>CM075872.1:9038252-9350773 GCA_038021265.1 Cyprinella venusta | reverse complement strand
TCTTGAAACTCTGGATTCTGACTGAGGGCCACAAGACTTCGACCAGCGCGCAAAAATGGAGGCTCTAGACCCTTCCAGAACCGAGATATCGAAGGTCAAAATTTGGACCTGAAAAAAAAACATAAGGGGTAACACTGTCATTTTTTTTTTGGCCGAAATTTTGACCCCCTCCGATCTTCTTGAAACTCTGGATTCTGACAGAGGGCCACGAGACTTCGACCAGCGCGCAAAAATGGAGGCTCTAGACCCTTCCAGAGCCGAGATACCGAAGGTCAAAATTTGGACCTGAAAAAAAAACATAAGGGGTAACACTGTCATTTTTTTTTTGGCCGAAATTTTGACCCCCTCCGATCTTCTTGAAACTCTGGATTCTGACAGAGGGCCACGAGACTTCGACCAGCGCGCAAAAATGGAGGCTCTAGACCCTTCCAGAGCCGAGATATCGGATGTCAAAGTTTTGACCTGAAAAAAAAACATAAGGGGTAACACTGTCATTTTTGGCCGAAATTTTGACCCCCTCCGATCTTCTTGAAACTCTGGATTCTGACAGAGGGCCACGAGACTTCAACCAGCGCGCAAAAATGGAGGCTCTAGACCCTTCCAGAGCCGAGATATCGGATGTCAAAGTTTTGACCTGAAAAAAAAAACATAAGGGGTAACACTGTCGTTTTTGGCCGAAATTTTGACCCCCTCCGATCTTCCTGAAACTCTGGATTCTGACAGAGGGCCACGAGACTTCGACCAGCGCGCAAAAATGGAGGCTCTAGACCCTTCCAGACCCAAGATATCGGATGTCAAAGTTTTGACCTGAAAAAAAAACATAAGGGGTAACACTGTCGTTTTTGGCCGAAATTTTGACCCCCTCCGATCTTCTTGAATCTCTGGATTCTGACAGAGGGCCACGAGACTTCGACCAGCGTGCAAAAATGGAGGCTCTAGACCCTTCCAGAGCCGAGATATCGGATGTCAAAGTTTTGACCTGAAAAAAAAACATAAGGGGTAACACTGTCGTTTTTGGCCGAAATTTTGACCCCCTCCGATCTTCTTGAAACTCTGGATTCTGACAGAGGGCCACGAGACTTCGACCAGCGCGCAAAAATGGAGGCTCTAGACCCTTCCAGAGCCGAGATATCGGATGTCAAAGTTTTGACCTGAAAAAAAACATAAGGGGTAACACTGTCGTTTTTGGCCGAAATTTTGACCCCCTCCGATCTTCTTGAAACTCTGGATTCTGACAGAGGGCCACGAGACTTCGACCAGCGCGCAAAAATGGAGGCTCTAGACCCTTCCAGAGCCGAGATATCGGATGTCAAAGTTTTGACCTGAAAAAAAAACATAAGGGGTAACACTGTCGTTTTTGGCCGAAATTTTGACCCCCTCCGATCTTCTTGAAACTCTGGATTCTGACAGAGGGCCACGAGACTTCGACCAGCGCGCAAAAATGGAGGCTCTAGACCCTTCCAGAGCCGAGATATCGGATGTCAAAGTTTTGACCTGAAAAAAAAAACATAAGGGGTAACACTGTCGTCTTTGGCCGAAATTTTGACCCCCTCCGATCTTCTTGAAACTCTGGATTCTGACAGAGGGCCACGAGACTTCGACCAGCGCGCAAAAATGGAGGCTCTAGACCCTTCCAGAGCCGAGATATCGGATGTCAAAGTTTTGACCTGAAAAAAAAAACATAAGGGGTAACACTGTCGTTTTTGGCCGAAATTTTGACCCCCTCCGATCTTCTTGAAACTCTTGATTCTGACAGAGGGCCACGAGACTTCCACCAGCGCGCAAAAATGGAGGCTCTAGACCCTTCCAGAGCCGAGATATCGGATGTCAAAGTTTTGACCTGAAAAAAAACATAAGGGGTAACACTGTCGTTTTTGGCCGAAATTTTGACCCCCTCCGATCTTCTTGAAACTCTGGATTCTGACAGAGGGCCACGAGACTTCGACCAGCGCGCAAAAATGGAGGCTCTAGACCCTTCCAGAGCCGAGATATCGGATGTCAAAGTTTTGACCTGAAAAAAAAAACATAAGGGGTAACACTGTCGTTTTTGGCCGAAATTTTGACCCCCTCTGATCTTCTTGAAACTCTGGATTCTGACAGAGGGCCACGAGACTTCGACCAGCGCGCAAAAATGGAGGCTCTAGACCCTTCCAGAGCCGAGATATCGGATGTCAAAGTTTTGACCTGAAAAAAAAACATAAGGGGTAACACTGTCGTTTTTTGCCGAAATTTTGACCCCCTCCGATCTTCTTGAAACTCTGGATTCTGACAGAGGGCCACGAGACTTCGACCAGCGCGCAAAAATGGAGGCTCTAGACCCTTCCAGAGCCGAGATATCGGATGTCAAAGTTTTGACCTGAAAAAAAAAACATAAGGGGTAACACTGTCGTTTTTGGCCGAAATTTTGACCCCCTCCGATCTTCTTGAAACTCTGGATTCTGACAGAGGGCCACGAGACTTCGACCAGCACGCAAAAATGGAGGCTCTAGACCCTTCCAGAGCCGAGATATCGGATGTCAAAGTTTTGACCTGAAAAAAAAACATAAGGGGTAACACTGTCGTTTTTGGCCGAAATTTTGACCCCCTCTGATCTTCTTGAAACTCTGGATTCTGACAGAGGGCCACGAGACTTCGACCAGCGCGCAAAAATGGAGGCTCTAGACCCTTCCAGAGCCGAGATATCGGATGTCAAAGTTTTGACCTGAAAAAAAAACATAAGGGGTAACACTGTCGTTTTTTGCCGAAATTTTGACCCCCTCCGATCTTCTTGAAACTCTGGATTCTGACAGAGGGCCACGAGACTTCGACCAGCGCGCAAAAATGGAGGCTCTAGACCCTTCCAGAGCCGAGATATCGGATGTCAAAGTTTTGACCTGAAAAAAAAAACATAAGGGGTAACACTGTCGTTTTTGGCCGAAATTTTGACCCCCTCCGATCTTCTTGAAACTCTGGATTCTGACAGAGGGCCACGAGACTTCGACCAGCACGCAAAAATGGAGGCTCTAGACCCTTCCAGAGCCGAGATATCGGATGTCAAAGTTTTGACCTGAAAAAAAAACATAAGGGGTAACACTGTCGTTTTTGGCCGAAATTTTGACCCCCTCCGATCTTCTTGAAACTCTGGATTCTGACAGAGGGCCACGAGACTTCGACCAGCGCGCAAAAATGGAGGCTCTAGACCCTTTCAGAGCCGAGATATCGGATGTCAAAGTTTTGACCTGAAAAAAAAACATAAGGGGTAACACTGTCGTTTTTGGCCGAAATTTTGACCCCCTCCGATCTTCTTGAAACTCTGGACTCTGACAGAGGGCCACGAGACTTCGACCAGCGCGCAAAAATGGAGGCTCTAGACCCTTCCAGAGCCGAGATATCGGATGTCAAAGTTTTGACCTGAAAAAAAAACATAAGGGGTAACACTGTCGTTTTTGGCCGAAATTTTGACCCCCTCCGATCTTCTTGAAACTCTGGATTCTGACAGAGGGCCACGAGACTTCGACCAGCGCGCAAAAATGGAGGCTCTAGACCCTTCCAGAGCCGAGATATCGGATGTCAAAGTTTTGACCTGAAAAAAAAACATAAGGGGTAACACTGTCGTTTTTGGCCGAAATTTTGACCCCCTCCGATCTTCTTGAAACTCTGGATTCTGACAGAGGGCCACGAGACTTCGACCAGCGCGCAAAAATGGAGGCTCTAGACCCTTCCAGAGCCGAGATATCGGATGTCAAAGTTTTGACCTGAAAAAAAAACATAAGGGGTAACACTGTCGTTTTTGGCCGAAATTTTGACCCCCTCCGATCTTCTTGAAACTCTGGATTCTGACAGAGGGCCACGAGACTTCGACCAGCGCGCAAAAATGGAGGCTCTAGACCCTTCCAGAGCCGAGATATCGGATGTCAAAGTTTTGACCTAAAAAAAAACATAAGGGGTAACACTGTCGTTTTTGGACGAAATTTTGACCCCCTCCGATCTTCTTGAAACTCTGGACTCTGACAGAGGGTCACGAGACTTCGACCAGCGCAAAAATGGAGGCTCTAGACCCTTCCAGAGCCGAGATATCGGATGTCAAAGTTTTGACCTGAAAAAAAAACATAAGGGGTAACACTGTCGTTTTTGGCCGAAAATTTGACCCCCTCCGATCTTCTTGAAACTCTGGATTCTGACAGAGGGCCACGAGACTTCGACCAGCGCGCAAAAATGGAGGCTCTAGACCCTTCCAGAGCCGAGATATCGGATGTCAAAGTTTTGACCTGAAAAAAAAACATAAGGGGTAACACTGTCGTTTTTGGCCGAAATTTTGACCCCCTCCGATCTTCTTGAAACTCTGGATTCTGACAGAGGGCCACGAGACTTCGACCAGCGCGCAAAAATGGAGGCTCTAGACCCTTCCAGAGCCGAGATATCGGATGTCAAAGTTTTGACCTGAAAAAAAAACATAAGGGGTAACACTGTCGTTTTTGGCCGAAATTTTGACCCCCTCCGATCTTCTTGAAACTCTGGATTCTGACAGAGGGCCACGAGACTTCGACCAGCGCGCAAAAATGGAGGCTCTAGACCCTTCCAGAGCCGAGATATCGGATGTCAAAGTTTTGACCTGAAAAAAAAACGTAAGGGGTAACACTGTCATTTTTGGCCGAAATTTTGACCCCCTCCGATCTTCTTGAAACTCTGGATTCTGACAGAGGGCCACGAGACTTCGACCAGCGCACAAAAATGGAGGCTCTAGACCCTTCCAGAGCTGAGATATCGGATGTCAAAGTTTTGACCTGAAAAAAAAACATAAGGGGTAACACTGTCGTTTTTGGCCGAAATTTTGACCCCCTCCGATCTTCTTGAAACTCTGGATTCTGACAGAGGGCCACGAGACTTCGACCAGCGCGCAAAAATGGAGGCTCTAGACCCTTCCAGAGCCGAGATATCGGATGTCAAAGTTTTGACCTGAAAAAAAAACATAAGGGGTAACACTGTCGTTTTTGGCCGAAATTTTGACCCCCTCCGATCTTCTTGAAACTCTGGTTTCTGACAGAGGGCCACGAGACTTCGACCAGCGCGCAAAAATGGAGGCTCTAGACCCTACCAGAGCCGAGATATCGGATATCAAAGTTTTGACCTGAAAAAAAAAACATAAGGGGTAACACTGTCGTTTTTGGCTGAATTTTTGACCCCCTCCGATCTTCTTGAAACTCTGGATTCTGACAGAGGGCCACGAGACTTCGACCAGCGCGCAAAAATGGAGGCTCTAGACCCTTCCAGAGCCGAGATATCGAAGGTCAAAATTTGGACCTGAAAAAAAAACATAAGGGGTAACACTGTCATTTTTTTTTGGCCGAAATTTTGACCCCCTCCGATCTTCTTGAAACTCTGGATTCTGACAGAGGGCAACGAGACTTCGACCAGCGCGCAAAAATGGAGGCTCTTGACCCTTCCAGAGCCGAGATATCGAAGGTCAAAATTTGCACCTGAAAAAAAAACATAAGGGGTAACACTGTCATTTTTTTTTTTTGGCCGAAATTTTGACCCCCTCCGATCTTCTTGAAACTCTGGATTCTGACAGAGGGCCACGAGACTTCGACCAGCGCGCAAAAATGGAGGCTCAAGACCCTTCCAGAGCCGAGATATCGAAGGTCAAAATTTGGACCTGAAAAAAAAACATAAGGGGTAACACTTTCATTTTTTTTTTGGCCGAAATTTTGACCCCCTCCGATCTTCTTGAAACTCTGGATTCTGACAGAGGGCCACGAGACTTCGACCAGCGCGCAAAATTGGAGGCTCTAGACCCTTCCAGAACCGAGATATCGAAGGTCAAAATTTGGACCTGAAAAAAAAACATAAGGGGTAACACTGTCATTTTTTTTTTTGGGCCGAAATTTTGACCCCCTCCGATCTTCTTGAAACTCTGGATTCTGACTGAGGGCCACAAGACTTCGACCAGCGCGCAAAAATGGAGGCTCTAGACCCTTCCAGAACCGAGATATCGAAGGTCAAAATTTGGACCTGAAAAAAAAACATAAGGGGTAACACTGTCATTTTTTTTTTGGCCGAAATTTTGACCCCCTCCGATCTTCTTGAAACTCTGGATTCTGACAGAGGGCCACGAGACTTCGACCAGCGCGCAAAAATGGAGGCTCTAGACCCTTCCAGAGCCGAGATACCGAAGGTCAAAATTTGGACCTGAAAAAAAAACATAAGGGGTAACACTGTCATTTTTTTTTTGGCCGAAATTTTGACCCCCTCCGATCTTCTTGAAACTCTGGATTCTGACAGAGGGCAACGAGACTTCGACCAGCGCGCAAAAATGGAGGCTCTTGACCCTTCCAGAGCCGAGATATCGAAGGTCAAAATTTGGACCTGAAAAAAAAACATAAGGGGTAACACTGTCATTTTTTTGGCCGAAATTTTGACCCCCTCCGATCTTCTTGAAACTCTGGATTCTGACAGAGGGCCACGAGACTTCGACCAGCGCGCAAAAATGGAGGCTCTAGACCCTTCCAGAGCCGAGATATCGAAGGTCAAAATTTGGACCTGAAAAAAAAACATAAGGGGTAACACTGTCATTTTTTTTTGGCCGAAATTTTGACCCCCTCCGATCTTCTTGAAACTCTGGATTCTGACAGAGGGCAACGAGACTTCGACCAGCGCGCAAAAATGGAGGCTCTTGACCCTTCCAGAGCCGAGATATCGAAGGTCAAAATTTGGACCTGAAAAAAAAACATAAGGGGTAACACTGTCATTTTTTTGGCCGAAATTTTGACCCCATCCGATCTTCTTGAAACTCTGGATTCTGACAGAGGGCCACGAGACTTCGACCAGCGCGCAAAAATGGAGGCTCTAGACCCTTCCAGAGCCGAGATATCGAAGGTCAAAATTTGGACCTGAAAAAATAACATAAGGGGTAACATTGTCATTTTTTTTTTTTGGCCGAAATTTTGACCCCCTCCGATCTTCTTGAAACTCTGGATTCTGACAGAGGCCACGAGACTTCGACCAGCGCGCAAAAATGGAGGCTCTAGACCCTTCCAGAGCCGAGATATCGAAGGTCAAAATTTGGACCTGAAAAAAAAACATAAGGGGTAACACTGTCATTTTTTTTGACCGAAATTTTGACCCCCTCCGATCTTCTTGAAACTCTGGATTCTGACAGAGGGCAACGAGACTTCGACCAGCGCGCAAAAATGGAGGCTCTAGAACCTTCCAGAGCCGAGATATTGAAGGTCAAAATTTGGACCTGAAAAAAAAACATAAGGGGTAACACTGTCATTTTTTTTTTGGCCGAAATTTTTACCCCCTCCGATCTACTTGAAACTCTGGATTCTGACAGAGGGCCACGAGACTTCGACCAGCGCGCAGAAATGGAGGCTCTAGACCCTTCCAGAGCCGAGATATCGAAGGTCAAAATTTGGACCTGAAAAAAAAACATAAGGGGTAACACTGTCATTTTTTTTTTGGCCGAAATTTTGACCCCCTCCGATCTTCTTGAAACTCTGGATTCTGACAGAGGGCCACGAGACTTCGACCAGCGCGCAAAAATGGAGGCTCTAGACCCTTCCAGAGCCGAGATATCGAAGGTCAAAATTTGGACCTGAAAAAAAAACATAAGGGGTAACACTGTCATTTTTTTTTTTTTGGCCGAAATTTTGACCCCCTCCGATCTTCTTGAAACTCTGGATTCTGACAGAGGGCCACGAGACTTCGACCAGCGCGCAAAAATGGAGGCTCTAGACCCTTCCAGAGCCGAGATATCGGATGTCAAAGTTTTGACCTGAAAAAAAAACATAAGGGGTAACACTGTCGTTTTTGGCTGAAATTTTGACCCCCTCCGATCTTCTTGAAACTCTGGATTCTGACAGAGGGCCACGAGACTTCGACCAGCGCGCAAAAATGGAGGCTCTAGACCCTTCCAGAGCCGAGATATCGGATGTCAAAGTTTTGACCTGAAAAAAAAACATAAGGGGTAACACTGTCGTTTTTGGCCGAAATTTTGACCCCCTCCGATCTTCTTGAAACTCTGGATTCTGACAGAGGGCCACGAGACTTCGACCAGCGCGCAAAAATGGAGGCTCTAGACCCTTCCAGAGCCGAGATATCGGATGTCAAAGTTTTGACCTGAAAAAAAAAACATAAGGGGTAACACTGTCGTTTTTGGCCGAAATTTTGACCCCCTCCGATCTTCTTGAAACTCTGGATTCTGACAGAGGGCCACGAGACTTCGACCAGCGCGCAAAGATGGAGGCTCTAGACCCTTCCAGAGCCGAGATATCGGATATCAAAGTTTTGACCTGAAAAAAAAAACATAAGGGGTAACACTGTCGTTTTTGGCCGAAATTTTGACCCCCTCCGATCTTCTTGAAACTCTGGATTCTGACAGAGGGCCACGAGACTTCGACCAGCGCGCAAAAATGGAGGCTCTAGACCCTTCCAGAGCCAAGATATCGGATGTCAAAGTTTTGACCTGAAAAAAAAACATAAGGGGTAACACTATCGTTTTTGGCCGAAATTTTGACCCCCTCCGATCTTCTTGAAACTCTGGATTCTGACAGAGGGCCACGAGACTTCGTCCAGCGCGCAAAAATGGAGGCTCTAGACCCTTCCAGAGCCGAGATATCGGATGTCAAAGTTTTGACCTGAAAAAAAAACATAAGGGGTAACACTGTCGTTTTTGGCCGAAATTTTGACCCCCTCCGATCTTCTTGAAACTCTGGATTCTGACAGAGGGCCACGAGACTTCGACCAGCGCGCAAAAATGGAGGCTCTAGACCCTTCCAGAGCCGAGATATCGGATGTCAAAGTTTTGACCTGAAAAAAAAACATAAGGGGTAACACTGTCATTTTTGGCCGAAATTTTGACCCCCTCCGATCTTCTTGAAACTCTGGATTCTGACAGAGGGCCACGAGACTTCGACTAGCGCGCAAAAATGGAGGCTCTAGACCCTTCCAGAGCCGAGATATCGAAGGTCAAAATTTGGACCTTAAAAAAAAACATAAGGGGTAACACTGTCATTTTTTTTTTTGGCCGAAATTTTGACCCCCTCCGATCTTCTTGAAACTCTGGATTCTGACTGAGGGCCACGAGACTTCGACCAGCGTGCAAAAATGGAGGCTCTAGACCCTTCCAGAGCCGAGATATCGAAGGTCAAAATTTGGACCTGAAAAAAAAAACATAAGGGGTAACACTGTCATTTTTTTTTGGGCCGAAATTTTGACCCCCTCCGATCTTCTTGAAACTCTGGATTCTGACAGAGGGCCACGAGACTTCGACTAGCGCGCAAAAATGGAGGCTCTAGACCCTTCCAGAGCCGAGATATCGAAGGTCAAAATTTGGACCTTAAAAAAAACATAAGGGGTAACACTGTCATTTTTTTTTTGGCCGAAATTTTGACCCCCTCCGATCTTCTTGAAACTCTGGATTCTGACTGAGGGCCACGAGACTTCGACCAGCGCACAAAAATGGAGGCTCTAGACCCTTCCAGAGCCGAGATATCGAAGGTCAAAATTTGGACCTGAAAAAAAAAACATAAGGGGTAACACTGTCATTTTTTTTTGGGCTGAAATTTTGACCCCCTCCGATCTTCTTGAAACTCTGGATTCTGACAGAGGGCCACGAGACTTCGACCAGCGCGCAAAAATGGAGGCTCTAGACCCTTCCAGAGCCGAGATATCGAAGGTCAAAATTTGGACCTGAAAAAAAAACATAAGGGGTAACACTGTCATTTTTTTTTGGCCGAAATTTTGACCCCCTCCGATCTTCTTGAAACTCTGGATTCTGACAGAGGGCCACGAGACTTCGACCAGCGCGCAAAAATGGAGGCTCTAGACCCTTCCAGAGCCGAGATACCGAAGGTCAAAATTTGGACCTGAAAAAAAAATAAGGGGTAACACTGTCATTTTTTTTTTTTGCCCGAAATTTAGACCCCCTCCGATCTTCTTGAAACTCTGGATTCTGACAGAGGGCAACGAGACTTCGACCAGCGCGCAAAAATGGAGGCTCTTGACCCTTCCAGAGCCGAGATATCGAAGGTCAAAATTTGGACCTGAAAAAAAAAACATAAGGGGTAACACTGTCATTTTTTTTGGCCGAAATTTTGACCCCCTCCGATCTTCTTGAAACTCTGGATTCTGACAGAGGGCCACGAGACTTCGACCAGCGCGCAAAAATGGAGGCTCTAGACCCTTCCAGAGCCGAGATATCGAAGGTCAAAATTTGGACCTGAAAAAAAAAACATAAGGGGTAACACTGTCATTTTTTTTTTTTGGCCGAAATTTTGACCCCCTCCGATCTTCTTGAAACTCTGGATTCTGACAGAGGGCCACGAGACTTCGACCAGCGCGCAAAAATGGAGGCTCAAGACCCTTCCAGAGCCGAGATATCGAAGGTCAAAA
The DNA here is from genome assembly GCA_038021265.1 of Cyprinella venusta. Taxonomy (NCBI): domain Eukaryota; kingdom Metazoa; phylum Chordata; class Actinopteri; order Cypriniformes; family Leuciscidae; genus Cyprinella; species Cyprinella venusta. The sequence goes on along the minus strand of CM075872.1, from coordinate 9,340,399 downwards.
TTTGGACCTGAAAAAAAAACATAAGGGGTAACACTGTCTTTTTTTTTTTTGGCCGAAATTTTGACCCCCTCCGATCTTCTTGAAACTCTGGATTCTGACAGAGGGCCACGAGACTTCGACCAGCGCGCAAAAATGGAGGCTCTAGACCCTTCCAGAGCCGAGATATCGAGGGTCAAAATTTGGACCTGAAAAAAAAAACATAAGGGGTAACACTGTCGTTTTTGGCCGAAATTTTGACCCCCTCCGATCTTCTTGAAACTCTGGATTCTGACAGAGGGCCACGAGACTTCGACCAGCGCGCAAAAATGGAGGCTCTAGACCCTTCCAGAGCCGAGATATCGGATGTCAAAGTTTTGACCTGAAAAAAAAACATAAGGGGTAACACTGTCATTTTTGGCCGAAATTTTGACCCCCTCCGATCTTCTTGAAACTCTGGATTCTGACAGAGGGCCACGAGACTTCGACTAGCGCGCAAAAATGGAGGCTCTAGACCCTTCCAGAGCCGAGATATCGAAGGTCAAAATTTGGACCTTAAAAAAAACATAAGGGGTAACACTGTCATTTTTTTTTTGCCCGAAATTTAGACCCCCTCCGATCTTCTTGAAACTCTGGATTCTGACAGAGGGCAACGAGACTTCGACCAGCGCACAAAAATGGAGGCTCTAGACCCTTCCAGAGCCGAGATATCGAAGGTCAAAATTTGGACCTGAAAAAAAAACATAAGGGGTAACACTGTCATTTTTTTTTTTGGCCGAAATTTTGACCCCCTCCGATCTTCTTGAAACTCTGGATTCTGACTGAGGGCCACGAGACTTCGACCAGCGTGCAAAAATGGAGGCTCTAGACCCTTCCAGAGCCGAGATATCGAAGGTCAAAATTTGGACCTGAAAAAAAAAACATAAGGGGTAACACTGTCATTTTTTTTTGGGCCGAAATTTTGACCCCCTCCGATCTTCTTGAAACTCTGGATTCTGACAGAGGGCCACGAGACTTCGACTAGCGCGCAAAAATGGAGGCTCTAGACCCTTCCAGAGCCGAGATATCGAAGGTCAAAATTTGGACCTTAAAAAAAACATAAGGGGTAACACTGTCATTTTTTTTTTGGCCGAAATTTTGACCCCCTCCGATCTTCTTGAAACTTTGGATTCTGACTGAGGGCCACGAGACTTCGACCAGCGCACAAAAATGGAGGCTCTAGACCCTTCCAGAGCCGAGATATCGAAGGTCAAAATTTGGACCTGAAAAAAAAAACATAAGGGGTAACACTGTCATTTTTTTTTGGGCTGAAATTTTGACCCCCTCCGATCTTCTTGAAACTCTGGATTCTGACAGAGGGCCACGAGACTTCGACCAGCGCGCAAAAATGGAGGCTCTAGACCCTTCCAGAGCCGAGATATCGAAGGTCAAAATTTGGACCTGAAAAAAAAACATAAGGGGTAACACTGTCATTTTTTTTTGGCCGAAATTTTGACCCCCTCCGATCTTCTTGAAACTCTGGATTCTGACAGAGGGCCACGAGACTTCGACCAGCGCGCAAAAATGGAGGCTCTAGACCCTTCCAGAGCCGAGATACCGAAGGTCAAAATTTGGACCTGAAAAAAAAAATAAGGGGTAACACTGTCATTTTTTTTTTTTGCCCGAAATTTAGACCCCCTCCGATCTTCTTGAAACTCTGGATTCTGACAGAGGGCAACGAGACTTCGACCAGCGCGCAAAAATGGAGGCTCTTGACCATTCCAGAGCCGAGATATCGAAGGTCAAAATTTGGACCTGAAAAAAAAAACATAAGGGGTAACACTGTCATTTTTTTTGGCCGAAATTTTGACCCCCTCCGATCTTCTTGAAACTCTGGATTCTGACAGAGGGCCACGAGACTTCGACCAGCGCGCAAAAATGGAGGCTCTAGACCCTTCCAGAGCCGAGATATCGAAGGTCAAAATTTGGACCTGAAAAAAAAAACATAAGGGGTAACACTGTCATTTTTTTTTTTTGGCCGAAATTTTGACCCCCTCCGATCTTCTTGAAACTCTGGATTCTGACAGAGGGCCACGAGACTTCGACCAGCGCGCAAAAATGGAGGCTCAAGACCCTTCCAGAGCCGAGATATCGAAGGTCAAAATTTGGACCTGAAAAAAAAACATAAGGGGTAACACTGTCTTTTTTTTTTTTTGGCCGAAATTTTGACCCCCTCCGATCTTCTTGAAACTCTGGATTCTGACAGAGGGCCACGAGACTTCGACCAGCGCGCAAAAATGGAGGCTCTAGACCCTTCCAGAGCCGAGATATCGAGGGTCAAAATTTGGACCTGAAAAAAAAACATAAGGGGTAACACTGTCATTTTTTTTTTTTGGCCGAAATTTTGACCCCCTCCGATCTTCTTGAAACTCTGGATTCTGACAGAGGGCCACGAGACTTCGACCAGCGCGCAAAAATGGAGGCTCTAGACCCTTCCAGAGCCGAGATATCGAAGGTCAAAATTTGGACCTGAAAAAAAAACATAAGGGGTAACACTGTCATTTTTTTTTTGGCCGAAATTTTGACCCCCTCCGATCTTCTTGAAACTCTGGATTCTGACAGGGGGCCACGAGACTTCGACTAGCGCGCAAAAATGGAGGCTCTAGACCCTTCCAGAGCCGAGATATCGAAGGTCAAAATTTGGACCTGAAAAAAAAAACATAAGGGGTAACACTGTCATTTTTTTTTTTGGGCCGAAATTTTGACCCCCTCCGATCTTCTTGAAACTCTGGATTCTGACTGAGGGCCACGAGACTTCGACCAGCGTGCAAAAATGGAGGCTCTAGACCCTTCCAGAGCCGAGATATCGAAGGTCAAAATTTGGACCTGAAAAAAAAAACATAAGGGGTAACACTGTCATTTTTTTTGGGCCGAAATTTTGACCCCCTCTGATCTTCTTGAAACTCTGGATTCTGACAGAGGGCCACGAGACTTCGACCAGCGCGCAAAAATGGAGGCTCTAGACCCTTCCAGAGCCGAGATATCGAAGGTCAAAATTTGGACCTGAAAAAAAAACATAAGGGGTAACACTGTCATTTTTTTTTGGCCGAAATTTTGACCCCCTCCGATCTTTTTGAAACTCTGGATTCTGACTGAGGGCCACGAGACTTCGACCAGCGTGCAAAAATGGAGGCTCTAGACCCTTCCAGAGCCGAGATATCGAAGGTCAAAATTTGGACCTGAAAAAAAAAACATAAGGGGTAACACTGTCATTTTTTTTTGGGGGCCGAAATTTTGACCCCCTCCGATCTTCTTGAAACTCTGGATTCTGACAGAGGGCCACGAGACTTCGACCAGCGCGCAAAAATTGAGGCTCTAGACCCTTCCAGGTCAAAAGGAAGGTCAAAATTTGGACCTGAAAAAAAACATAAGGGGTAACACTGTCATTTTTTTTTTTGGCCGAAATTTTGACCCCCTCCGATCTTCTTGAATCTCTGGATTCTGACAGAGGGCCACGAGACTTTGACCAGCGCGCAAAAATGGAGGCTCTAGACCCTTCCAGAGCCGAGATACCGAAGGTCAAAATTTGGACCTGAAAAAAAAAAACATTTCTCGGCCCTTCCAGAGCCGAGATATCGAAGGTCAAAATTTGGACCTGAAAAAAAAACATTTTTTTTTTTGGCCGAAATTTTGACCCCCCTCCGATCTTCTTGAAACTTTGGATTCTGACAGAGGGCCACGAGACTTCGACCAGCGCGCAAAAACGGAGGCTCTAGACCCTTCCAGAGCCGAGATATCGAAGGTCAAAATTTGGACCTGAAAAAAAAAAACATAAGGGGTAACACTGTCATTTTTTTTTGGCCGAAATTTTGACCCCCTCCGATCTTCTTGAAACTCTGGATTCTGACAGAGGGCCACGAGACTTCGACCAGCGCGCAAAAATGGAGGCTCTAGACCCTTCCAGAGCCGAGATATCGAAGGTCAAAATTTGGACCTGAAAAAAAAACATAAGGGGTAACACTGTCATTTTTTTTTTTGGCCGAAATTTTGACCCCCTCCGATCTTCTTGAAACTCTGGATTCTGACAGGGGGCCACGAGACTTCGACTAGCGCGCAAAAATGGAGGCTCTAGACCCTTCCAGAGCCGAGATATCGAAGGTCAAAATTTGGACCTGAAAAAAAAAACATAAGGGGTAACACTGTCATTTTTTTTTTTGGGCCGAAATTTTGACCCCCTCCGATCTTCTTGAAACTCTGGATTCTGACTGAGGGCCACGAGACTTCGACCAGCGTGCAAAAATGGAGGCTCTAGACCCTTCCAGAGCCGAGATATCGAAGGTCAAAATTTGGACCTGAAAAAAAAAACATAAGGGGTAACACTGTCATTTTTTTTGGGCCGAAATTTTGACCCCCTCTGATCTTCTTGAAACTCTGGATTCTGACAGAGGGCCACGAGACTTCGACCAGCGCGCAAAAATGGAGGCTCTAGACCCTTCCAGAGCCGAGATATCGAAGGTCAAAATTTGGACCTGAAAAAAAAACATAAGGGGTAACACTGTCATTTTTTTTTTGGCCGAAATTTTGACCCCCTCCGATCTTTTTGAAACTCTGGATTCTGACTGAGGGCCACGAGACTTCGACCAGCGTGCAAAAATGGAGGCTCTAGACCCTTCCAGAGCCGAGATATCGAAGGTCAAAATTTGGACCTGAAAAAAAAAACATAAGGGGTAACACTGTCATTTTTTTTTTGGGGCCGAAATTTTGACCCCCTCCGATCTTCTTGAAACTCTGGATTCTGACAGAGGGCCACGAGACTTCGACCAGCGCGCAAAAATTGAGGCTCTAGACCCTTCCAGAGCCGAGATATCGAAGGTCAAAATTTGGACCTGAAAAAAAACATAAGGGGTAACACTGTCATTTTTTTTTTGGCCGAAATTTTGACCCCCTCCGATCTTCTTGAATCTCTGGATTCTGACAGAGGGCCACGAGACTTCGACCAGCGCGCAAAAATGGAGGCTCTAGACCCTTCCAGAGCCGAGATACCGAAGGTCAAAATTTGGACCTGAAAAAAAAAAACATAAGGGGTAACACTGTCATTTTTTTTTTGCCCGAAATTTAGACCCCCTCCGATCTTCTTGAAACTCTGGATTCTGACAGAGGGCAACGAGACTTCGACCAGCGCACAAAAATGGAGGCTCTAGACCCTTCCAGAGCCGAGATATCGAAGGTCAAAATTTGGACCTGAAAAAAAAACATAAGGGGTAACACTGTCATTTTTTTTTTTTGGCCGAAATTTTGACCCCCTCCGATCTTCTTGAAACTCTGGATTCTGACAGAGGGCCACGAGACTTCGACCAGCACGCAAAAAATGAGGCTCTAGACCCTTCCAGAGCCGAGATATCGAAGGTCAAAATTTGGACCTGAAAAAAAAAACATAAGGGGTAACACTTGTCATTTTTTTTTTTGGCCGAAATTTTGACCCCCTCCGATCTTCTTGAAACTCTGGATTCTGACAGAGGGCCACGAGACTTCGACCAGCGTGCAAAAATGGAGGCTCTAGACCCTTCCAGAGCCGAGATATCGAAGGTCAAAATTTGGACCTGAAAAAAAACATAAGGGGTAACACTGTCATTTTTTTTGGCCGAAATTTTGACCCCCTCCGATCTTCTTGAAACTCTGGATTCTGACAGAGGGCCACGAGACTTCGACCAGCGCGCAAAAATGGAGGCTCTAGACCCTTCCAGAGCCGAGATATCGAAGGTCAAAATTTGGACCTGAAAAAAAAACATTTTTTTTTTTGGCCGAAATTTTGACCCCCCTCCGATCTTCTTGAAACTTTGGATTCTGACAGAGGGCCACGAGACTTCGACCAGCGCGCAAAAACGGAGGCTCTAGACCCTTCCAGAGCCGAGATATCGAAGGTCAAAATTTGGACCTGAAAAAAAAAAACATAAGGGGTAACACTGTCATTTTTTTTTTGGCCAAAATTTTGACCCCCTCCGATCTTCTTGAAACTCTGGATTCTGACAGAGGGCCACGAGACTTCGACCAGCGCGCAAAAATGGAGGCTCTAGACCCTTCCAGAGCTGAGATATCGAAGGTCAAAATTTGGACCTGAAAAAAAACATAAGGGGTAACACTGTCAATTTTTTTTTTTGGCCGAAATTTTGACCCCCTCCGATCTTCTTGAAACTCTGGATTCTGGATTCGAATGCCCTACCATAGCGCCGACCCTGTATTTTGGGGTTATTTTTTTCTATTTAATTTTATATTTATTTTAATTTTATATATATTTATATTCTTTTAAAATATTTTTTATCCTTAGCATTATTTAATGAGCCTTTCTAAATTAGAAAAAAACACCAGCAAGTGTACACTTAGTAGAGTAAAAATTTGAGAAATGGTAAATGGACTGCATTTATATAGCGCTTTCATAGACCCAATGGCCACCAAAACGCTTTACAATTTGCCTCACATTCACCCATTCACACACAGACGGCAGCAATGCAAGGCGCCATCCAGCTTGTCAAGAGCAGATGGGGTTAGGTGTTTTGCTCATGGACACCTCGACACTTGGTCAGGTGGAACCGAGGATTGAACCACCAACCTTTCGGGTTGTAGACAACCCACATGAACCACTGAGCCACTGCTGCCCCAACTTTATTAAAACTCCATATGGTAATCAAATTGCACTTAATACACAAACATCATACATTTGTGAAAAAAAATAAAATAAAAATAAAAAATGTACCAATTTATTTTAAGTATGATAGAATGTAAAAATCAAAAGCAGATAAGAACATTTATTGAACAAACGGCAGAGACGGGAGCGTAGCGAGGCGGGCGATAAAGGTAACCAGAAGCAGTCCAAGAGACAAATACAGTGGAGAAAAGAAACTAAATATCAAAAGAAAAACTAAAAATCAAATGAAAACTAATCAGGTGTACAAGTGGTTACTAACATTTTTTTTTCTCTGTGAGTTTCCAAAAAAGGAAAAAACATTAACGTGCAACAAGGAGCCTTGTTGTGCTTAAGTCGCTGTCTGAAGGAGTGCTGAAATGTCAATGATTCAATCGTGCAAACGTTCTGTTTCCTGGGATATTAGTTATAAATTGCATATGACAAATTACAAAAAACGGTCTGACTCTGCGGCGTGAGTGTAACGGAGACCAGCTAGTAGTTGCTGTGCGAGTAAACCTCACTCCGCGATATCAATAAGCGCTCTAGCGACATACGCCAGAGGCTGCAGTGTTTAGCCTCCTTGTTAGCGCGCCTGACTCTCATGCCGGAGACCCGGGTTCGAGGCCGGCGCGGGGCGAGTTGGATCTTGGGTGTGTGTGTGAAGGTTTACATGAGCTTTGTAATGCAACCGTTATTTATTTACTGTATGGTTTCCATGGTGACGCGTCATTGCTTGTCACGTGACACACCGCAGCACAGTCACAACAGCTCTGAATGAATGAGCTGCTTTATTCAAGTATTGCAGGAAAAAGGCAAAATGAATGTGTGAAAGCGATGTTGGTTCGTGAATGGGTGATGGAAGGAGACAGGGTCGGCGAATACTGGGGCTCATGCACTTTATTGAGTTACTTTCTCTCCCCACAGCGCTTGCTCGCGCTCACACAATTAATTCAGAATATTTCAAAAACAAATCACATATAAAACAGTACTCTTCCCGCTGGATTCAGCTTCTCAGGTCACAAATGCAGCAACACTTTTTCCACTGAAACAGCTTGCAGCCCAGCGTTTTCTCTCTCTCGACAGCGCGTGCACGAGCTCCCAGTCTCTCTCTCTCCCCACTCTGTCAGCACGGCCCGCTTACCGCTCGGCTCCCCCCTCGCTCTCCCGCTACAGACCAACGCTCAACGCACAACGCTCCCCATGCAAATGCAATCTCTATGACAATATTTTAAATACTCGACGGGCTGGATTAAACAGCCTAACGGGCCGCATGTGGCCCGCGGGCCGTAGTTTGCCCACCCCTGGTCTAGAGACTCCATTTTTGCACTCAGGTCTAAGTCTCATGACCCTCTATCAGAATCCAGAGTTTCAAGAAGATCAGAGAAACTCAAAATTTTGACCCGAAAAAAAAACGACAGTTAGTACCACTTTCGTTTTTTGGGGGGGGGTCGAAATTTTGAGTTTTGATATCTCGGCTCTGGAAGGGTCCAGAGCCTCCATTTTTGCACTCAGGTTTAAGTCTCATGGCCCTCTATCAGAATCCAGAGTTTCAAATTTCTCATGGTTTCAAGAAGATCAGAGAAACTCAAAAAGGGCAATGGGACTTACACCTGAGTGCAAAAATGGAGTCTCTAGACCCTTCCTGAGCTGGGATATTGAAATATTTATAATGGCATAAATGCTACTTGGGATCTCAGTACACTCTCAGAAAAAAAGGTACACAAGCTGTCACTGTGGCTGTACCTTTTCAAAAGGTACACTTTTGTACCCAAAGGCTGAATATTGGTACCTTAGTGGTACATATTAGCAACTAAAATTTATATATTAGTGCCTGAAATGTACATATTAGCACCAAAAATGTACATATTAGCACCTGAAATGTACATATTAGGACCTAAAATGTATATAGTACCTAAAATGTACATATTAACACTTAAAATGGACATATTAGGACCTAAAATGTACATATTCCCACCTAAAATGGACATATTAGCTCCTGAAATGTACATATTAACACCTAAAATTTACTTATTAGCACATAAAATGTACATACTAGCACCTAAAATGGACAAAAGTGTACCTTTTGAAAAGGTACAGCGCCAGTGACAGCTTTTGTACCTTTTTTTCTGAGAGTGTATCTCAGCTCTGGAAGGGTCTAGGGCCTCCATTTTTGCACTCAGGTCTAAGTCCCATGGCCCTCTATCAGAATCCAGAGTTTTGAGAAGATTGGGGATACTTAATTTTTTAAGTTTCAAAAATGTATTGATACTGATATATATATATATATATATATATATATATATATATATATATATATATATATATATATATATATATATAAGAAATTTCAATCAGCATCACTGAAAATGTGACTTCAGTAACAGGCTTTCAAACCTACTGTCCATTCTAATGGACAGACACATTTAAAAAAAATCCTGATTTAAAATGTGCAATTCGGGTTTTTAACTTAAATTAATAAGTTCAATCTTTCTATTTTACATACAAACTATGAAATACTGGCAAAAATATATACAAAACGCAAATACACCTTAGAAAATGTCGCTTGCTTCTGTGTTTGGAGTGCTGCCATGCTTCTCTTCAATGTAAAGTTTTTGTTTTTAATTTAATTACTACATGCAGAGCTTTACTGGCATTTGATTGGATAACAAACGTCCAATCTCATGGACTGCAGGTTTTAAACTAGGTGAAAAAATGCTCCAGAAGTTAAAAAAGGGGGCTGACATGTGATGTCCATTGTAATGGACACAGGGTCTGAATAGGTAAAGAGATTGTAAAACGAATCCATATGAATTAAGCGGTTTAGTAGTCTACAAATCTTCTGAAAAGCTTTTTTTGTGATGGACAGAATGAATTTAAGCTTTTATTCCTTTAATGACACAAGAGCTTCTAAGAGTAGAGCCCTGATTACATGAAACAATAAAATGTACCGGTTGCTGTATTTTCTATGGTCTTTTTCATTTTTATATTTAGTCTCCAAAAGGGGGCAGACTTCCTCTAACAATAGTCTGCAAGTTTTTTTTTTTTTTTTTTTTTTTCGGCTCAGTCCATCATATGTTTGAGACTAGTTTCTAATAGTTTCTAGTTTCTACTAGTTTCTAGAATTTAGAGAACATATGCACATCATTTGCAAAATGTCTTGCCATTTGAGTCCACAGTATATTTTATAGTATTTACACGGCGTTACTCACATTGAATATCATTAAACTCTGTTTGATTAGTCAAGCTCTTGACATAATTACCATACCTAAAACAAACAATGATGAGCATTAGATTGCAAATGTTCAAGAGTCATTTATTTTCAGAGATTGAGAGATTGACATTATTAATATTAAACAAACTGTACATTTTATACATACGTTGAAAGTGTGGTAGATATTAAAAGCCATCAACCATCACAAAATAAAGAATTCTTTTTTTTTCTGGGATGATGACAACCAAATGGAAAAGCAATACAAACATTTGCAAACATTCACTGACCAAAACACAGCAACACTAAATAATTGTTTCCAACACAACAGCCAACAAATCAGAAAAAGAGCTCTGACAGGGAAATGTGGAACTCATCACTGATGAGCTGTGGTGGCTCTGAAGTTTCTATCAAACCGTTCCAAAGTCACAATTGGATGAGAGCTGACCAGCTGGATTATTAAGACTAGTGATGCCGTGATGACGACAAGGGAGTATCTCATGAGACTTTGAACACATCTTTCAAAACACTGGGGAAAAAAAGGCAATTTCATAACATCCCACAAATAAACACACAACACAGAGCCCTCATTATTTAACCTTCATTGCAGGGGAATAGCAGCTTTTTGGGTTGTCAAGGAAGCAGATAATATTTCAGTCCAATGAGGTGATTCAACAATGCATTTTAAGGAATAAAAAAAAGCTGAATTCTGAGAAAAATGGAATCTCTGACAGGTTGAAACTGCGTTGATGGAAGGAAATAATAAAAAATAAGTGTGTTGATGGCCGACAGGATGACCTAATTCTACGTCTCAGTGTACACTGAAGACATTTGGCTCAAGCCGCGATCGAAGCCGCCCACCTGAAAGAAAACACTTTCCTCTGTGCCCGGCGAGAACTGGCAACCTGACCCTATGATGTCGGGCACCAAGCTGAAACCTTTACATAAAAAAAAAGAGAACATACGGAAAAATGTGTTATACATTCATTAAACGCTCTCAGAAAATGCACAAATTGTCTGAAAAGATAATCACTAAAACTACCCCTAAAGAGCGCATACGAGTACTTTTAGGCACCTTGAAGTGTAGACAGTTAAAAATAGTTTCTAAAAGGGTTTTTTTTTTCCGCAGTGCTCTCATAGATGAACAATTTTATGTCGCCCCAAAGAACCTCTCAGTGAACAGTTCTTGAACCATTTTTTTCTTAGTGTGAAGAACATTTTAAAAAGTTTTTTTCCACTATTAAGAATGTTTTCTGGAATGCAAAGGTTACATGGATGTTAAAAGTTGTTCATGGAACCATCAATGGCAATAAAGTACCTTTATTTTTAAGATTGTAGATAAGGTAGGGTACAGCCCAATTTTTGCACATTATAAATACTCTCATTTAACATCAAGAATATTATTTAGGCTAGTGAAACGAGACAAATAGTTGAGTAAAATGGAAAGAATAACTAGCCAGTGCTGCATTTCAAAAAGTATTGTAAGCTTAGGTAGATTATGGAACCATTGCCACTAATGAGTTTTGAGATCACATTGTTTCTAACCAGTCCTGAAATGAATCTACTGTGCTCTAATGTATAATGACGGCACACAATTTCAGTCGTGCTATTTTGCTTAATAATAACAGGATTTGTGGAGGTAAATTTGCACAATCAGGAATTTCATGTGAGGGTGAAACGATATCCCCATGCAGATTTCATAACGGGTTCAAGTTGGTTACACAAATTTGCAGTGTTGACCAACAGAAAACTTCTTAGATTGAAAGTGCTTTCACTTCTTAGTTATTTGTCATCTGCACTTTATGTTGACAATTGACCTCTCTTGCCCAAGAAATTTCCCCAAAATGTATTTGTGTACCTGTGGAAGAGGTGTTGGTGGAACAGCTCATGTGGAAGCCGTTGTGTGGGTTTGTGTTGAAGCTGTGAGACTCTGCAGGTTGATGTCCGCCGCTCATGGACTGGTCCATTCGGTAGCTGTCACCAAAATGGAAACAGCTCTGGAAGTTACCACGGTAATCTGCAAACAAACATTTATAGAAAACATATAGGCATTAGAATAAAATTTAATTCAATTGTGGCTTTAGATTCAAAACTTAAAATATCTCTTTAACAATGAGGCAAAAACCACAGACTGTAACAGTATTCCTGTTTGTATTTCTATTTTTGGACTATTCCCTCTTTCTTCAAGTTTGCTTCTGTTCAACAAGTAGTCTTGCTCAGATGGGGGTCTTGGATTTGAGGTGGTACACACATGTACAACTGTGTCCTGACAGGGAAGTTGAGCGTTTCTCCTTTAGCTGTTCTTTTGACTGACAGCTTAGCTGTTTTAGAGCAAAAAGCTTCCTCTTGTGGTTGCAGGCATCTCTTTCAGCCCACATGTTCTGGCTAATACACAGAGCACTGCAGAGACTATGCCAGTTCTCATACTGATGTGGCTCTTTCTGACATTAAATACTCATGAGCTGATATTTTAAACAGGTATATTCCAATAGATCAGGAGTAAAGGCATGGGATGGGTGCTGTAAGTGGTACATGCTTAGGGTCACCATGAAATCAATATTGATGTTAGTGTTTATTATAGATAATTTTGAATGGGCACATCGGTTTAAACATTTAAAGCCAACTGTATCATATTTGATTCGCAAATTTCTAAGGCCTCGACATTATCAACATGATCAAAACCTTTTGTACACACTCTTTGGTTACACTTTATTTTGATGGTTCACTAACTCTCCTTAGTGTATTAGTAGACTGCAAAATTAGGGTTAGGTGTTAGGGTTCAGGTTGGTACAGTAAGTTGACATGTAGTTGCTAAGTTACTTATAGTCAGTAGAATGTCTATTGGGGACCATCACAATAAAGAGTTAGCAGATATTAAACAGAGAGTCAACTAATACTCTAATGACAACTGTCATTATATGCATTTTATGTAAGTTGCCTGCTATTTGTAAAATAAAATTAAAATAAAATGCATTATACCGCTATAAATCTCCTCTATTTACATTTGGCCATATTAAAATTACCAAATTGCAATCTTTTTCTCTCAGTTTGAGGTATTTTTCCAACTATAGTAGCTCTATATTTTCTATCTATATCATATAATATGAGCCATAAAAGTCTGATATATGAGATATGATACTAATATATATATATATATATATATATATATATATATATATATATATATATATATATATATATATATATATATTTCGGGCTGTCAAACGATTAATCACATCCAAAATAAAAGTTTGTGTTCACATAATATTTGTGGGTGCACTGTGTATAATTATTTTATATATATATAAATACACACACATGCTTGTATATATTTAAGAAATATTTTCATCATGTATATGTATATAGATCATGTATATAGATTTCATGTATATAGATTTATGTATAATTTATATTATATATAAATATTTTATATATAAATATTTTTTTTTTCTTAAATATACATGCATGTGTATATATATACAAAATAATTATACACAGTGGACCCGAATCATGTAAACACAAACTTTTATTTTGGATGCGATTAATTGTTTGTCAGCCCTAATATATATACATATTTTTTTTAGATTTTGTTTAAAGGTTCAATAAAGTCCAGGACTTTTAATGTGATCAACAGTGTGAATACTTGATCCACCCAGTATTATCCGATCAAACAATCTCTGAAAATGACACGTACGGTCTCGTACCGTCACTTGTAGGCAGGTTGTGGAAGGTGGAGTAGGGTTTATGATGAGTGTGGAGGTGTTGCTGGTTGGTAGAGGAGTTCTGTTGCTTCTCTAGTGTTGGTGGAGGAGATGTAGCGGCCTTCAGCAGACTGATCCCTGGAGACAGCAAAGCTCCAGATAACCTAAGACAGAGTGAACGTTAACTATTAAGATTAATGGTGAAAGATAAAGCAGGCCAAAAACATACCATAAAATTTAATATGAAGTATACAACTTTTATTACAAGAGTCTTCTGAATGTTATTAAAAGGAACTTTAGAGCCTCACCCCATCTTACCTTTAACCATGCGAAAGATCTGAAAGTATTACCCCAGAAAAAGTCACATAGCCTTAAGTAAAACATTATTTATTTATTTATTTTATTCGTTTATTTTTTATTTACTCTAACATGCTTCATCCTATTCCAATTCTTGTTATAATGGAAAGTCATGAGCCTGGTTTTGATTGAGTACAAGCCTGTTCTTCACTCCAGATGCCACTTCTCCATAACATGCCCCTGACTTACTGTACACTGTGATGGCTCTGGGGAAGTTATGATAGCTTGCTCAAGCCAGCACACAATGGAACAAAAAAAGGCTTTGTTAGTGCCATTAGATGCAGCTGTCACAAGCAAGTCTTCATATATGCAAAACCGAGTTTCAGCAAGACACGAAGTGCCAACCAATGGCCCTGTGAAGTCGTTCCTGCCCCCCTAAGTCAAGGGCCTCTGCCTTTAGTGCACACATCAAAGAGTCATATTCTGAATTTCAGAAATGAACAGAGAACAAAAACAAACTCAAAGAATCGCCTTTTTAAACAGAAGTATGACTAACAGATGCTCATCATGATACAGTTAAAGAAAAATATTATGAGGACATATACAGCTGTAATGTAAGACATGGAGAAAAATTAATGCACTTTACTGCATGTTCGGCTCTAATTATGTCTCGGCTGTGAGAGATCAGTATTTATAAATATATTTACTTAATTATTTAAAACACCTTATGGAATAAATAAAGGTATACATGCTAGTCTACTCCTTAACTCAAAATTCACTTTTAGAAGCTACACACTACCGTCTGGGGTACTTTTATTCACTAATTACACAATAAAGGTATCAAAAGTGACAGTAAAAACCAGCACAGTCTCATCCCAAAAGGTCATATAAGTGACGTCTTGGAACATCTTTTGACCCTATGTCAACATCCGCCTTTTTAGGGAACCCTTAAACATCGGTTAGATGACGTTATCGGATCCTAACCCTACCCCACCTAAACCTACCCCGTCACCTAACTGACGTTAAAGGTAAAGCGTCAGTTGTATGACAGCCCGGGATCGTCAACTAAACGACGGTTAAGGGTACCCTAAAAAGGTGGATGTTGACGTATGGTCAGTTATATGACGACTTGGGATGAGAATGTGTTATAAAGATAGTGTAAAGACACTGTGAAAACCATTGTAAAAATTAAAAAAAATTTTTTTTAAATGTATTAAAAAAGAAAACCATTATTTAGAATTGTAATAATATTTCACTTTATTAGCTTA
Organism: Cyprinella venusta; assembly: GCA_038021265.1. Classification (NCBI taxonomy): domain Eukaryota; kingdom Metazoa; phylum Chordata; class Actinopteri; order Cypriniformes; family Leuciscidae; genus Cyprinella; species Cyprinella venusta. Next base: position 9,325,288 of record CM075872.1, on the reverse strand, counting down.
CTTTGATAATACTTTATTTTACAGTGTCCTTGTTACATATGTTACATGTAGCTTACCATTGCAATAACAGTAAATTATGCATAATGACATGCAACTAACCCTCAACCAAACCCTAATCCTACCCTAAGTACATGTATGACTCAGTACTTAAATCTTTAATTACACTATAACAATGACACCAAAACTTTTACAGTCTTCTTATCAAGGAAAATGAACCTGATGATGAATGTCCCTCCCCTTAAAATCATGTGCAAATGACAAGCAAGCAGCAAAACTGCTCTGAGTTAACGCTATTTTAAAAGAAAGGGCGCAGGCCTTTCATTATGAGTGCACCTTTAAAGCATGCGCATTTAAACAGACACATAATAAATAGCATTTAAATTGTCTTTTTGTACTATCCACAGATTTAAGACCTAGCAAAGCGCTAATGCAGAATTTGGACACCAATGACATTATAATTGGTTTTTATTTATGCTCAAGGCCTCATGTGGGAGTGATGTTTCCCATTGTTCATTTGCCCAGAATCTGATAAGGACTTCCTTGGCTGTTACATCTGTTAGACCATTATGTCGTTTTTCACTGTTAGCCAAATTCGCATTCCAAGGACTTGGTTTCATCATAAGTGCATTAAAAAAATTAATAATCCACAAATTGTTTTAACTGTGCTCGGATGTAACCCCATGAGTCACAGGGCTCTCCTCACACAGCCTCAAAATCTGCACTAACATATTTCACAAGGCATGCAGCAACGGAATTAGCATTAGCGGGCTAGCTTGTGTTTGTATGCAGGAAAGCTCGGTTTCGATAGTCGCTGACGTGACGTGTGTTTCTGTGAGAGCACGGCGGCAGCGTTCCCCAGGGAGCTGCTGTCAGCACAAGCTCAGGAAACAGTTATACTGTTCATATTTTTACAAGCAGCCTCTATGTGAAGCTAAAGTGAATCATGCTATAATCACTGCCAGCTGCAACTCGCTAAGGCTCCAGGAATGAGGGGAATCTTTCATATGCGGGATTAATATCTCCCTTCGGTATTTACCTTCACTGATCATCTGCTTTCACCTTTGCAGACTCGTTTTTTGACTAAACCGCCTGTCTCTCACGTCACAAGAGCTTTATATGGCCGCTGACCTATGGATCATCCAAACGTTCGTGTTCACCAAAGTGATAGCAAAGCATTTGGCTTGCTCGTGTATAACACTTAAAACCTCCCTATATCTAAATAAGGAAAGAAACGTCCGATTGAGGATTGATGCTGGAAGACTATTACATTGTTATAGCCTAAAAGATTTCTTTTCCAAATAGATGCTGTTCTTTTGAACTGATCTGAATATTAGAATCATTTCTGAAGAATCATGTGACACTGAATACCAGAGTAATGATGCAATGATGCTGAAAATTCAGCATTGCCATCACAGGAACAACTTATATTTTAAATTAAATTAATATAAAATAGTGATTTTAAATTGTAATATTACTTCACTATATTAGGCTACTTAGCGCACAGTGTGTGTATTGCAAAAACCTGCGTCTTATTACCAACTGCTTGCAATAAAATTGAATCCGTTTTTATGCAGTGGTTTAGAGCCATATTTAAAGTCCCCATGTAATCTAAATTGAAGTTTTTGGCTTTTAGGATGAATATGTTAAGCTAGTGTGCTCCAAAACAATGACAAAAATCCCATTTAGTAGCATTCAAAACTTACAATCTCTCACGTCTGCCAACATGGGTGAATGATTTTGATGATATCACGCTGCACTTCAGCTTCTCGTCAGATTTTATGTCCAATCAAATGCTCTCTAGAATCTAAAGCGCCCCGCCCCATATATTAAAAATAGATGCTGAAGCTGCGGCTAAAATAAGTCACTTGTTCACACATTTACCATTTTCTATGTGGCGAATGCCACAAAGTGCAAAAGATAGGGATTGATTCAGACAGTGTAAAAAATATGCTTTCTATTGGGGCAAATTAAGTGGAATGCTACATATATAGAATACAACATATGCGTGACTCGGTTCAGATCACAAAACATAATGGGCCTATTTGAATTCTGCGCAGAATTCTATATTTTATAGCGATATGGAGGAGATTAGGAGGGAACTGTGGCTTTACCGAGCTCAACGGCTCAGGCAGATCTGTGATATAAAGGAAACATTACTGTTTTTTTTAAAGGGGAGGAGCTGTTCGATATGTCCCGCCCTGTCTTTCTGTTTCATGGAAATTATGTCAACACATTGAATAATGCTGCACGCTTCAAGGCACTTTAGTGGGCCTTTAAATTATTATGAATTTCAGCACAAACATGCTACTTTCCATGCAATTGAGGTTTAAAATAAAATGTAAAAATAAAAGAGGAAAAAAAGACATTACAGTATAACCACATTTACAACACTCAGAATCAGCAAGATGCATGATGGGTAACTGTGTAATGTTAATTGTGTTATGTTTTTAGGCATTATGTGTTTTGAGTTAAGAGGGTTAGGATATACTGTAGGAAACTTTGGTCCACTATCTAGAAAAAGTCGACTTCACAGGGACTTCAAAGAATAATGACCAAACCCTTAATAGTTTACTTGTGGACAAAGTGTTTACCAATGGTTTTTCTTCAAAGTAAAAGATTGAGTAATAATGGCAAAGTGTTTAATGCTGACTGTGATTCAGTGAATGTGACTCTATGGGAACTTCAGTGAATATCCCAGAGCTTCACTCAATTGACATGAGTAAGTCCTTACTCAGCACAGCAGACACCATTGAGTGAACGTGACTCTTCCGAATATAATTCACTGGACGTGCTCCATGTTAAAGAACACAGTTACTTTATGTCTGGGTCCGAAAGTAACCACCAAAAGGATCAAAGAAAAGCGGTCCAAGTGGGACATAGCAACTTTGACCACACGCGAAAAAAAAAAAAAAAAAAAATCAAAGATTGAAGTGAACAAACCATGCATTGGGGGTTTGAAGTTAAGTTAACATTGCCTACACGCACTGAAAAGTTACATTTTGGATGATGGAATAATACTGTTATTAAATACAGGCTGCGAGTTTCATGAAAAGCTCTGTCGTTGACTCTTTTGCAAACCCTGTAGTGTCACGTTCCAGTTTAATCCCTGTTAGAGGGGTCAAAGACCTTACAAATCGTGCAACAGAGGTGCTGGATTCAGAGGTGAGGCAATCCTTATGCTCAAACAGACACAAATCCTCCTGGAGTCGGCTGGAGACAAAATAGATCAAGATGGGAGTTTTTCCCCTCACATCCCTTTTGAATGAAGATTCATGAAGATGAGTGCTCTGCTCCCAGTTTGTCTTGTCTCACCTGTCAGGTTGCGCTCCGCTGGGAGACGGCGTGTATGAGCGAGCATTGATATCCCAGTTGCTTCGCAGTAAGCTCTTCTGATTGAAGAACGAACTGGCCGCTGGCTTGGCACGGGTCGGTGGGAACCTTTCTGGTTCTGGTTAGCAAACTAAAGCCACTCGTGAGAGATCGGGGCCTTACTGATCCGAGCCTCTAGCTTGTTTCTAAACACTCAAAAGCTAAACTGCTCAAACACTCAACTCGGAGTCGGGCGGGGAAATTAGCTTAAGATACAATGTGTCAGCGTAGCTACTGTTTAGATCTCGGGGTGATACTGAAAATTACAGAAATGGGCTCAACTTCAAGAAATTCTAGTTTTTATGACTATATACTATGATTAATATTCATTTGCTCAAAATACAGTTAGAAAATACACTTTACTATTTTAAAATATAATTTATTATTGTGATTTGGTGCTCAATTATTATGTAAAAAAAAGTTTTGCTGCTTGATATTTCAGGATTCTTTGAATAGAAAGTTCAAAAGACCAAAATGAAATTTCGATTGAAATCGAAAAATGTATTATTTATAATTTATTTATTATATTTATTGTATGTTTATTTATATAAATGTCATATATGTCTTTACTGTCACTTTAATCAATTGAATATGTCCTTGCTGAATAAAATAGTTCATTTCTTCTTCTTTTTTTAAAAAAGAAATATTTCTTGAGCACCGAATCAATATATGAGAATGATTTCTGAAGGATCATGTGACACTGAAGACTGGAGTAATGATGCTGAAAATTAAGCTTAGCATCACAGGAATAAATTAAATTCTAAAATAGAAAACATTTCTTTAAAATCGTAATACTATTTCACAGTATGTAGGCTAATTTTGACAAATAAATGCAGCTTTGGTCAGCATAAAAGACTTCTTTTAAAAGCATTAAAAATCTTACCAACCCCAAAGCTTACTCCCATAAAAAAATTGATTTTTTTTTTATATCCTCTCATTAATAGAAACCTGTTTCTAATTACCATTAAGGAACACCAGGATCAGCTATCTGTAATTTTACTGTAAAACTGTCACCTACAAAACATGTTGAGGTGCCGATGCCACCCATTAAGCCCCTCCAGGCCGGTGAACACGCTCCACAGCTACGAACGCTTCTGCCTCCCTGCATCTCAAACTCCACACAACGGAGACCGCTAGATGTATTTTCACTGGCATATTTTTTAATATTAGCTTCAGAAAATGACACTAGTATTTGCGAAGTAAAAGGAGTCTAAATGGGCCATTTCAGCCAGGGTAAACACATTTAGCAATGAGGTCAGAGGCTGCAGCAGTGGAGTCAAGCAAGTTAGATAATTTTGTCAAAATGTTTAACGTCCTGCTAAACCATTTGGGAAAAACAAGAGCGGCAGCTGCTGTTGACTTTGGCAGCCGAGTGTATACTCTAAGCTTTAAACATGTAAATCAAAATGCTCCATCTTCAAATGTATGTAGACGTTTCATACCTGGTTAGTTGTAGGTCCTGGCAAAGTTGTTGCGTTAGATGGGCGACATAAAGCGTGCTATATGAGCGTACACATTTTTGATCAGGAACCCCAACTCTAATGACTTCAGCAAACAAGACGACGGCCTTTTTCTTAATGCTACGTTGTCAGCGCGACTGCATGAGGAAGCTCTTTTATTACAGCGGACACTTAACTTACTAGGTGGATAAAATACTTCTATGTTTCAAGTTCCACATACTCATTACTTCCAAAAAAGGTTCACGTCCACATTCATCTCATGCATGTGTTTAATCTTACGTTTTCACAGACTTTGACCTTCAGCGCCAGTGAAAGGCAGAGCCTTGAATATGTCATCGTGATCCTCAGTGCAATAGCGTATACTGTTACACGAGTATCCCCTGAGCCGGTTTCGTTCAGCTCTCATTCCTCTCCAAGTAGCAGTAATTGTTTGTGGAGCTTTAAAACGGCTCGCTAATTTTCTTGAGCTTTTTTTTTTTGTTCTTTCTGCGACCTGGAAAAACAGATCACCTTCCAGAGGGACAACATGACAACTCACTGCTGCCTGGGCACATTTCATGAGCGCTTGAGTACTTTTGCTTAGAAATTGATGTATCCAATGGGCTTATACTAATATAACTTTGAATGAACTGTTTATAATAAAAGTTCATCCATGTTTTTGTTTTGCCTGGGTATTGAACCCACAACCTTGGCATTGTTAGCACAATGTTATACCAGTTGAGCAAACGTGACGAGAAAAAGAACGGGAGAAGGAAAACAGCTCATTGTCGTTCAATAGAATCATGGTGTTTACAAGTTCTTGAATAAGTTTCTACTCTCAGATGTGGGTGAAATGAGTTAATTTACTTAACACTGCACTTTTGCTTTCATTTAACTATGATACAGAACAGAAAAAAATCACATTTAAATCTGGTGCTTAAGAACAGATGTATTTTCATCTCATTTCCAGCATTTCTGTTTGTCACTATTCACATAGTGCGTCTTGACGACACATTGGATTTGCAGCTCTACTTTGCTGGTCCAGGGGGAAATCAGTTTTTTTTAATGGGAAACATGCCTCAGTCCTTTTGGGGACATATTAGACTTCATTGTACTCCTTCGCTGAGCTTTCCAGAACACTAATCACAGCTTGAGGACAGAGAGAAACAGAGGTGTGTTTGGAAATCTTTTTTGGAAACACGGTCCTGCTTTAATTACACAAAAGTGACACCTCCAAACTGGTTTATGTTGTGTTAAGGTGACATTGGTTCAACCTGGATTTGCAGGATAAATACACACTGAAGTCAGAGCAAGGGACGAGCATTAAATTTGTCGTAGGGTGTGTGCTTTGGGAGAGTGTTACAATGAAAACAAACGTTCCGTATGGACAAGGGAAAAATCTGCCGGTGGTGCTTTGGATTGTAAATAAATCCAGGCCCCTAAATCAATATGGATCTTACACGCAGTAAAAAACACATTAGACGGCACAGATTACCAAAGAAAATCTCCTGTTATGAGAAAAACCTCACTGCATTGCAATATTAACAAGATCTCGGGTGTGACTAGCTATTCCAAACCAATAAGATGATATCAAGGAAGGTGCTTTTTTGTAGTTTTCAGACAGAGTCAGTCAGTCTGTGTATTATTGATGAAGATTTTTGGTTAAGACAAATGAGTGTTTGAGTGAATTTGTAAACAACAGTCACTGAATCAACTAAACAGATTTATTAAAAAACACTAGCAATCTTTTTTTCGACCAGAAAACAAAGTATACATGTTTTTGTTCTGCCTGGGTATGGAACCCACAACATTGGTGTTGCTATAGCGCAATACCTTTTCTTTAGGAAAAGAGAACTTACTTTTAGAGCATTGTGTAAATAGGCAAATTGAGCATTTATTCAGGAATCAAAAACAGTGGCTGAATTCGCAATAACATGCTACTTACTATTCGTGCTTTATCTTTAGATGGCAAGAATAGTAATAGTAAGCTAGTTATTCTATTCTGAATTTGGGCATTCATTCCAGACACAAACAAGTGACCGTGTCTTTTTGAGTGAGTCAATTATTCAACTCAAATGATTCATTCAAAACTGATTCATTCAGGAATTAGAAAATCTTTATGAGCGAGTCAACTAATCATTTACTCACTGATTTGTTTAAAACCACTGATTAATTCTAGATCAAAACAAAGTAACTGTCTTTAATAGTGAATCAAATAATCATTCACTCAACCAAAAAAAAGAGGCTAGATTCAGCATAATAGCGTACTACTTAGTATCTGTACTATATCTTTTAATGGCAAAGATAGTAAGAGGAGTATAATATATTATTCTGAATTCAGCTGATGATTAATTCTTAGAAAAGAAATAAGTCAATGAATCATACTCTCAAATGATTAATTCAAAAGACTGATTCATTCAGAAACGAAACAAGTGATTACTGAGTGAATCATTACACAGTAATATTTAATTAGATTAAAGTATAATCAAGATTTTTTTGTCACTTGTCAGACATTTGGATGGATTGCTCTCAGCATATTGCAATGAATTGTGGGATTGCCTTCCTAAAATGATCCACCCAATACTGACTTAGAATTTGGTCAAAAGTGTTCAGAACAGCCTTTTTGTCACTGCTTACTAACTGGAACAGAACCACTTTAACAATGACTACAGTGATATCTGTAACTGTGATGACAACCTTTATCCAATCTGACATCATCTTTATTGATCTCATCCAACCTACGTCTATGTCAGAGCAATTGGGAGTAAACGCGATGCTTGGTGGGATAGGTACTCACCCTTCCCGGGTGTTCTCGAGGCCAGACAGCGGGGAGAGATGGTGGGGGCTGCCAATGTCGCGGTCCAGGCGGGGCTGCCTGGGGGGCAGGTCAGGTCCAGAAGAGAGCAACTCAAGTGGGGCTCCATTGTGTGTCGTGCTGGAGCCGGCGTACAGGCCTGGAAGACAAACAAAACTAATGTGCAAAACATGCCTGATAAACCTCAAGGAGCCCTCAAGAACGGCACATTGACCAAATTAAATCCCCACAAAACAGCCCTTAATGGCAACAAGCGCTTGTTATGACAACACAAAACTCACCAAGGCCTTTTGGATGAATTTAAATGTTCTGTGCTGTTAGCAATTTACGATACATAATTTATGTTGCTGTGCGGAATGGATTTGATTGACTATTGCCATTTTGAACAAATCTTTGACAGATCGGATACGTTTGAATGCAACGGCAGAAATAATAAGTAGAGACAGATCTACTATAAGCTACTTGCATTGAAATGAATGGAACAGGTGGGCTGGATCTTCAGCCAAGGACACAGAACCTTGAAGCAAAAAAAAAAAAAAAAAAAAACAGAAGATACATCAACTCCATCCACAGTTTATAATGGAAATAACAGACATAGATCAGGTATCCAACTGGTCCAAATGTCATCCCACCATAGATTATACTACTGTATGCAAACCAGGCCAGATGAAAATGATAGTTGCTCGTTCTGTAAAGGGGCTTCTTCCGTCCCCGTGCTTCTTGTGCAGCCTGAGAGACTGACAGGCGGACACTTTTCCCGGTTCCTCCGGCTGTTAATGTGTTCCTCTGGATTTGCCCAGTAATTGTTTTCCCAGAAGCCCTCTGTGCACTGACAGTCCTCCGCGGCTCGTCCTAGCACCCCTTCTCTTTGTGTTCCTCCCCAACTGCTTTACAGTGAAAGCGGGGCCTATCTGACAGTTTTCTGAACTGGTTACAAACTTGATTCATTACCCGAAATCATCAATCAAAGTCCTTAAATGCTTTCCCCTTTAGTCCCAACATCTGCTACCAGACTGGGAAGCATTCAACAAGTAATGGCCATGATTGCTTTAGTTGTTATCTGCTGGAGAGATGGGAGGGGGAGTCCAGCAGGAGGCAGAATCAGATTCTAATGGCTGAGAGTAATTGGGAATTTCTAGATAATACCGTATTTTATATATATATAAAATACATCAAATTTATAGTATGATATAAAACGTATATACATTATTTTATCACAATATATAATTAAGTCATGCAAAGCATACTGTATGCCACAGAGAATGCCCAAAGCTGTATATAACAGCCAGATGCAAAACTACACAAAGGCACAGGACTAGAGCGCACTTTATACGTGCAAATTACAAAATGACGGAGGTACCCGCTCTCTGCTTTGCTTTGCTTTTTCTACTGGCCCCGGAACAAAGCATAGGGAGAGGCAGAAACATCAGGAACATTAAATGCAGGCATCTTGGCCAGACCCAACCACAACTTCTCCTCTAAACAAGAACAAACAGCCACAGTAACATAACAGGTCCTTCAGGCTAAAGACATTTGCACATTGAAGCAACAACTTATCTCCTTTGAACTGAGCGAATGAGAGACGGTGTAAGCCAGGACGCCTATTTTCCCCTGGCATACATTGGGGGGATTTAAGCTGTTGCAGTGCAAAGTGTGTTTTGTACAAGGATGCTTGAGAGATGGGGAGTTCTGCAATTGTCCATCAAATTACCCTCGCACAAACATTTAAGATCTTTTCTACATTCCTCATGACTGAATAGCTGCTCTTAAAGGAATAGTTCACACAACATTTTTTTTTCTCACCATTTGAGAGGGGACATGTTCAGTTCATTTACTTTTGTCGTGGCCACGACATATTAGCCACAAGATCATTTTGTTGAGGTAACGGCATCCTTATGTTGTGGCCACACAATGTGAAGTCGTGGCCTTGAGATATGACATTGAGGGAACGACACTATGGCAAGCAGGGCGGGGCCGAGAACCGTTGGGCGGGAGTGAGGCTGGTGGAGCGAGTGCTAATGAGCGGTCTCGAGTCTCCGGCTCGAGTATCAAGGAAGAGCTCTTGGAGGATAAAAGGAGGGGTGACAACAGTGCAAGACAAGAGAGGACCAGGCCTGTACTTTACGTTGTGTTTTTATTATTAAAAGTTGCGTTGATCGTTTGACCATAACAACCTTGAATTTTCACAAATGGATATTATTAATAAATTGAGATTTTATTTTGAATTAAGATTGACAAAAGTGTGGAATTAATAAACTTATTTGAACTTTATTGTGGGTGTTCAAAAGGGAACTACCGGGTTACTACCGTAACCTCAGTTTCCTTTCAGTCGATAACGCCGGACAGTCGGTACTGGTCAGAAGATTACACCAGTATGAGATGATAAATGAGTGTCCGTTTTCATTTACGAACGTAGTTCCTAGTGTCAGTGACAAGATTCAAATGGAAAGGTTGGAATAATTGTTTTTTTTTTTATTTGGGGGGTTATTTATATCATATATATGCATCATTCATTATGATTATATATATCAAAATGACTATAAATTATTGAAAGCTTCAGTCCCCATACATTCACACAAACTTCAGAAAGTTACCTTTTAAAGGGTTGGGATGACAAAGGTTTATAAATGATAACAGAATTTTCATCCCTTTAGTATTCCAGGCCTTTTCATGAAATCTCCTCTGCTAACTATTGCACCACAGTATGTTCAGCATTTTGACAAGAACAAGCCAAAGAACAAGAAAAATGACTAACAGGAAGGACTGTAACTACTGTGGTTTAACTAATGCAAAACAAACACAAAACAAAACATGCAAAGCCTTCACCTCTGACCCCCCTCTCTAAATCAAAGAGTCATGAGTTATAGCTGGGTATTTTAAGGTAAGCGTCCTCTCCTCTAGCTCCAATTTAGTGCGAATTGCATAACATTGAAAGTAGCATGGGAAAATTGACATCTAACGCAGATTGTGCATTGCAGCTGTTTGCAATATTATCATTCATATGGTCTTCATAACATTAAAATCCCCTTTATTCTGTCATGTCCATTTGAGCTGTTAAATCGTAGCTTATTGGTTTTGGATCACATAAATGGTTCTGAAAGTGAACGTACACTTAAAACACATCTGGGTTTTGGTACGTTCTAGGGTGGAGGGAACAGTCCTCTACCCATCTCTACAAAACATCCCAGGATACATAAATTAGACAGCACATATGCTCCTAGAAAAACAAGCTGTAATGGATGCTATAGACCAAGATATACAATCATTTCTCTCAAGGTTTGGAAAGCAGCAGTTAATCTCCAAGATAAAGTATAACATTACAATCAACATAATCTTTAAAATCATTCATATAATTATTTAAATACATTTCAGATTACCGTAAAAATATTAGGATTATTTAAACATATTTGGAACTAGAACTAGAATCTAAAGAAAACATGAGTGGTGACTCATAACTCAGTATCACAATGATAGGGTGCGCTATGCGGTTGCTGGGGTGTTCTGGGTAATTACCTGGGCATTGCTAGATGGTTGCTAGGGTGTTATGCATATAGGGTGCTAAGTAGTTGCTTATAGACCAAAGAGCAGACGATGAGATATTTTTTCGCCCGATTTTCAGCAGGCGAAAATAGTTACAAGCCACTTGACTTGAGCTATCATTGTGGTCATATTACAAACAGAGTCTGCACCCAAGTTTAATACTCATGGTTTGAGTAAAAATAATGGTGATGCTTGTTTTATCAAGCACCTCTAATTTCAAATATAATCCATGATTCATTGTGCCACACCCACTTCACACCGCTATCAAAAGAAAGGGCAAAAGTGCCAATAGAGCAGTGGTTCTCTACTTTTTTGTTGTTGTTTTTATTGTTTTGTCTAAATTTAAATAATTTGAAATCATCTTGAGGCCCCCTAGATATAAAGGATAAAGTAAGCCTTACCTGTGTACATTTCCTGCCCGAGTGCTGGGGAACGGCCTTCTTTCCCATTCAGAGAGTGCTGAGAGGTGACCGGGCAGTGGGATTGCTGGGAAGAGGCAGGGCCATGCAGATGCTGGATTGACAGACATTCACTCAAGGCATCTGATTCTAAATGGGGGCAGGCCCTTAGCTGTCAATCAAAAAGATAAAACAAAATATGCAAGATTAGAGATACATACAGTGAGGAAAATGAGTATTTGAACACCCTGCTATTTTGCCAGTTCTCCCACTTAGAAATCATGGAGGGGGCTGAAATTGTCATTGTAGGTGCATGTCCACAGTGAGAGACATAATCTAAAAAAAAAAATTAAAAATACAGAAATCACAATATGTGATCTTTTTTAACTATTTATTTGTATGATACAGCTGCAAATTATTTTTTTGCTTATTTTACTAAATAACGTATGTATCTCTCCATGTTGAAAGAATGAAATCACATTAAAAACCTGTGTGAAACAAAAGTCTTCAATTAAAGAAACGTAAAAAGAAACAAACTCATCGCTGACATGCCCATCGGCCAGCGCAGGAAATGAAAAGCTTAGAGAGAAACAGTTTTTCACCACAAACAGGAACCTTTGATTGGAAACATGAGGGGATGAGGGGAAGGACATACCCCGCATCCACATCCATCTCCATCGTCAGTACAGGTTGGGACGCTACGTTATTGGCTTCAGAGAGGCGGAGAGGTCTTTTTTGCTGGTGCAAGACTGATTTTTCTCTTCATAAGGTTACAAAATCAAACTTCTGGGAGTAATCATGCGTTATATGTGACATTTGTGTCGAGTTTGGGGAGTCATATGTGTTTAGGACTTTTAGACTGAATTTGAAAGCTTGGATTGTAGCATGGAATTATGTTTAACTGGAAAATTATCTTCGGTCACATGAACTCGTGTTGAGTGGACTGAATCTGGAGATGATACCTCGCAATAAACAATAGCCCAAAATGAGCCGTGACAGGCAACTTGAAAGTGTTATGTTATTGTAATTCCGCTGCAATTAAGATTTTCAAAACAAAAGCTCACAAACTTGCAAATTAGAAATAAAACTAACACGTCTTAATTACACGCAAATGGGCTGCAGTTCTCGAATATTACGAAAGAGCGCAAACCGCACATTTTCCAGTTGAGATCCTTGTGCAGAACTCCCAGCAATTCATCAAACGTAAAAGGAGCTTCGGTGCTTTGCCGCAGCTTGCTATAACAGGCGACGCTCGCGATGGATGGAGTGGGAGTGTTTGTTTGACAACCCACAACATCTGGCCACTGGGGTATAGTGCTGCACAGCTTATTAACAATGGTACACGCTCACATGTGTTTCCGCTTACAACAGCAAGCTAGAAGAACGCATCAGTCAGCTGTCGTTTAGACCAGTGCAACAATGAGGCCATTCTGCTTATAATTACCCACTTTAATGAGGAATGCACTCTTCACCATGTAGATGCTGAAATGTGGTCATAGTTGATCTATTGTTGGGGAAATCATTTTCAAAAGACAATCCTAAGTAGAACCAACTGCACCAAGCCATGAAAAAGACACAATTGACCATGAAAAATATCTACTAGAAAAGTTTCTCAAGGCTGATGGCAAGAGCCAAAGAGCTAATTTTATTCGGATGTTCTGATGAGATGATTTGTACGGAGGAAATAAAGAAAAGAGTTGAGATTGTTTGTGTCCTTACCTTCCTACGCACCTGCTGCTCTTTGGCAGAGTGGATCTTCACATGCTTGCGGAGGGAACTGGGGTCTGTGTAGCGTTTAGTGCAGCCTGGGATCTGACACGCATATGGTTTCTGAAACAGGAAATGCACAAGGAGTCAAAGAATCATAATTATACGTCAGTCATAAAGAGGACATGGAAACACACTGCTATGGACACAAAGACATTAATCATTACATTATGTCAGCATTTAGCAATAATAATCGTTTATATGAGCCATTAAATACAGTGTAGAACATTTATGAACAGACATGGAAACTAAAAATACATGACAATTTAGACAAGCAACTATTTTGAACTCTCAAAATAAACATTTTAAGATTGAAAGTCTGTAAAGTCACTAGTTTTAATTAAATTTCTAAATATAAAACAAAAAGTATGATTCCATGTCCACATTTAAAATCTGGAATTTAATTTGTTTTCTTTAAACATAGAAATAAATAGAAGGTTTTAGGAATAAGGAAATATTATGTAAAATTAATGAATTAATATTTTTTATTAATATTTAATATTTTTAAAACTATTTAATAATAGTAAAATTAATTCATATTTTTCTTTCTTTCTTTAAAAGTAGTGAATTCAATCAGAAAAGTAAGCATTTTTACAAGTAGAATTTGAAATCCACCGCATACATTTTTTTCTGTAATCAACCTTAATATTTACACTTTCAAATTGAGTGTAAATGGACAAACAGAAGTGCAATAACTGTTTATTTTGAGTGTTAACAGATAGTCAAAGTTCAAGAGGAAAGACAGTGTCCTACCTTTCAGCTGAGAGGACACAGGAAGAGGAAAGAGAAGAATACAGATTGTTTGGTAAATGTCTAGGTTCTGTTCAAACAATTACAGTGTTATTGTGCTCATTTTATCAACGTTAAAGTGTTGAAACGTGCATTTTCACATAAAAATCAGTGCACACATGATTCTCACTGGCAATCTTTACTGAAACACACTCTTACGCTCCAAAACATGCAGAGGTGATTTTCTCCCATGCATTTTACACTGCTCTTTTTTTCTAGAAAAGAGGCAGTCATTAAAGCGAAAGTGGATAGGCTTCCTTTATTAGCTCTCCTTTCCTACCTTCCCTCGTTCTCTAAATAACGCTGTTTTTACAAGCCGCTCGCAGGGCAGCTCGTCTCTGCACATTTATTTGTTTTCACTGTGCAATGCCATATAATCCCCCTGCCGTCTAAACGCACCGAAAACAGAAAACGAGAAAGCTTAGGAATGGAAAAAAGAAAAAAGGCCGTCATGAATAAATATCATTACTGTCGGAGGGATTTTTTCACTGTATATGAGGCGTGTGGGAAGGCTGTGACAGGGCGCATAGGCAAGTTAATGTGTAGCACTGGGCATCTGGGGTCGAGGGTCTTATTGGCTGTGGCAGTGTGGCGGTAGCGCGGTACTGCGATGTGATACAGCATCGGGTTCTGCCAGTTAGTGAGAAACGACTAGCTCAAGCTTTCCCTGACTTTTATTTTTCCTCACATGGTTGGAGTGGGATGCAAGACGTGCTTGTCTCTCTATGCCATGTGTCGTTGCTATCACAAACGAAGCGTGGTGTTAAACGGTGTATGATATAACGTGTTTCCCCTCATCAACCCACAGAGACATAACCGTATGTATGTTTTGTGCATGCAAAATTAACATTTAGGTCAAAGAAAGGCAGCAAACAGCACATTTACGGGATTGTTTGTAAGGTCCATTTGGATGGGAACTTAAGTGGTTGGGACTTTTGCTTTGAACTTAAAGGTCCTCCAGGATCTCCCTTTAGTTTAGTTTAGGAGAGGCTAAATAAGTTCAAATAGTCTGAATAATCTTTTGAAAAATGGTTACAAATACAACAAGCTCACTTAACACATTTTGGAGCATCACATCACCTATGTAAGAGAGCAATACCTTTATATAAATGGTACTGTATAAAAGGTTTTTGAACAACAGCAACAAAAAACTGTAAATACTGTAAGATAATTGAGAAAATGTGAAGAACAGCAGCATTTACCAAAATATCTAGCTAAAAAATGCTTTTTTTATAAATCTGTTCTTTAACATGAATGTGTCCAAAATGAACCAATTCATTACAATGAGTCAAAATATCCAATGGTATATACCTGTGTGAGATGACTATTTAGGATGAACCGAACCACCAGAATAAATTTAACTCCACGTATGACAGGACAGATAAGGACAAACGGTTTACTAGAATGAATGAGTTTCCAATGCTAAAAATGAGCAAGGACCATTTAGAATGGACCTAATCACTGAAATAAACTTTTGATAAGAATAACTTTCCAACTCAGTAATATAGGATGAACTGATTTAATATGAGTCAAATTATCAGTGCTATAGAGAGAGAATCATTTAGACTGAAATGTGTTAGAATAAATCCAACCTTCATACTAGAGAGTTTATGAGGATGATTTATTCTAATGAAGTTTCCTTTTAAGATGATTCTAAAACTGTAGCACTTCTTGTAACTACTTAATTTATTTAAATAAAGTCAGTAGCATGACTACAAGTTTGTATTTTCCCATCACTGCTAATTTATATATTAAGGATGGTGTCAGTAAAGAGCGGTGTTTGTTTTCGTGTGTTTTGAAGCATTTCGGGGGTTGAGTAGGAATGAATGTATTCATGTACTCACAGTGTCCAGGTGTGTGCGCTGGTGCTTTGCCCTGTCGCTGGAGTTGCTGAATGCTTTCTGACAGCCCGGGTGCTGGCACAGGTACGGCTTCTCTCCTGTGTGACTCCGCAGGTGAATCTTCAGATTCTCCAGCCGAGAAAAAGCTTTGTTACATCCTTCGAACTGACAGAGAGACAACAATAAGGCATTGCCCTTAATTTGTGCATGAGTGTGAACAATGCAATCAGATGAACATTTGAATCAGAAAAGAAATTCACATTCGTTAGCTCATTTTCATGGTCTGGCCAATCAGAATTCTTTAAAATTACAGACCATAAACGACTGACTACTATGCCACGCCCCTTCCAACTATCTCTTAGCTCCGCCCCACCAGTAAGGAGCCTCGGATGAGACAGAGTGGCAGCTTATGGAGGTGTCAGAGACGGTGTAACCTGACATGGCAGCTTTGCTCTCTATTGTCCACTGACCTCTAACTGAGGCCCCCGCTCGAGTTTCACTGAAGGAAAGAGCCTTCCATTCTTCTAATGGGCTCTCAGAACATCATTCGGGCTCTGGCCTCCTTCAATCACTCGCAAAGGGCTTGCTATTGAGGCCAGGCCATTTAATACGGGGCGAAACCTTAGACTGCCACGGTTGGGATATATTGAGTGACCTGGATTATACAGTGTGTGTATCTGTGTGCGCAGAATTCTTATGACACAATGTGGAACAAGCTAAAAACTCAGTCAGGTACATTACAGGGTCACTTTCACACATTCACACACATAGGGAAATAAACTGAATTTGCATTTTTTTTTACTTAATATAGGCTTTTGAACATTTAGACCCCACAAGTTGTGCCTGTATTATTCAATGACAAGAAAACATCTCTGAATACCCACAACACATAACTTAAAGTCTCAGAAAACCGTGCAAGCCATACTCACATATTACAGCAGAGATATATGTCGCATGCTGACTCCCAAAATACTTAAGTTTTCAAAACAAACACCGCTAGTATGTATGTCCCAAAATGTGTGTATTTATGTATAGGGGAAATAATAATTCTTTCGCTGCTTTCTTTAAAATGTAATACAAATTTCAGGCTAAATTGAATTTATGAGTCCGCAGAGAGAAGCCTGCTAATCGTGTAAAGCCCGCCATTAGTGTGAGGATTGGCTGCCAATGGAGAGAGGTGCGGAGCATGCTGGGATACCTTACAAACAAAGCAAAGCATTCTGGGATGCCATGCAAACACAGCCATCTGCCAGAGTTTAATCCATCTGACCGGGAGGAATTTCTTTCTCTCTCTTAATGTCTCTTTTTGTCTCTGGCATTTTATTTTTCTTTTTTTGAAGATCATAATATTCTCATAGCACAAAATTGCACCTGTATTTGCCAAGTACAGAACGTTATTTTCCAAATAATTCTAACATAACCAGTTTTACAACTGACGACGACATCTATCAAAACATCCCCAAACGTAAGCTAAGGAATGTGAACTTTCTGAGATACAAACAGACCTTCATCATAAAAATCTGAGAGAAAAGTGAGACTCCAAACTAACTAAATATATGTCGCATTTTTTTTAAACCGCTATATACCAACCACGACAGCTCCTAAATCTCAACTACCCTTTGATTTTATTTGCAAAAACAGTTTAGCGAGCTAATCACATTAATTGGCATGAACGTGTTTAGCTTCCCGTCTGAAGGCCTGTGTGAGGGTAAACAGAGTGATAACCCTCGAAAGTGGATTGTGGTAAGTCATTTGACGCCATCTTTCCGAAGTGGGCCTCAGGATCTGCCGTCTACACACAGAGTGACAGTTCAGGTTGACATTTGTGTCAGGGGCACAGAGCCAATCATGGATGATTGTGGGCCGCAGAGGCCGCTCAACCTCAACCTGATGACTATATGGGAAATGAAGCGTGATTGCGGCCGAAAACGTCCAACGAGGCATCGGGCAACTAAAAGCCCGCAGTGTACACAAGCACTCGGAAGAAAAAACAGTTCATTAATACCCTTAAATACCTGCAGAACACAAGCCAGCCTTTATGGCACATTTTTCTGCGCAAAAATAAGGCCGTGTCGCTTAATGACGTCACACAGAGCTCTGATGGAGTGACTTGGATTGAGAGGAAGAGAAAATTTGCTTATTATGGGAACTGCATTCAGGCCACATTCTTTCCCGTGGAGTCAAAGGTCCACTGCTGTTCCCGTTAACATTTGGAGGTGCTCTGAAACATAAAACATATTTCCCCATTATACTGTAACTACCAATCTCACCTTCCCTCAGGCATGCGTTTATTCAGACATTAAAACCTTAAGCAACTAACAAGCATTAAATACATTATTACTTCTAATTAGTGGGCTTAAAGGCAATTTTAATGAGCACCATGACTTCTTTTCTTACAGTCAGACACATTTTTTTGTAATTCGTTGTGACATCCAAATTGCCTCAGCGCTCTCAGATACGCAATCTGCGGGTTATGGAGATGTTCTGTGATCAGCACTTGTACGAAATCGATTCTGGTTCCTGTTGGAGAACGAAAGGTGTTACGAGGTTTACCGCTGAGCGCCTGAAGTAACTGTGACCCGTAAAAGAGAAACCGCCGACACGTCTTTCGGCACGGAGAACAGCAGAGCTCAGATGGAGTGGCTAAAAACTACAGGCGAAAGCGAACATGTGCCTTTAATCTGCCTGTTTCCAAATGCCCCCTGGCAACCACAGCAAAGAGCAGAAAAACGTAAATGGATGAAATTATATCCATATGATTCAATGAGACAGCTAAGGGGAGACAGGTTTCTCATGCACTTCATCAGGGTAGAAAATTAAACACAGCTTAGCTAAAACATTCGCATTACATAGTTTACACATTTCATTTCCACATCCAAACGCCACTCGTTTTAGCAGCCAACTTCATCTGTTGCTAATAGGAGGCTTAATATGAATCAAAGACCTGGTTAATTTCTCTCTCTCTCTCGCACGTTCTCTCCTTTGGAACGGCGCTGAAGGGAAATCACTTTCGATTATTCTCAGGGATCTTTGATTTTTCTTTGTTGCTCTTTTGTCCGTTACTTTCACATTTCAAAACATTTGATTCATACCTAATGTGATGCATACACAAATACTCAGCTGACAAATGTTGTCCAGATGGGATCGAAGGCATGGCCGATAAACCCGTGGAGGAAGTAGTCATGTAAATGACTAGCAAAATTGCTCCGAAACAGCCTTTTTTGTTCTCATGCAACACTGGTTAAACCAGATTGAAACCCATGTAGACTGTATATGGGACCTTCACAGGACAGGAAGCAACCTATGATGACTAAATTGGGCCTCTCACATAGTCATTACGCACCCCCCCCCCCACCTCACTCTGAGCAACGTTTTTGAAGGAAATTGAATTGAAGGTGTATTATGGATTCTGACATCGCTGCTATGGAAGTCAAACATTAGCAACTTATGCTACATGTGGGAATCCTGAACTAGAACATGCAGGAAACATATGGATCTTTATGGGAGCACTTAACCCAGAGTCGTTCTGGGGCGTACCGTCAAAGTGTTACCAGCCTGAAGATATAGTGCCTACCAAAACTAGCTGTGATCTTCTTTTGACCTAGGAAGAGATTCAGATTTACAGAGGGAGAAACGAGTGAAGGTCCTCTTCCAGGTCAACTGATGCTTCCACATGTTCTCTTCCTTTCTAAAAGCCTTTAACTTGTAACTCCAGCATGAACGTTCTCTGGCGTCCCTCGCTTGCTGTATTCATTTGAATTTATAACTAGGTGGTCATATGCTCATGCTCATTGATACAGTACATCCTGAAAACAGATTAGTGTGTGTAATCTAATATACAGTACCTGTAAGCACTCTTCTGAAATGCAAGGCCATGTTTCAGGCTACATACCAACATAATCCATTCTGATTTTAAAATAGTGGTGTGGAATGGATTTTCTTTCTTTTAAAATGCAGATTCTGTTGAAACAATGTGAAGATGCTGGATATGCAAAGTGCAGCTGGAAATTCAGCTTTGCCATCACAGGAATAAATAAATCATATATTAAATATATTAAAATAGAAAAGAGTCATTTTAATAGTAATATATGTTTAAATATTTCAGTTTTTACTGTAGTTTTGATCAAATAAATACAGCCTGGTTAAGTATACAAATCGTATATCAAAACATAAAAAAAAATATATATATATATACTGTATCTTACTGACCCAAACTTTTTAACACTTACATACTGAATTCTGTTATTTGATTTGAATTTAACTAAATTGTCAGAATAAGTTACACTGAACACTCTAAAAATGTTGGGTTGTTTTAACCCAACTTTGGGTCAAATATGGACAAACCCAAACGTTGGGTTAAAAATGTAATTAAAAAATGTAACCCAGTGGCTGGGTTTGTCCATATTTGACCCAAAGTTGGGTTAAAACAACCCAGAAAATTTTAGAGTGAATATTTGATTTAGTCTTGTGCATTAGCAAAACTATCATTTATATGCACACAAATACATTTATGATACATATTCAGCAATAATAGATAGGGTCATTTACCCCATTGCTTATTTTTAAATTTGTGCCATCAAAACTAAATAGCAAAAGTTTCCATTTATTTTGCTTAATAAAATATTGGATAATGCATCCTGCACATGATAAAGACATCACTATTAGTCCTGTAAAGGCACAGTGTTCTTCTTAAGCGCCCCATCTTCCCTCATATTACCCTATTTATTACAGACCTAAAGACCTGGCACCATTAAATTAGTGTCAAATTTATTTAATCCGTGTTTTCTTTGTTAAACCGAACACCAAAGAAACCAAACAGCATTCTCGGTTTCCCTGGCCGCAAAAGCGCTGATGGACACCAAGCACAGTCTGTCACTCCAGTAACCGGCCTCTCACTCTCTCCGTTCTAAGCATCTCTAATAGCTAATTAGAGAGTATTACACTCGCCCCGATGCCTTTACAATACCACCGAGCCATCAGTTATCTCCCCGTTTCGTGCAACATGAACCAGGGCACAGTGAGATGCAATGAAACTCCTCAACATGATATGTGCAGTGTGTTCATGCCTGCGGAGGGGCAAATACAGCATTTGACACAGTCAAACCGTCAGTCCCCATCTACTCACTGACACCTGCTAGCGTTCGGTTCCCAGCGGCGCTGGCACAACACATGGGGTAACATGACAAATTGACTGCAGTCGCTCAGAAACTTCCTCTTTAACTGGCCGCCATGAGAAACTTGTTGCTTTTACATTCGATTTATGGCTGAGAATCACACTTTCATTACACAAACTCATAATTCACACATATGAGCTCTTTATTTGAAAAAGTTGGCTGTCAGGGTCATGCCATACTTCTAAAGGTTCAAACGTCATCCAAACTCTAGGCTAAACACCAAAAAAGGCCACATTTCACAACATCTCTGGTTATATGACATTGTGAGGAACATTTAAACTATAAACGCTCCTGACCGACGTTCGTTCTCTCGCCTTTCTTTCCACCCTCCACCCTGTTGGCATAATGTTCAGAGTTGACACAGCTGGGCTTGTCTCATGCCCACTCTCTCTAAGCTATTCTATATCTCCGACCTGACAACAAATACACATCCCAGAGTGCCTTGCGCCTGCCAAGTCAAACACCTCTGCGTCAAAGGCTCTATCAGATTCATGAACAAAACAAGACTATTCAAATGGACAATAGGTCAAAATGGCATGTTAAATGTGTTCAGTTTTGAATGACGATGTAGAAAGGTCGAGTGACATCTAACTTAGTTGGATTGAGAAGCAGAACATTTACGCCCTCCAGATATGTGATGAAATTGAACTACAATAGAGAAAGCTTGCATTGTTGTCTTTTGGGAACCTGATTGTTGCGTTTCCCCTTCAGTATTTTCTTGTTTTGTTATTTTCTGTTCAAAAGTGCAGTGCGAGGGCAATTTATCAGGTCATATTTCAGAACACATTATTAATAATGATACGTCATACAGCATGACTGCACATTAAATCATGTGGAGTCACAGTGGAATATGAGGAGCAATGTTTTGCACTGAAAATAAATAATACTAAGACCAAGTCATTATTAAATGAAAATGTAATAGTGTACCAAAAAGATGAACTATTCTGAATTTGTGGGGGAAAAAGTAGAAAAATTAAATAAAATAAATTAAGAACTTGTATCCGAATGTCATACACCTCGTCAATAACTCAGTTGAGAGAGAGAGAGAGAAAAAATAGACCCAAATAACAAGGTCTCAGTGTCCTGTGATATTCCACTGAAAACGTTTTCATATTTATGGAGTATTTAACCTGAAATTTCTCATCACGTACTTGTTTACCTTAGCAGTAATATGACTCCAGGTCTGGCTCTCGCTCCTCTCTTGGTATTTGCAAGCGAGACGCTGACGGTATTACAAAGCAGTGTGTTTTTTCAAT
The DNA here is from genome assembly GCA_038021265.1 of Cyprinella venusta. Taxonomy (NCBI): domain Eukaryota; kingdom Metazoa; phylum Chordata; class Actinopteri; order Cypriniformes; family Leuciscidae; genus Cyprinella; species Cyprinella venusta. The sequence continues at coordinate 9,302,900 of CM075872.1, read as the reverse complement.
GCTAATATTCACTTTCCATCTTTGCATTAAATTGTGCATGACCTAATCTAAGGCTTGGCTTTTCTACGCTGAAATATGAATTTGGCTCATCCGTGTCACTTGTTCTGGTTGTATTTAAGCTTTGAAGAGGATAATATCGAGTCTTCAAGGAGCCATAGAACGTGCTATTTTCTTAATTTTTCACTACTGTGGAAACAATGGCTGGACATTATACAGAGATTTGGAGCGTTTCTTTATGTTCACATTGGAGTCCATTAGGAAACTGATCCTTTATAGCTTCACAAACCTGTCGTTTTAAATCAAATTTAAGGGGTGAATTGATGAGCCATGGGCTTTGAGGTCACACAGAATTTATTAAAATGCATCATGAGACCTTTAGAGAAGGAATTAAATCATTGTTTGGGAAAAAAGCCTTTGGCGGTTTGTCACCAAAATGAACAAAACAAGAGTTGTATGTCTGCGCTACTGATCTTTGGGAATCCACATCAATGACCCGCACACAATAAACTCACAAGCCCAAATGGAGCAGGCACTTTCATATGGAAACATTTCTTTTGGAACAGTGACACCGAGGTCATGTGTTTGATTCCCAAAGAGTGCATGATCTGATTTTAAAAATGTCATGTAAGTTGCTTTGGATAATACTGTCTGGCAAATTGTACTCTACTGATCAAATGTTTGGGGTCTGGAAGATTTTTTTATGTCTCTTGTGCTCACCAAAAGCTGTAATTTATTCCTTTCATGGCAAAGATGAATTTTCAGCATCATTACTTCAGTCTTCAATGTCACATGATCCTTCAGAAATCATCATAATAATGCTCATTGGGTGCTCAAGGAACATTCTTTTATTACCAATGTTACAAACAGATGTTACAAATGTTTGTGGAAACCATGACATTTTTTCCGCATTCTTTAATGAATAGAAAGTCTAAAAGAGTTTTCAGTATAATTTTTTTTTTAAAATTATACTGACCTTATACTTTTGAACGATAGTGTAGAAATGAAATGTAAAACCTTTCTGCCTCAGAGTAAACAAAATAAAAAGGTACTGTGACTTGATATTTCACTATTACGACTTCATATCTCAGTGTGATTTTATATCTTGCAACTGCAACATATTTCACAACGTGACTCACTGTAAAAATGAATACGACTGAATATGTAAATCTAATCAATAAAATTGAGGCAACAGATTACAATCAAAATTATGAATTAAATTTAACAAATTAGAATTGAGTAATAATTAACCAATTGATTAGATTTAACATATTCAGTCGTATTCATTTTTACAGTGTGTGTCTAATTTTAAACTTTATATGACGATTACCTATTACTCTACAGGCTTCCACACATTCCTGGGCACATGCAGGAAAAAATATTAACATTATTAAAGGGTAAAAATAACAAATCTTGGGAAATTGATAAAAAGTTACATTAGTTATTGAACTAGAAACATTTGGAGATGCACTTTGCTATAATGGAGAACCAAGTTAACGCGTCAAAGAGTAATTCAAGTATTGTTGGCTGAAAGAACATGGTTAAAGTTCAAGTTGGTAGGAAGTGCAGAAGTTTCTGTTATTATCAATAATTGTTGATTCTATGCCATACCTCCAAATGTATGTGGGGACTTGACAATATAAACAGACAAGCGCTTTGAGAAAGCGTGGACAGCTCTTCTGGCGGAGTATGAATAGTTTCATGGGGAGAACTCTAATTGGACGGTTGAATCCAGCTGTGAGTCAGCAGTAAAGTGCAGTAGCGCACCACGTCCAGCCAGATCTCCATACAACACCCCGCTTGAAATGTGGAACCAGTGCACCACATTCTTACTGCACCCCTACACCCATAACTGTGGTTTTAAGGAATGGGCTTTTGGTGAAGATGTTGCTCTGGTTACATCCATCTCTGAGTGACAGCAGATGACAAATGAGACAGAATGTTGTCACAGCCCATACGTTTGTAAGAGAGAAGCTGTCACAAGCCTCCCACACTTAGTTTTGGGCTATGTTCAGACCGCAGATGGGACGTGGTTTCGGACTAGAGGGGCACCATAAAGCCTCCAGTTATGTGGCTGTTTATTAACTGGGTCGGTTTGGTTTTGAGAGATACTTGGGATCCTAACCTGGCTCTCGGTTCTGCTAAGTCTCATGGCCCATCTGTATCTCAACAAACCCATTCTAGAACACTGGGATATTCAGTCTTAACTCAAAACTGTCCGTGCTCTGTTTACATGATGGGGTTTATGGCGAATGTTTGCGGAAAGGCTGGGTGTGATGTAAATAGCGCCCTGACTACTGTTATTTATTCTAAGGAGTGTTTGGCAGATGGCAACTGGCATCAGCTCCATGTCAACATGCTCTCTGTAGTGACAATGAGGAAGGTACTCTAAGTTAAACACATTTATGACTGGCTCTGTGTACATGTAGGCCATAAAGGGCACACACTGAGACATTAAATCACTATTATTCAAATTTATGACCACATTTCTAATGTGTAAGTAGTGAAATAAAAGCACTATAAAAAACTCTTTTAGCACTTGAGTTTAATGAAAAATGAATATATTTATAACCCTAACTTGTGACCAAAATGTTAGAGACAAATGTCCTTTTTTATTAAAGGAATATTCTGGGTCCAATAAGTTAAATTCAATCGGCAGCTCTCGTGAATTAATTTAGATTCATCTCTCCATTTCAAAAATGTTGCAATAAAATACTAACTGATAACATTATATATTAGTGCAGAAAAATACAACAGAAATACAGTTTACAACTTTTTCGTTATAACTACATTATGTCTAAAACCTTAACTCAACTGTAAAAATCATGGGAACCATTTTACAGCTCAAAAACGCACTAAAAGAAATTAAAGCTTCACTTTTGTCTTTTACTTCACTTTTTAAATAAAAAATAAAATTTTGTCCTTAAATCCTATGAAAATTTGGCCATTTACTTACGTGCCTCACTGTAACTTTCTTTTTAAAGAAAATGAAGGATACGTTGAAATTACAAGGATACTTGTTGTAACAAACATTATGTAACTAACAAATGCTGTCTGATTGAGCTCAGCTTGTAAAATGTGAAACAGTCAATGCAAATTAACTTTACAGAAAAATTATGACTAAGGAGCATAAAAAATATCAGTTCTCTCTCTGACCCTGCCATTGACATAATTTTCCATCATTTATGAAAAAGCCTGAAAGAGTACAGAATTTCTGTATCAAAACACAGGTGAAGAAGACGCAGAAACAGGCGATAGAAGCATTGCTTATGTAAAATAATGAGATCATCAAACATTAAAAAGCATATAAAACAAAACTGCCAATGTTACTGTATGAAATGTGGTATAGGACTGTGAAAGCCTTGGGGGTGTTGATGAACTCGACTGACTCCATCTAATCATCACTCTGAATCCGACACGTGACAAAAAACAATTTTTCTGTAGATTTTTTTTTATAAAACTTTTTTGTTAATGTTGTTTAAAAGCAATGGCTCTGTTTTTGGATGGATACAAAATGGATATATTGTATATTCAGATATTCAAATAACAAAATATTCTGGGGGCCATAAAAAAAGGTGGTGCTGACTGGAAAAAAAAAATAAATAAAAATGCTGACGTTAACAGATAAAATAAGTTAAAATGTGCAGAAACATTACAACTGAGTGCCAAATATCTGTCTTTGACAAGCAACACTTCACTTTACAACAGCTCAATATTTTCTTGGCACACGGTGCGCCAGATTTTTTTTATGTCACCTGGCTGGATCATGTTAAAACAACTGATTTTCCGCGCATTTGTGCTGCAATGCTAATAAACAGTTACAGAAAAATACAGACAGAGCTTATATGGGGCTAATAAAAATACTGATATTGAATAATAAAAGCAATATGGCGCTAATATAAATAAATAGTATTATATAGCAAAAATAGGACAATAGTAATAAAAGAAACTTGAGTTTTTCCACAACTTTGTGCAGTAAATAAACCAAATAAAAAGTGCAATAAATGTTCCCATATCTTAAAAAGCTAGAATCAGGGAATAGTAAATTAAAGTTCAGTCAACAATCCACCATTTTATGGAGATATTCCCCAGAGTAATTCTGACGTGGAGTACCCCCAAATATTAAGTTAATGGAGATCGTTTCAAATTCATAGTCTATTATAAGATGACTGAAGGAAAACTAGTATTTTTCTCCATAGTACAAATTATGGGACTAACTTAAGCCTACATGTATGTAGCATAAGGACTGTATCTAGCAGGGTCTAGCGCTTTAAAACGCCTGAGGAAATTTTGGCCATTAGCCGTGTTTGGTCCCCTCAGTGTATTAGTAGACGATACGCCCCACTTACAGGGTTAAACAGATTAAGCACTTGGATTCGGGACAGATATGAGTCTATGACACAATGCTAAAATAATGTGGCCATCAGTCTCTGTCTCACATTTCAGGTACATAATTAAATGTCAGGAAATTACTTACTCAAAATATAGCATAGCATTCCAGACAAATCTAATTAGCACAAAACATGTATGGATATTTCGATCTTTGATACCCGGTTATGCACATTTAAAGCCCTACAGCCATGAGCCGCATTGGCTGTGGTGAATGCCAATAATGAATAATGAATGTCATAATGCCAGCTTTTAAAAAAAAAAGTGTATTTAGCAGGAGAAAAGAGCTACCAGATATTTGACAATGATTATTGCTTAAGTAGCTATTAAGAATGCTTAAGTGGCAGAATGTAAGACAGGAAGAGAGAGAAGAGGAGTAGTGACTGGATTGCATTACTATACAGAATGACTGGAAACCTTTTACGGCTTGACAAGAACTTGGCCTGGCGTATTTGACAAGGAAAACAAGCACGATCCATCAATTCCCAGGCCTTTCATTCCATTGCCAAAACATCAGTCTCCTGACAAATCTCAGACATTTCATGCCAGCAGTTTCATCATGCTAATATATGTATCACATATGGTCTCCGTCGCTCAGCTATTGGTATGACGAAAAGACGATAGAGTCTCAGATTGGATCTGACAGCAAGCAAAAAAAAAGAGGCGGATTTGTTGATCTTGAAATTAAAGATATAATTCAACCGTAACTTTCATGTGATGATACATTAGCGAGTTGAAGGTTGCAAATTATGAGCTGTAATTGTAAAAACGATTCTGACCGTGTGCATTCTTCTGCAGTACCATCTGGAAACTTGGATTCAAGTGAAATTTATGACATTTCTGAAAACTCATATGAACAACGATTGTATTGGAATCATTCACTTCACGTTCCCATTAAATACCCCAAGCAGAATAACCTCCCCGAGCCACTGTTTAATACAACTCCGCCTAGAATGCAAAGGAAACAGTCCTCGAGTCCTGCTGCGTCAGCGCAGGTAACTGTCGCTACCTGCTAGCATAATGGGGCTTAGAGAGTTGGCAGTTGCTAAGTTAAATAGACAGGTCAGAAATGTCAGCAGCTCATTCTAGTACATCCACATTAGTATCAACGCCACTTGCTGCCTTTGCTGGGGCGAGCCAGACGGCTCAGGTTTCGCGTGCATTCAGAGGAAAAAGTCAGCTCATGCACAGGCCATGCGTTTTAATTAGCTAATGGCACGAGCCGCTTCATCTCCAGCATCTGTGTTGATTGCTCACAAAAACCTCCATTTACTCCAAAACACGCCATTTTGGTTAGGGTCTGGGCCGTCTGCTGCTGGAGAATTCAGAGCGCCCATCCAAAAATCAGTCTAATAAATCTTTATATATACGTTTGCCGGTTTCACACTAGCAAAGGGGGGAAAAGGAAATTCCATGATCTATGTTTTTTTTTTTTCCAGCAGGTTGTTTGAGCCAATTTTCCTTCAAGCAAAGGCCTGTATGTTTAAACTTTGAAAACGAATGCGCCATAAGAGTGGCTCTGCAATTATTTTGATGAGGTAACAAAAAAGGTGTGGTTTAGGAAGCAAATCCTAATATCCGTTTAGTTACGAAATGTCATTAAAAAATAAAAACATACTGTTTTGTGAGCCAAATGTTCAATTACCAACTGTCTGGTGACGGTGATGACGACAGAGATGAGAAATACAAGGAAATGGGTGTGCATTTACTGCTTTAAGTCACAAAAGCAATATTAATTGCAAAAACCTGTCCAATGAGATGTACTGAACCATTAAAACAGGGGTCAGCAACCTCTGAGGTAATAATGGGCAAATTATTAATTAAGTAAAGTAATAATTGAATTATATTTTTAAATAATTATTAATAATTGTTTTTTTTTATAATTTTGATTTATTATAATATATATATATATATATATATATGAAGAGTTCAGATGCAAAAGCCTCTAAATGCCATTTGAAATTTTCTTCTAAAATGACCATTTTTATCAAACTTGTATATTTTAGTTCAGTAGTTTCACTTAAATGACAATTAATAGGTAATCTTCATTGCAATTTAAGTGAAATTACTGAACTTAAATATACAAGCTTGATAAAAATGATCATTTTAGAAGAAAATTTCAAATGGCACTTAGAGGCTTTTGCATCTGAACTCTTCATATATATATATATATATAGAAAATTTTTCCCACCCTGATTAAAAAAAAAAAAAAAACATAGGTGAGGAAAATATTTGATTTAATATTTTAAGCTACTTGAAAAGACAACTTGAAAAAACTAGATGACAAAAAACGCAAGAAATAAATGATGAACAAACAATCCTGTTTCAAAATACACTGACATATTTGCATCAGACATGTCTGCACAGATGATGCAGGAAAAGCCATAGTAAAATCTAAAAGGTTAGAGGAATTAATAAGGTTTTATTATGACTATGAGAACTCAGTGACTGTTTAGTACAGTAGTAAAAGCTCACTAACCACATAAAATAAAGAACAGAACACAGCCCATTTACTAAACCTGTCACAGCAGGCACACAAACTGCAGAAAATGTCAAGAAAACCTCAAGTCAACTGCAAGCACGCTAAACCAAAGCCAATATATTAATGTCCTAGGATTAAACCAATACATTCAAGAGGAAATTCAATAAAGAAACAATCATCAATGTCCAATGATGCATGGATTTGCCCATCAAACATGATAAGCAACACGAGTATTATCAACAGATACGCTTTGATGAGCATTTACATGATTTTCATGAGCTGGGATAGGTGATCTGAGATACAAAGTTGAATCCAGTACAGCACTGACGTATAAGAGCCCTGGGACAGTGTCGGGGCAGTAGTCGCCGGATAAATTTTTAATATTAATGCAGACAAGGAGGGCAAAAAACCAATAAACTAAAACAACACTTGAATTAGGCATGAAACACAACAGGATATTGCAGTAAGATTATGTTGTTTCCTTTTAGATGCCTTCTGCTCTGCTGTCCGACTACCACGAAACAGCCCGCGGTGCTTTTTAATTGGAGAGAGTGAACCAAAAAGAGGCTCTCAAACTCCGCAGAGCGGTTTTAAGAGGTCTGTCGAGCTCAGTGCTTGCAGATGTAGCTGCGTTTTTACGTGCCGGGGCATAAAACCGCGTCCAGGTATGGCCGGTGACAAAGCAGAGAGTCAGAACCCCGTCCTATGTTTGTGATAATGACTTTTTCCTGCCAAGGCGCTGCATGATACAAATCAAATGCAGCACAGCTGGTAGAGAGGACAAAGCAAGGGAGAGAAAGAGAGAGAGAGAGAGAGAGAGAGAGGAATGAGGGAGTGTTGTGTTTGGATGCAGAGGAACCATGCCTCGTGCGCTCTCGGAGGAATCTGCAGTTGGAAAGATAATAAAAGGGATTAGCTGGGTTTTCTGAAGCATTTGCTTCTAAATCAAAATGTCTCATCGGTTTCCTCTGCACAAATAGCTAGAATACCAACATGTCTTTGTATATTGCACGAGGGCCACAAATGCAACATGTTTCAGACAAAAGCTGCTTCCTGCGGAGGTTACAGGAAGACATCGTTTCGGAGAAAAAAAATGAGAACGTGTCAGAATCTGACCAGGGTCAACTACAGGCATTGTGTGTAAATATAATGAATTAATTAATTTTATTTTTGGGCATATTTGTCTTCAATAACATGTCTTCTTTCAGACTTGTTGTGAAAAAAAGACAGAAATACACATTTAGGTCTTTATTTTACTACACTTTGTCTGTTTGCGTCTGTAGATTTCTCATAAATTCTTCAAAAGTTGTCGTTATAAATCATCTTGCTGCTCTGCGATCGCGATCTGCACCCTGTCATCACACACACAGTTAGAAAGCACTCTCACTCCTGTACATCGCTGTCGGATCCAAATACGGTAATTTCCTTTTTATCAGCAAGCAATCGTGAAAGTAAAAGGGGGATTTAACTCTAAATGCGCGATCTCGTTGGCTGATGCTAAATCTTTAAATCTTTGTTATCATTGATGTCTTCACTGTTATATTATGTGTTACAAGCTTTGGCAATATTGTAATATGTACAGTCATGCCAATAAAGCAATTTGAATTGAATTGAATTAAAGCCGGTTTTCTCAAAATGACTTTACTCTCATACTCCAAGTCCGAAATCTCCAATTCAGTAGCACCTATATACACCAAACTTTCTAATCTTGTACCTAGTTATATTATGAAGACAATTACAGAGGGATTTGTAAATATATTATTCCTAGCCTGATTTATATAACATTTTATTCCAAAAAACATGGCGAAAATCATTTTTAAGGCAATTGGCAGTATATTCTGATTTACAGGATAACAAAAGTAGATATCCATAAATCCCTCTGTAATTTTATTTCTCATCTAATATGTGAACACAATGAAAAAATTATTTTGAAGCTCGTTTTATCCAATACTCAGATTTCGTTTTTTAAAATACATGCAAATTAGTGCATATTTAATTAGATAATGCCTCATTTGCATATTTAAACATTAAATTACACAAAACTTGTAAGATATTTTTTTCTCATCTTAATGTAGGTAATCAACTGGGAAAGTTTCATGGTGATATCTGCTAGTTAAAAAAAATTACCCTATTCACCTGTAGTGTCTCGCCTTAAAAAAAAACAATCAAAACAGCGAAAAACAGACTCATTTAGTAAAATAATTCTGCTACAAGTTAAATTTTTTGTCTTAAAAAAATGTAAATATGTCAGTAGTTAATATTTAACTAAGTTGTTAACAAAACAAAATCAAAATCTTTCCAAGTACCTGAAATCTTTTTAAAAACCATCTAGTCTACACATAGAGTACTGCAGGTTGGGAATCACTCAATAAAACACTACTGAAATGCTTTCATGTTTTACTTAAATTTGTCTTTCCTCTCATTTGCATAGGAAATGATATGATTCCAGCAAAACAGAGACTAAACTTGGACAAAGATGACTCAGTGAGAGGCCCTCACGACATTCAGAAACAATGTCCAGCCATTTTAAAACAATGCATGGGTTTGTTCCTATCTTAGCATCTGCTTAGTATCGATCTAAATAAAATGAGTGTTTGTTTGTTCTGACAGGCAGTGACACCGGGGCTGGTCTTGCCACATACTCCAGGCAGAGCTTCGAGAGGAAGAACAGAACCCCTTCAACACTATTGTAAAAGTATGAGCAAGTCAGAAAAACAGAGATTATTAAGAAAAAAACAAAAAAATAATGCATATACAACGGCAAATGCAACAAGTCACGAAAATAATTTCCAGAACTACTAAGTTTATGCCACAGAGTGCGCAGCAATGCCATAAAATATGGTTGCACGTTTTGGAAGGAATTTACATGATCTAATTACATCTGTCATTCCAGCTGCTGTGAGCTCAGAGTAAACCAACATCCTCTGGAGAATAAACAAAACTTGTCATTAATAACGTCAACGGAGCTGCTTAATGCTAGCTAATATAAATGTGACCCTTGTAACATACTCCACATATTAGCGTACAGCTGTCTCCTATTGACATGGCTAAACAGATCATTTGGATTAAAAAAAAAAGGTATCCTGGCATTTAAAGGAATAGGCCGACTTTAAAGCAGTCTGTAAATTAAAAGCCATTTTGGACAGAGTCTTGTATATGAAACAGAATACATCTCACAAGAAATCCAACAATCTCCGATTGAGCAACAGAGGGGAATTTCGCTGGTCATCTCCTCTGCGGCTCCGTTCTTACAGACTACTACATTTTTCCAAGTGTTTAGTTTGGATAAAGAACCAATTCGCTTAATACTTGTGGGATGGCTAAATGTTTAAACCTCCCATTTAAAGGGATCAAGTGCATGCATTATTTGGTTATGTTAAACAGATGTGTAGTTTCTTTTTTTATCTAAATCATTTAAAAAGAAGAAAAGACGCATAGAGAGAGAGAGAGAGAGATCTTAAGAAAACAAACAGAGTTTCACCCTACACAAATTGTGGACTAATTGTGTATTTGGACTTGTGCATTGGTGTGGCTGGAGCCATTTTTCCACTTGAGCTGAGAATGTTAGAAAGGCACTTTGACATTGATTAGTGTGTTGACTTGTGGAATCAGAGAGTTTTACCTGGATGTTTCGGGTTTCACCACAACACTATTTATACAGCTAGACTACAGGTCCAATTAAATACCCAAACCCGTCATTGGAAAAGTTAGCTGCGCTTTCAGTTGAAATCATAATTTCTCATGCCATATGATATGGTTGTGAAAAAAAATGCGGAGGAAAATAGCCTAGGCATAGGTGGTCCATTGAAAGCTGTTACAAAAAATGAAGCTTCCAAATCTATTTCTTGATTAAAACTGATATAAAATTAAAAAAGGTATATTTGTGAAACACTTTTGGGAGGCCTTTAAAAATGCTAAATGAAATGTATTATCAGTTGATAATACATACTTAAAAGCTGATTTTAAAACTGACTTTTATAATTAAAAATAATTATATCGGCATTGGGTTTCAGGAACTTTCCACTCAAATTAAAGTCATTGAGGATTCCAACTAAAACAGCTCACTCCAAAATACTGCTTATGCCTTCTCAAGGCCATTTCAACTGCCAGTTATAATCGCCTCTATGAATTTCACTATGGGGGAACTGCTGAAAATTGTGACAGCATTTTGACAGCCAGTTAAAAACTGTGAACACTCACCATGCATTTGTTAGGTTTCTCTCCAGAGTGAACCCTCATGTGGATGAGCAACTTGTAGCGGGCGTTGAAGGGTTTGTAGCGACGGACGCATCCGGCCCAAAAGCAGGTGAAGTCCTCACCCTTTCGCTGGTCGATGTGGACCTTCTCGATATGCCTAACCAGTTCCTCCTGCTGCTCGTACGCCGCGCTGCAGTCAATCCAGCGGCACACCTGCTTATCGCTAAATACATCCTCCCTGTCGCTCACCTGCTGTTCGACCAGGCCTGTGGCTTTGGGTTGTGCCAGCAGGCCTGAGGGTGGAGACTGCTGCTGGCTCTGAAGATGCAGTAGAGCTCCTGGGCCGGAGCCCATGTACTGGTGCAGGTGGTAGGGAGGGGGCATGGGCGGCCGTGGGGGGCCTGTTTGGTGGTGGTGGTGGTGGTGATGGTGGGAATGCCCAACGCAGTGGCTTCCACGGCTCGCCAGATGGTGATAATGGTGCTGAAAGAGCTCCTCCTCACTTGGAGAGAAATCATCCACCGGTTCCTGTTTCAGTGAACAGTTGTCCAGCAGAGCAGCGGGCTGAATGAGAAGTCCAAGCCCGTCGCCGTTAACCACGCCGGGCCCCGGCTGCATGGAGGCTACGTCCTCACAATGCTCCACTGATGACACTGAGGAGGATGATGACGAGGAGGACAGGGGTAGGAGGCAGGACGAGGTGGAAGGTGACGGCAGCTGAGGGCTGGGTGCGGGGAGAGGCTTGTGGGAGAATGCGGTGGCGGTAGGCGACGACGAATTGGTGCGCAGGCCGTTAACACAGGACATCTGGGAGGAGCAGATGTTGGCGGCAATATCGATTCCCTCTGAGGCTGACTGGGAGGCCACCAAGAGGCAGCGTCTCTTCAGTCCGCTCGCATTCGACCTTGCTGAGTGACGCGAGCTCGGGGACAAAGCTAGTGGGGAGGAGCCATCTTCATTATTAAATGGATACACAGTCACCGCCATTGCCGACAACGACAGAACAGTTGCTAAGTTACCGTCATCGTCGCCACCGCCGCTGTTCGAACAGTCCAGTTCCCTGCGACCTCCTCCCATCCCTCCCGAAAAGTCGCTCAGGGCCGATCCCAGCTTGTAGCCCTCCTGTTTGATGGGGTACGATGGCAAAGCGTGACACCCATTGACGCCACCGGACAGAGACAACGAGCTAAGCTCCGTCTGAAAGCCAGCAGACCTGCGGGAGAATGAAACACACCCAGAGGAATATGAGGAGCGTTTAGGCAGAACGGAGCAGGAAGAATATGCACACTATTAACAGCCCGGGCCTGTTGAAAGATAAAGGCCAGGGTCTCTCAAAGCACTGCCAACTCTTCACTGTCAGACACCCCAGACACAGACAAGCTCTGTACTCCGGTCCTGGCAAGCCTGCACTCTCAAACATCTCTGTTAACACTGACAATGCTTGAGCAAAAGCGGTGCGATTGGAGATTCATTTCGCAAACCCTTACATGGTCTTATTAGGTTATAATGTTTGGTTTGACAGGCTTTGATGACACAATACGGGTTAACCGAAGCCTACATGTGGGCTAAATAGAAGTCACCTGGTTTTGGAGGTATAATAGTGGGCCTCTAAATGCTCTGTGTTTACAATACTCCCCATTATAGTGGGAATCTTTGCCCCCCTTGAATGGGGGTCAAATTTCCCTGTGCGTCGCTGTGATCTTCCACATAATAATTCCTGTCAGTTTGCTCATTATGGATTTGTGTGCAAAGCTCTGGAATGATGTGAGAAGGGCCCTCTGTCCCAGCAGCCTATGAAGGATTTTGTCTAAGTCCCCTTTTCACTTGGTGCAGGAAACCGCTAATGCTAGCGCACTGGCTTAAATGAAGCCTCAAGTTTGTCATGAGTCGCTCCATTCAGGCTCACCACTTCCTGTTTGGCAGGAGCAGTGACATTCAGTGACAATATTGGGAGAGTTTGAGTGAAAGCACTTTGGAAAGCATCCCTCGCTGAAACTATGGGTTTCAACTGTAATGCGTCTACACAGAAGTCAACAGAAAACCGAGGACAGTCTCTTTTCCTAGCCGTTTAAAAAACAAACGCAGCCAAGAAGCACCGTCAGTACTGCAGTGTTTGACGGGCTTGTTTGACTTGTTCCACTCTGCATTAAGCTTTAATAAAACAACCTAAATTTGACTTGCAGATATGTTTACAGTCTTGATGTAATTACATCACTATAAAAGTGCAGAGACTATTTTAAACGCTTTACATACTTTAGATTTACTAGATCCTAGTGTACAACTTTATATTTTGAACGTGTTTAATGGGTGTCCTTTTCTGTCTTACAATCACTTCATTTACAGACAATCATGTATAAAAATCAAAAGCAAATACTTGCTGTTGGTTTTTTTTTGTAAACTAAATAAACGTATTGGCTTCACTTTGGGATTTTTTTAAAGGGATACTCCACTTTTTTTGGAAATAGGCTCATTTTACAACTCCCCCAGAGTTAACAGTTCAGTTTTGCCACTTTCGAATGCATTCAGCCGATTTTCTGATATTTAGAAGATTAACAGTAACCAGACAGTTTCTGGTCTCATTGACTTCCATAGTAGGAAAAGAAATAAACTATATGCTGAATGGATTCGAAAACGATAAAACTCAACTGTTTATCTCTGAGGGAGTTGTAAAATGAGCCTATTTCCAAAAAAAGTGGAGTATCCCTTTAAATAAAAAGAGAGTTCTTCCAATACACTACTGTCCAAAAGCTCAGAGTTGGTAAGTGTTGCTTAATATTTTTGTGGAAACTGTTATAAAAAAAAAAAATCCTGGATTTTTTTGAAGAATGCAAAGCGCAAAAGACCAGTATTTATTTGAAATGGAAATATTTTGTAACATTATAAAAGATTTTCATTTTTACTGTCTTTCCTGTCACTTTTGATCAATTTAACAGCAATACTCTCTTAAAAAAAACTGACCGCAAACATTTAAATGGTAGTATAGGTGGGAGGCGGTGTATTCACAATCACTCATTAATATTAATTAGGTGATGCAAAATGAATTACAAGGATCTTTCAGTGTTTTAGCAAATAAACAGTCAGTGTAATGGAGATCAGATCTGTAGAGGATCGGTCAAAACTGAATGTAAATAACATTATGCTTCAAAATGTTCGAACTTCACTTCATATTTTAAATAGCGCATTTAGTTAGAGTTTTGTCATAAAAGTAAGTTCTCATGTATCGACTGTTCTTGTGCTGGGAGGGCTCACCTGGCGTCTCGGTGAGGGCTGTCCTGCAGGTGAAGGTTCTGTCCGGGCTGCTCACAGTGGTTTCTGTGGTGGTACTGGGCTCCAGACTGAACTGGCAGATTCTGCCCACAGCGCAGTGAGGTTCCTTCTTCTGCTGTCAATTCAGGAGCGCACTCCTTCTCTGAACAGAATGAGATACATCCTCCATTCACTGAAACAGGTGGAAAATAAAATAGGTAACAATTACAGATCTTTAAATCATTCGTCAAACTTTTGAATCCATTGCTGGCCAATATTCTCAACTTAAATCAACATATGTCTATTTATTCATCTGATACAGTGTGTCATTGCACAAGGAGAAACTCGGTGTATAGCAAATGTAATCTAAATAAAATATGATTTCATAGTGTTTGGAATTATTAATGGAAGGAAAGCCAACACTCTTTTTGACTCCAGTGTGGATGCCGGCATCTTTCAAGTTTTTTATTAACTCAATTTAAGGAATATCATTTGCTCAAAATGATGAAATTACTAATGCATCACCCATTGAAGTATGATCAAAACCAGCATCTAAACTTGTGTATAAAGCCAAACCAAAGACAAAAGAGGTTTGGTAAGATGTTGTTTCCAAGTACACAAAATGAGAAGGTGACAAGTAATTTCTTTATAACAGAGAAAAACAAATGTGAGGGGAAACAAAGAAATTAGTGTTGAGAGGCGAGAAGAAATGAGAGAAAGGGAAACGATGGTTTTGGAAACGAACAGAAGGTCACAAGACCCGAAGGTCCTGTAAAGCACATGCTGGATCCCTGAACTCAATAAACAGAAGAAACACACTTTTCACATCCATTCAAAGAATAATTGTTGTTTATTAAATTTTGGATCATTTTTTCTTGGCTTAAAATTCCCACAGTTGGAATGTCAAACTGTGTTTGTGTATAACATCACTGCTCTCTGAGCTAAAGCCATGGGCTTTCTTGCTTCATCTGGAGAGGATTGAGAGGTTTGTCAATGACGTTGGGATAACTAACGTTCTTTTAATTACGCCCTCCTATTCTTGCATCCCTAACTATGCTACTATACTGTGCCCTCATTTTAAATAGAAACGATATATTTTAAACATATTTTAGACGCAACACTGATAATCGGTTTCACAAGAAGCCTTCAAATGCCACAAACTCAAGAGGTAAACTATACTGCTGATGTGAGGTGCAGAGAGAATATAGCCAGAAGCCACAGGAATTTTCAACACAAATCTGTTTTGCAGATTTTCAAAATTGCTCAATATCATATCTGGGATGCAATTTTAGCCACAAGAGGCAGCTTGTGAAAATGATTTTGCTGTTAGCCCTGAGACCCTTTAACCCTTTAGCTGAGAACTTTTGAGGCACTGTTGATTAAATGCATAACAACAGTCACAGATAGTACATGAAATGCCTTCGCTGAAGGTGATGACTGGAGTTTAAATGATTCTCCCTAACCCAAACTCTTGTGCAACACAGAAATTGCACATCCAACCTGCAGAAGATGAGGCAAATGGCTCAGCATCAGAATACTTCACACTCCATATGCTTCTTTTAATGTATTATTGTCCAACTCCAAAAATGTTCTGCCAAGTTACATCAATACAGATCCAAGTTCGCACTAAAAGCCTTGCTCTATATGGACAGAAATATGGGAGAGGTATAAAGATTTGATGCTTTGTTACATTAACAGAATTAGTCATGGCAAGGCTGCATAAGAGTAGCTTCTCCACATTTGGAAAGTTGGACAGAACGTTAGATTGGATTTATATTGAATTTGCAATGGTAATTCACTGTTGAGTATTGCTCTGGGTTTTGGTCAGAAGGTGGAAGTCTGTGAAAGCTCCAGTTGTGAAAGCCGGGACAAGGAAAAAGAAAGAGAGAAATTTTAATTCTCAAAGAGCAGTGGAATCTATAGCCTACTTGCACTAAAAACATCATGTATCATCAGGTACATGACTAAATTTTTCATTTCTTGTATTGTAAAGTATTATTTTAGGGTTTTATTGCACTTTTCATTGATGGAAACAGTGGAAAGTCTGTCTTTGTTTCTTCATGTAATCAGAGATAGACTTGAAGATGGTGAGATAAGATCTCAGATCTCAGACTTACAAAAATGCTTACAAAATATCAATGGCAAAAGGAATGTTTGGAAATGTAAACTGATATTTCCTCTTGACACATAACAGGAAAAGATATAAATAACTGGGTTTTTTTGGGATGAAAATACTAACATGCCTAAGACTTATGCACAGTACTAAACCTTCAAAAGAGCTTCTTTCCCAGACTTGTCATGAAAAATCGAACAGAAAAGGAGGGTTCCAACACACTGGCTCTCTTCTATACCTGGAAGACCGACAAAACACAGAAGGATGTTTCTCCAGCACTCTCAGAAGACCTCTGATCCTTGACCAAATGTAAGAAAGGGTAAAGGAGGGAGCAGGTTTGCAAGCATTCAGAAGCCATTAAGGAATGACAATCTTGGGTGTGAGATCACTGCTGTGCTGTGCCAATAACACCTGAGGGTAAAGCAGAGCTCTGTGATGAAGACCAGACTGAGGTGCTGGCTTCATTCACAAAAGAAACAGGAACAAAATCACAGAGCAGAACCCAACTGAGGGGAGAAAAACACTTCCATTGTCGTTCTTGTTTCACATGTACAAAAGAACAAGGACTCTGAACAAGTAGCAAAACTGTTTTATATGGCAAACTATATATCCATCTTATCCAGACTCATCAACTTTTAAAAAGACAGAGAAAACACTTCCCATATCTTTTGTTGTTGACGTCAAAAAAAAAGTCTCTGCTTGCAAGTTCTACATTATTTGGCGCAGCTTCGTCAATCATTAGGAAAATAATAACACAGTATTGGTCTGGTAAATCATACATTTTTAAACTGTCAATTTGTCCTGTTAATTTAGCATATTTTAGGTCTATGCAGATCATGGAAATGTTAATACATTTCCTATTAATACATTTCAAGTGTAAGGTCATACAAATCCCTTATTGACTTTTCAAGTTATGGTTATAAAAGATGGAGAAAGAAATATTGCTTCATTTTTTTTTTTTTATTTTTTTTTGCCCATCACTGCCATTTTACTTTGTGCACTAACATTCAAAAGTTTGCAGTAAGACTTTTTTTCTTTCAAATAAAACTTTTCTAAAACAAAAAAAATATGATTTCCAAAATATTTAGTATTAAAAACACTATTACTATTAAAATATTATGCATCACAACTGTTTGCAACATTGATAATAATAAAAAATGTTTCATGAGCAGCAAATCAAAATATTAGAATGATATCTGGACGATCATGTGACACTGAAGACTGAAGTAATGATTCAGAATATTCAGCTTTGCCATCACATATTACATTTTAAAATATATTTAAAATAGAAAAGCGTTATTTTAAATTGTAATAATATTTTTTGGAATAATATTTCAATATGAATATTTTACTGTATTTCAGATCAAATTAATGTAGAATTGGCGAGCATAAGAGACTTCCTTCAAAAACATTAAACACTCATACTGACCCCCCCAAACTTTTGAATATAGCACATAACTGATATCACAACTGGAACCTGATCATTTAAAATCTCTTTTTTTTTTTTTTTTTTTTTACATTTTATTCGATAAACAATTTCAGTATTACTGGTTTAATAAGTTCACTGAATCACTACTTTACAGTACCATACAGTAGGAGAAGACATAGTGCAACCACATAACCCCACCGCTGGACCACGGAGACTCCCTGCATCTGATCAGCAGATGGGTCGACCGTTATTAAATGTAATTGGTGGTAATCTCAGGTGATTTTTTATTTCGGTGACACTTCATTTTCTACAATTCTCGCCTCCTGCCTTTCAAGTCACCTAAGTGCAGTATTAAGTGCTGGAGTGAGACCGAGCTTGTGCCAGCATTTAATGTTTTCAAGTCTTCAGAGATGCTGGCAATGGAAAGCAGATGTGTGAAGATGCAGTAATACTGCCGAACAAGACGGGGGATTTATTTCAGAGAGAGGATGGGAAAGGGGTGCGTGTATGTATGTGTGTCCTGTGCTGGCGCACGTATGTGTGTATCGATTCTAATGCACGTCAAACAGAACAACAAGTTGCCAAACCACAAGACAGATGCGCCTGGAAATGCACTGTGACATTTCTACTCGGACCACTTTAGCACCATAAATCATATAATCCACACTTAAACAGTTAATGACGATCAGAACTCTCTGATGCACTCTTCTTACTATATTTGTTTGTCCTTTTCTGCCTTATTAACTAGTGGGGCTATGTAAGGTGGGGATCAATAATTCTAACGCTCATACTTTGGGTTGGGATTAAACGTTGACATCTGTGATACCTCATATCATGCGCCTTGTTGAGAAAAGAAGCTCTATTATTCTGACAATGGATACAAAATATAATAATATTAAATATAAAATATAATAATATATAGTAATATTCTGACATGGATACAAAAACGTGAAAGTATATTCTGTAGTTTTCACGAAATACACGAAGCTGAAAGTTTTTGCTAGAAAATAAAAGTGAATTTCTCAGTCCAGGTAACACGGAAAATGAGTAAACATTGTTCATTTACATATACTAACAACATTGAAACAACACAAAGTGGGTTTACAATACAATACATCTTTGGGATGTGGTGGAACAGGAGCTTTGTGCCCGGGATGTGCATCCCACAAATCTCCATCAACTGCAAGATGCTATCCTATCAATATGGGCCATAAAGGCAGTTCTGAATCCGAAAGGGTCAAACACAGTATTACAGTAGTATGGTGTTCCTCCTAATAATCCTTTCGGTGAATGTATGTGCATTGATAAAATAGGTAGGGTGAATTTTCATTTCATGCCTACTTTAAGCGTGAAATTTAATAGAGGCTCTCTTGCTTTATGAGAATAAAAATATTTTCATGAATTATAGCATTTTACAGATAAGAATATAATCAAATATAAGCTATACACCAGGGAAATGGCATCTCAAGCACATTAAACAGCATTCATAGGCCTATCTGACAAGAACCAACATCTAAGTGCTTATTAGCTTAATTGAAGCAAGAGAGAGCCTTATTAAATGCTTCACTTGGATTGAGCACTTTTCCCACCGAAACTCGCTCTGCGACCATTCGCCATTTTTTCAAATGTGTATTTTCTATAGAAATGCATTTTGTAAATTTTGTCTGTGTGGTGCACATACCTGATTAATAACTGAATGAAATTCGCTAATCAATTGAATCGATTATTTGCTGTAGTCCTACCCAAAACACTGTGACTGCATACCAACACCCTGGCAGCCACCTACAACAGTCTATTATAGTGCCAGTGAGTTTTGCCTGAGCAACTATACCATTCACGTTTTCATTAGAAAAAAAAAAAAATCTAGTTTCTTTTTCAGATTTTATATTTCTCAGCCTATCTCACTGTCTTTATTCTTTCCTTTTAATGGTCTTCTCCTGTCCTTTTTTCTTTAGGGGACAAGGTCAGCAGACACATGAGCAGTGGGATTATACTGAATTCTCTTGCGCTCCTCAACATGACTGCAGCGTCTAGGGCAGATGTTGCGTATTATAGACAAGAGCCTTTTCCATCTTTAAATCTCATAACTCATGTCTATATTTGTGTCTCCACAAAGACCCGGAACTTATTTGTTTGCTTAGTAATGAAGGTTTGATTGGAAGCCTGAGGGCACAAGAAAATGAAAAATAACAAAATCTGGAGAAAGGTTCCCTTAAACAGGTGCATAGCAGAGAGAGAAAAAACTTGATTAAATTAGAAGGGACTGAAATGACTGTTTTTCTTGCTAGATTTTGGTACCACCAGACCAGGATTTTCATAAGGATGAAATTGGTTTGTTATGGCAGTTTCGGTATGAAGACAAATCCTAGTTTGTGTTTCACTAAGAAAAAAATGGTCTCTTTACAGCATACAGCTGTATGTTTCATGTCAAAAGGAAACAAGGTACCAAAAGCAACAAAAAGAAAATGATGGCCATCTTATAAAGAAACCACCCTTGTGTATTTTTTAGGCGTAAAGCTATTAAAGAGTAAAACACTTTGTACTTATTACACATTTAGAAGAAATATGTCCTCTAAAAACCTAAGGTAATTCATATTCTGTCATTATTTACTCAGTTGGGAAACAAAAGGGGAAATTTCATATAGCTCATAATGACAATGTCTATGAAGTTCCAAGTGGAAAAAATACAATAAAAGCACCATGAAGGTATCATAAATGTATCATTATTTGTCTTTTTGTTTTTTTTATTTGTCATATGCAAAAGAGCTGCATAAAGTAGATTCCTTTGACCCAAAAAAAATAGCTTATGGGTTTGGAACACTATGGATGCTGAGTAAATAAAAACTGAATATTTAGCATATTGTGCAAGGTTTTCTCTTTTGCAACCACATGAAAGGATTACTTTCAGTAGCACAGACAAATTAAATTATAAATAATATGCTTTAAGATCTGCTGTAACTTTACACAGGAGTTCATCAAACAAAAGATGAAGAATCGTTTGCTCGTGAGAGGGACAGTTGCAGCTGCCCACGGATTTCGTAATAGCCTCGGCTCCTAAAACAGTCCGAACTGACCGCAGACTACTGAACACAAACAAACACAAAACACTGCCTGCACTACTCCTACGGTCCAATGACTAAACCGCACGCTTGGACAAGGGAACCTTATAAATCAAAGCTCACAGTGATTAAAGCATTGCGTTCCTTTTAAAACGGTATCAGCCATGGGGTACGCACTCACAGCAAAACAAAAGGATGAGAAAGATAATCTGTCCTGTCTGTGATCACGCCAGAGACAAACGTCTTGACATGCCTCCAGACATCATGATCAGTGTTGATGTTCTTCCATACCTTTATTGTAATTACTGGGTTCCACTTGGGCATGTCACCACCTGCTGGTGACTGGCTGTCACTGGAGGAGCCTGCGAGTCTGTCCTCTGTGGACTGACGTGGGTGGATCTGGACCACCATCGCTTCGGTTTCCAGTAAGCAGCGGGTGAGGCTGGGTCAGGGTGGTGCTGGAGAACCTGGCAGAGCTGTGGCGATGCCCATTGCGCCAAGGATGGGGTTCGTGGCTCCAGCTTTTCAGTACGTAATGGACATGCTCTCATCAGTTCAAATAAGCTACAATGCAACTCCTGCCATCTAACAGACTTTTAAAACTTTCCAAAGCCACAAGCATTCAGGTCATCCTTTAAAATTGATGTTCAATGATCCTAAAAATGAACAGTCATCTTCGATGCAGCCATAATAATCATTATCTTCAACCATTTTGACCATGATCATCAAGGATGGTGGGTTGTTTTTACAGCTATAACCCCATCAAAACAGATTTAGAGTCCAATGAGACATGGCTTTATTGC
This sequence comes from Cyprinella venusta, assembly GCA_038021265.1. Lineage (NCBI taxonomy): Eukaryota > Metazoa > Chordata > Actinopteri > Cypriniformes > Leuciscidae > Cyprinella > Cyprinella venusta. The sequence goes on along the minus strand of CM075872.1, from coordinate 9,281,185 downwards.
CCTGTCTTCTATTCTATTGTCTTTGAACAAAACGTACATCTAAATCATAATCCAAATTCTCATTTTACTCTACATCCAGGATAAAGTTACTGGAAACGATTTTACATCAGGCCCACTGAAATTTATAGAGTGTGAAACACACACAATAAAGACATTTATAATGTTACAAAAGATTTCTGTTTCAAATAAATGATGTTCTTTTGAACTTTCTATCATCACAGTTTCCACAAAAAAAAAACTGTTTCAACATCGATAATAATAAGAAATGTTTCTTGACCTGCAAATCATTATTAAAATGATTTCTGAAGGATCATGTGACACTGAGGACAGGAGTAATGATGCTGAAAAACAAGCTTCCCCTCACAGAAATAAAATATCAAAATATACTGTACTACCAGCAGTTATTTAAAATTGTAATAGATTATAAAACAAAAAAAGTTGTTTTAAAATGAACTGCAGTAAGAAACGGGTTCATAAATAGAGCTCTTGTTTTGTAGAGTATGTATTACTGGAAACAATTTTATATCAAGACCACTGAAATCTATAGAGTGTGAAACACTGGGGGTGATTACAATGTAAATGCACCAGTAGCACGGGGCTGCGGTACATTCCTGTGTCTTGTGCTGTAAAAACGTACAGCTTTAACATTAAGACTCAGGGTTCCTCATCACAGGCTGCTGTTCTGGCTTTTATGGGATCTTGACGGCTCTTTGGGGCTCTGTAAAAACACAAGAACTTCGGGACCTCTGAGGCCCTGTGATACTGCCGCAGTGGAACTGTATGGGTTGCATTATGTCGTTTCTGTTTTGTGTGTGTGCGCAAGCATGCGACTTATGTAGAAATAAAGACAAAGTTTTGTCTTTGAGACAAACAATTAAGCCGTGTTTGAACAGAAATAGAATTTTTTTCTAAAGCAAAATGCTTTAGTTTCTTTGTTTGCCCTCTGGTGTCATATTTTAATTATCTTGAATTCCCTGAAAAGATTATGTGAAATTAATTCCACTTGCAAAATCTATTTTCACACTAAATCAGGCTGTCAGGTTTGTGACTTAATAATACAATTCTCGCATAATCCTTATTATGAAAACTGGCTTTTGTAATTAAAAGTGAAATGCCTTCTTGTACGGTATCCAACATTCTGAGCACAAATTCCAGTACAGAATGAGTCAAGGCTAATATTCTCATTTGAAGCATTCCTAAGGTATGACAGCTAATGGTCAGTGTGCCATTTCCAATAAATAAATGACGAAGGGAGTTTTGCTATCCACTTTCAACCATCCTATTAGCCTAGTTCATTTTAGTTGACTACAATAAAAGACAAATTATCCACTCTGCTCTTCACAGAAATGCAGTCGATGGCTGTCCTGTCGCTGCCTGCTGCCAAAAACACGCTCTGTACACAACTGTATTGGCCCACATTACTGAGTATGGCGTTCACTTTAGGCTGCTTCCAATATTTACAAGCAAGCCTGAAACTGTGAGAGAATTCGATTGAATGCAGATGGCAGGAAGTTCCACTCAAATGACAGTGGCCAAATTCAACCGCAAAACATGAGAGGAACCTCACGAGCACACATCGCATATCCTCTTTCCAAAATAGTACACTTGTCTGAAGATAAAGAAGACTGTAAACATACATCATTATATACCATTCAAAAGTTTGGGGTCAGTAAGATTTTTTTTTAAAGAAAGTAATATGTTTTGTTCTATTAGGCCAAGACACGTTAAATTGATCTAAAGTGACAATAAAGACATTTTTAATGTTACAGGAGATTCCATTAAACCAACCCGGTCTCATCCCAATTCGTCATATAACTGACGTTTTGGGACGTCTTTTGACCATTCGTCAATATACGACTTTTTAGGGCCCCCTTAAACGTCGGTAGATGACGTTATGGGATCCTAACTCTACCCCATACCTAAACCTAACCCTAAACCCAACTCGTCACCTAACTGACGTTAAAGGTAAAGCGTCAGTTGTATGACGACCCGGGATCGTCATCTACCGACGTTTAAGGGGGCCCTAAAAAGTCATATATTGACGAATGGTCAAAAGACGTCCCAAAACGTCAGTTATATGACGAATTGGGATGAGACTGTGTTAAAGCCACAATCTGTACTTTTTCGGCTTTAAAAATAGCAAAAATAACTGTATCTATGTTATATATTTCTATTAGATGTGTACTTACATTATCCCGACAGTTTCAACCAACTTTCAAATACGGAGAAATTTATAGTTTAATTCGAAGACACGGGACGTTTCTTTATTTCCGTTTCGTCGTCCGTCTATGGCGTCATATAACCTTTGACTCCACTATTTTCTCTAACTTCCTTGCGGAACCCGGCGAAACCACCAAACACAAAGGGGAACACTGGACTACCGCCAAGAAAGCATAGAAAATGACGAAGAAAAAAAAGTAAGACGTATTTTTATGCGTGTAAATCACGTGCCCGCTCACGAGCGCTCACTCAGACGAGATGCACTGTCCCCCGGTGCTGCGCGCGCATATAGCGCTGCCCGTTCCGGTCGTCTCATTCAAATCAGCCAACTGTTGCTGTTAGCGAGCCGCGCAGGAGAAGTATGACACAGGTAAACATTGGGGTTGCATTTAAAGCTTCTTGACAAGCTAAATCTACAGAGAGATGCCGTATATCCGTATATTTTGTAAAAAACGATCATGTCATGTCATGAGCTGAGCTGGTTGTCATTGACAGCGACAACAACTCCCGCGAGCCCACGCTCTTTCCTGACGTCATCAAAGTACGTCTTTGTTATTATGTGAAATGAGTGACCCCTGGTGGCCAAAAAAATTACATATTGTCCGTTTAATTAAACAATATATATATATATATATTTAAAAAAATTTCCCCCCCCCATCATATTGGTTTCCACAAGAACATTTTTTTTAAATTGACAACAATTGGAATTTTTTCTAAACCCTTACATGCCAATCATTATTACATATTCGGGTCTTTAGTGACCCGGATCTAAGTCTAACATGTATGGATCTCTAACTGCCACAATAGTATAAAACTCTCCTGATATTTTAATAACAATTATGAAATAATAAAATAAAGCATATTGTTAAATAATTGTTAAATGATAAACATTATCATTAAATATTGTTACCATTTGGAACATGGAAGCTTCTCCAATGACAGCTTCTTCACCAGATCCACCATCAAGTGACAGTGACACTAATATTTGATTGCAGTCAGTAGGCTACTTTATGGAGCCCCTAAAGGGACATAGTGGGGGGGGGGAGAAAAAAATATTTTTCAAAACTTTTGTGTTCCCCAGAGAAACTTTGTGTTCCAGGCAAAACCAGGCACACGAGGGCCGGGCCTGGACCCTTTATGTTTTTTTTTACGTGTGTGTGGCAGTCGTCCATGAAAGGCTGCCGCATTTACTTTCGTTTTTTTTTTGTTTATTTCATGATTATTAAAGTGTTTGAATGTTTGCCGGTTACCGCCTCCTTCTTCCTATAACAACATACCTCGTCACACTCACACTGGTGCCGATTCTGCCGAAACCGGAAGGAAGGAGGAACGCGCTGTCAAAGAGCCCTTGCCACTGTGGGGAATAGAGCGATCCCGCCTCCTTCTTCCCATAACAACTAACTTTGTTACACTGAAGATACAACAAAAAAGATGTGAATTATTTTGTTTGACGCCTGCAGTAATTACGAATGAAACATCACGTCATCATTGTGTAGGACATTGCCAGCTTGACAAATAAAGGTGAATAGCTGGGTTTCAGTCACGTGATTATGATGATGCGCGAAATTATACTGGAAAATACTGTACTTATAAAACATGAAGATTATTATGAGTGGCAAGAATTGTTTAGGAACCCTCTTGAGAACAGTATTATGAGAAGTGTTTGTAATTGAATCATAAATAAATAGAACAAGGTTTGACAATGATTATATCATTGCAATGATTATATCGTTATCTATGTAGCATAGCCCTGCCTGCAATTCTCTAAGGGATCCTTTGTTAATAGATGGGAAAAACAGATGGTTACGTGAAGAACACAACAGAGAATCATATTTAATTTCCTATTTTTTTGCTATGGTTGTTTTAGTGGAGGAAAAAAAATAATGGAAGCTTTCTTTCAGAATAAGACGTTCAAAGCGTTCAGGATAATTGGTTTGGCTTTGAAGTCTCTGGCAGGGATCGGGATGAAATCTTACCACCAGACTCACACACTGAGTAGTCTTGGTGATTAAGAAATGACTTGGCTCCATGACTTTTTTTTTAAGAGTCATGATTTGCTTTGACAACAGGGGCAGAATAGGAAAAGCTTTTATTTTGATTTGATTATTCATCTTGTTTCATGTTTCCTGCTCAAGACCCATGCTTTCCTAATACAGTGTGCGGAGATGACCGGTCCAAGCTGAAACAAGAACATAATCCCTGCTGATATCCTCAAACAAATGTTATCTGCAAATTCACAGCAGATGACGGAGCTGGCTGCACTTCGCATTGGTAAACTAACTTAGTCACTATAAAGCTCTCGCTAAGTCAAGCATCATAGCCACAGTTAAGACTGTTTCGGGCTTTGAAGAACACAATAGAGGAATTCAACCCAAGGCGACTTCACAAATAAATAGAACTGTCAAAATTGAGTCCATGCTTATACTCCTGATTCTTTCTAATATGAAAATTGCATCATAGAGAGCTCAAAATCAATAGCCATGTTTACAAGAACATAATTTTCCAATTAAGGTCCAGATTTTGGACAAAGGAATAACTCACAAAGAAATGAAAATTTCTCTCACGGATCACACAAGGAGAAAAGTTTTTTGGCAATTTTCCATGCTCTTCTCTATGCAATTACAATTAAGTTTACAAGGTTAAAAAAGGAAAAAGCACCACAAAGGCATCATAAAAGTGGTCCAGACGACCCTTCTAAATTCATATAGTTTTGGTACATTAATAAGTAACACTGTCTGATTGATTGGTGAACGACCTTTTCAATTAATAATCTGATCCTATGATCCAATAATTAAATTATTCAAAGATCCAATCGGAGATTATCAGTGAATAACAACTTGCATTTTGGTTTGTTCTTGACTGCTGATAATTTTTCATCAGCTTTTCATCACAGGAATAAATAAAATTTGAAAAACTATTTTTAAAATAAAAAGCATTTATTTTAAATTGTATGAAAAACATGAAAAAAAATATTACCAATCTAACTTTTAAATGATTCAGGCCAGGGCCCTGTTTTAACGATCGCAAGTGTCAAAGCGCAAAGCGCAAGTAACTTTGTTGGCGGATCCTGGCGCTGTTGCTATTTTTTCCGGCGGGATAAATGCCTCTTGCGCAAATCTAAAAGGGGTTGGTCTGAAGTAGCTTCATTATTCATAGGTGTAGTTTGGGCGTAACGTGAAATAAACCAATCAGAGCGTCATCTCACATTCCCTTTAAGAGCATGATGAACGACGTGCACTTGTTCCATGGCGCAATACTACTATAATGGCCCATTTACCAGACGCGCTTCACAATCGGTTCACAGCCGAGGAGATCGATGTTCTCGTCAGGGCCGTAAAAGAAAGAGAAGTGACATTGGGGATGGGACAAGCACACCCAAATTAGCTTCGGTTAAACATGCGTATAATAATTTGGGTAAACGTGTGAGCTTCGATTTTTCCATTTGTCATGAACACAACAATAATTTCCTGAATATTCTGTACAGTCATTATTCGGAAGAGGGTGTTTACATGACAAACTAGTGTTTAATTAAGCAAGAATATTTCCATATTAACATGACAGTTTAATATGTCAAATAACTGACTTTCAAAGTTTAGAAATGAGCACAACGGGCCACAACACACACATTTCATATTCTCAGAATATTCACAAGGGTGGCTATTTTCCATCACCCTCAAACTGCATAGAGTTTCAAACCACACATATATCCCTGAACGGAAGTAGGCAAAACAATGTGACTCTTTTTGTTTTGTGGGGTATCGTCCTCACAAACCACAGGATCATTCAAAACTGACCCCCTTTTATAGCTTCCCCACAACCGCTGTCCCACTCAGGCCCCTGGTAACCCGAGAGGGGACAGATCAGCAGACAATATACATCATCACACATCAAACGGGGCCCTCACAATGCAAACGTCCCCAGAGAGGAGAAGAGAAGGTAGCGCATCCGTCAGCACAGGAGCCCCTGCTCAGGAATAACACGCCAGCTGCTGGTTTGAGAAATGAGGGCTGTAAGAACCTAAAAAAGGCAAAGGGTATAGCAAGGGCAGCATGCATAAAAAAAGCTGGGCATCATGGGGTGATTTTAATGGAAATTCTTTCAATCTTAGTCCAGCGATAGAGTTTATATAGGGGAAGGTGGTAAATAACGGGGTATTTATGCAGACAACGAGTCATATCCAGCTGAGGAGACGGGCCCACCGTCAGCGTGGTTTAAGAGCAAACCTTTTCTCGGGTCACAGGCCCTGGTGTTTTCTCTGCTTGCTTGATAGCCATCTTTTTTTAACTACATGTGGTAAACAACGTCATTACAACAAAACGCCTTGAGTTATGACTCAACTAACAAGTTCATGGTTCGATTCCTGATCCAGAGCTTTGCTAATATATCATAAACATTGCTGAAAGTCAGTTAGCTAGTGTTTTAGTGGATCTTTATTCCCTCTCAGGGCTGTAAGCATGACTTAACACCAGCATTTTCACACAACCTGGCATTAGCTGTGCGTTTATGAACTATAAATCATATTCATTTCATCCCAAGACTTTTCCAAAAAAGCCTCCAAACCCATAAAGAGTTTGTTTTTCATTTCACTCTGAAAGAGCTTTGAAATGCAAATATTTGTTTCCTTTGCGAGAAAAAAAAAAAAACTAAAATTTGAGGCGAAATATGAATTCTTGCCATTTTACATCATCGCTAACACAAACATCTTAAAAATGGGTCCATGGTGGGTTCCTACAGCCTTTTTTGTGTGCTCTTAAACGAGTGAGTTTTGGCCAGCAGTAGTGTACATATCCTAATGATTTGCTAGCCAATTATTGGACTTGATTCCTGCTTTCCGAACTCTTGAGGCTTGTAGAAAGCTGGCATCTACAAGCTGTACAAATGTGAGTTGACATGCAGCTGGTGGTCAATTCGACATCGCCAGTCCATCGGAAGGTCTAATAAGCCTCAATGACGTGCTTCAAACCTAGATTTTACAGTAGTTTAAAATTCAGTATTTAACATAAATCATATAGCTGACCAAATTTTTGCCTTGGGGGTGATTATATTTAGTCTAAAAGTATGTAATGTATTTCCTTTATGTAGACTGCTGTTTGTTCAGTCTGGGTTGTGTGCATAATTTGGATTTAAAACTAACTTTTAAAGAGTTAAAGAAGGAAAGCACTTATTTCACAGCTTGTGCCCTGCAAGAACTCACACATGAGTTTAATTAAGCGTTCTGGTCTAATGTAAGTTTTATCAAAATGCAAGCAAAACACATCACTCAGATAATGATGATAAAGCATGTACAACATAGAAAACATGTACATCGAACGCTATTACGCAAGTCTTTTTTTTAGCTGGCTTCCCTACATTTTTCTGCCATCAAGTAATCCTCAAAGACAACCCTTCTATTTGTCACTATATGGAGTCAATTAAAGCACAAAATGATCTGAAGATGTGGCTAACCCCATGTAAACAAAGAGAACATATGAAAATACAACTCAAAGTCCTCTTCAAGATGTCTGGTTGGCAGTGATCTGGGGAATTGGAATGAAAAACATGTTTAGAAGCTCTGTGCTTCCAATCGAAGAGGCATTCACGAAACAGAGGAGGAGGGCATAAGAGAACCAAAAGTACTTCGAAATTATGTTGTGTGCCTAACGTCATTTCTCCCCGTATGCTTCACTGATAAGATGTTTGTCAAAACATGTAACTTCATGGAGACGGGATTGCTTGTTTAATGAGTGATTTAGCGCAAATACTGAAGCAAATGTCAAGATTCATATGGGTACATCAAGTTGAGATCTGGTTGGTTAGTATGTCAACCCCTGTTGGTAGAAGCAGCAATATTTGTTTCCAAAAAAGCACCTTTCTTGATTGACATTCATTCTTAAGTAATGGAAGGTTGTTTCCGTCGAAAAATTAAAAGGTAATTGCGAACTACATTTCCTAAAATCAGAATCTCACAGATTTTTTTTCTCGCAATTGTGAGATAAAAATTTGCAAATTGTCACAATTACAAATTTAAAAAAGAGCAAGAATTGTCAGATATAAACGCGCAATTCTGAGAAATAACGTCCAAATTTTGAGATTGGAATGGTGAAAATGTCTGAATTGTGAAGAGTTGGAATTTATAACTCGCAATTTCGAGTTTATATCTCCCAATTCGGAGAAATAAAAAGTCAGAATTGCGGAAAATAAATTCGTAATTACAAAAAAAGTCACAATTGCGAGATATTAACTAACAATTATGACTTTTTTCTCGCAAGTGTGAGTTTATTTTTTGCAATTCTGAGATAAAAAGTTGCAATTACTTTTTGTGTTATTTTGTGCTGGGCACAAACTTATATTTTGGATGCAATTAATCGGTGCAGTAGTTATTTTTTATTCAGTGGCAGAAAGAAGCTTCCGTAAAAAAGTAGCAGAGTATTGATTGTAACAAAATGCATATATTTTTAAATACTTTGACATGTCATTTATAGAGCTACAAAAATGACAAATATGTTTTTATCTGAATTTTAGATGCAACATTTACAAAATTAATTTTTTTTGTGGCTAGTTTGAAATTCAATTTTCTAAATTTGAAGTTTCACCAAGCCAAATCATTTTTAATAGCTCTGTAATTGGCTAAAATGCTTAGTTCAATTTGACCGTTGGCCTAGTTTTTGAATGATCTGAACTTTTGTTAGGAATTTTATCATTTTGAATGTGAAGTTTTGTATTTTTTTAAGCTAAATTATAATCTGAATATTTACAGCTAATTTCACCTAAAAATATATGTTGTTTAAATACAGTCATACAAAATTAAATGCTTTTAAATGTCACAAGAATTCAGATATGCAAAATACTAATTCCCACCCATTAACCATGATGAATAGGAATGTTAACGTAACTTTCTCCAGCTAAATCTCTTGACGTCATGAAAAGTCAATCACTGTGTAAAGGCTCACAGACTTGTTATGACAATACAATCCTCTAGGCAGTCCACTGTCTCCACTCTGTAACATCCTTGAAAATAAGTGTGCCGATTCTAAAGCGAAACCAGAGCCTCCAGATGAGCGCTAACGTCTCCGGTAAGGCTCGCTCTCATTCGCAAAGTAAGCCTGCAGACAGAAGGTATGTGTTAGTCACTGTTTGATTCAGGCATATTTTCAATGGAGGCTCATTGAGAAACAGGGTCTGTTTTGACTCGGTCATCTTTGAGAAAGCCTGGTCTTGGAGACTAGCAGCATTTGTAAAAGATTAGTGGGCTAGCTCTCGTCTACTGTGCTCGGGTCAGGTAGAGTGCAGTAAGCAGACAGTTATAATGCTGATATCTCTCCATCTACAATGGACAGGAACATTATTACAACATGGACGGCCCTGTAATCCAATTAAGCCCCGAAAAAGATATGACCTTTAGGCATGAAGGTTAGGTTTAGGCATACCAAGGCAAAATTTTTGCATCGTAACTCAATTTCTTTATGTCGCAAATGAGAAAATCCCTTTTGATGAATCTTTCTGCCGCAAGTTCCTAAGCATTAAACTCTCAATCGATCTTTCTGTCAGCGTGGAGCGCAAATATGCTTTGTCATTGCGGGAACAGGCCCAGTTGGGGTGCGTTCGCCGTGTAACGCAGCGAAAGCAGATCGCTCTGCCTTTAACCTATCATTAGCCAAAAGAATAAATGCAAACCAACTGTGCGAGAACAATAAAATAATTTGTCAAGGGAAAAGGGTGCAGATAAATTCTGGGACTCATTTTCCAGCTGGCCTGAGAAGTAAAATCGCTGGCCAAGTCCACAGCACCTGGCTGTCAGAGCTTTCATACAGCCTTACTTCATTTCAGTTTTCAAAAAGCAACGCTGTTAGGTCATTCACAACACAAGCACCTAATTCACTTTTTTTCCCCAGTGTTAGTCAACATTTGACTTTTTTAGGGCAAGAATCAAGTAAACAGCAAAAAAAGGGGGGCAAAACGAGAGAGTCTCAGAGCACATACCACGGCTTCAGCCAGAATTTCTCTCTTTTTTTCTCCTCTGAATATTCTTGTCAGAAACTGCAAGTGATATATAACAACTGTTTCCTGTTGCCTGTGTCATCATTTTTCTTTAAATAGGAACCTTGTGAAGTCGGGCGTTGCTTTATGTATAGATTTAGGAACTCTAGCAAATCAGTTATATGGTAAAGCGTAGTTTTGTGGACCAGCCCTGCTGTAAAGTGTAAATGTGACGTGGAGCCAAGGGAAGGCCGTAAATGTCAAGCACGGCCAGGACAACAGAGTGACCTGGTTCTGATTAGCCTGAGATTGTTTTCGTTTCCACTTTCTCCACGGAGATATTGAGCACACACACACACACATATATATACATCCATAAGATCCAGCAATGTATGACCTCCCTCACATGTGTTAGTTCAATAAGAAACACACACGCATGAGACATGAAGGTTACGTGTGACAGATGCGCTCAACAAGTATTCCCTGCTCTGTCACTTACAAATGTGACTTGAAGCTCACCAAGAGTACTTCCTGATTAGAGAATCAGTACAAGTTACGTTCCTACGTTTGCATGGACATTCCAGTTATTATTATTTATCCGTGTACATACACTTTTTTTTTATTCATGTGCCCTCATAATCCTAAAGTGCCCTTATATTGTAAAGTTTCCCTAATGTTGTTTTAGAGTCTCCTACAACAGGTTTACATGCATCAAAGGTCAAAAAACGGTTTCATTTTCACAAAATATACATTTGCACATCACCACATTTTCAACGATTCTCAAACGACTCATCAGATTAATCAATCTCTCAAAATTCCGCGTGCTACTCTGCTCTGATTGGCCAGATAGCTCAGTCTGTGATTGGTTTGCCATGTACGGCGCGCGTGTCGAAAACCAAAACGCCCATTGCCATACCAAAGTCAGCTCTGCTTGTCCTAAAGCTTCCTACACCGTAAACTAAATACAACAATAAACAATGACGCCAATTTTACCGTATCAATGCGAGCACGAGTCTGATGATGTCCACCTGGTGTCTGCGCGCACAATAATTGGGCATACAATATGCTAATGTTTCATCTTGACGTCACAACGAAACGGCTTATGACTCGTTTGAAAAATAATTCATTTCATTAACTCAGAGTCGTCGACTCTTACTTTTGAAAGACAATAACTTCATATGCGGCGGACGATCGGATTTAAAGGAGCCGTATGCAAGATTGTGGCCAAAACTGGTACTGCAATCACTTTCAAATCACTGTAGAGCAGTGAATCTGGTTGCCAGATATGCTGCAGGATCATAAGGTGCTACAAGAAGCTTCCAATGGCAAGTGACAAGTCCTACACAGTGAGTTTTTTTTCTGTTAATTATTTATTTCAGACTTTGTCACAAAGTATTTTGGATTCATATGAAGGTTTTTTTGGTTTCGCACCGTTAGACATTTTTTTATCCGATTCCGACACGTTTGTATCTCCAGCTGTTGTAACTAGAGAAGAGCTGGCAACCCGAATGCCGCAACACTACTGACTCCGTGATTGGTAGATCGGTGGAGGGTGACGCATCAGAACAAAACACAACATGACAACATCAACATCAGTTGAGGGCTGCAACTTCACTTTTTAAATGACAATATCCTGGCCAGACTACTGTTGTCAGTGATATAAGTATTTGAAATGAACATGATTTCTTAATGTCTAGTCTAGGGAAAATGTATGATTCGTTGAAATAAATTTCTTGCATACAGCTCCTTTAACACTTTGCAGGATGTTTTCATTCACCTAGAGCTATGTTACACACTACATGAAAGGTCATTTTCAAAAATCCATAATAGGGGCACTTTAAATGAAATGAACTTCCCCTCCCACTTGCAATGGTATCTCTTCTGTGACGAGTATTTACTGGCGCTCGCATGAGATCGACCAATTGCAAAATCATAATGATCCAATCGAATTCCTGATGGACGAAAACAAAAAAGAACTGTTGTTGTTCGAGAAGCCGTTTCACTGGAATATATGTCACAATAGTGAAGGAAAGGCTATCGCAACTTCCTTTTCATGCCGACTTTAAGTGTATAACGTGAATTACAGTCAAACTGATTTGCACCCAAATGCACTAAAAAATGGTTTCTCATGCATTCTAGAAGTGCACGGCCGGTTGAAAGAAAAATGGAGCAGTCTGCCATAATGGGATGTCTTATTTCTCATATTAATGGGACGTTTGACAGTGGAATTAATGCTGTGTCAACACTAGAGAAGTATCTTAACTTTTATGGTACATTTGCTACAGCATGATGAGTATGTTCTCGTACACACATGCACATAAAGGGGTGACTCCAATGGAAAGTTTGGCACAGACCGGGCCCTGGAAAACTCATCTGTGAGATTGCGGTCAGGGCTTAAAGGGTGAAATAGTGGGGGAAATATTTGTGGTAGATGATAAGTCAGCAAACTCAGTGCAAATTGTAAAAAGCTGAAGTCAACATTCATTCCTCAAATTCCTCTCATCCTGTTAAAGGGCCGGGACGCATTAGTCTCTCTTCTCTCATGCGCAGCTTTCTCATGAGCTATTGCAGCCATATCTCAAATGCTTTATTTGGGATTTTGGTTCTCTATATACGTTAAACTGTAAAGCCTGTCACACATCCTTCGTCTGAATTGCGCATTTACAGTATTTCATAGGCATTCATATTAACTGCACTCATACTGAACAGCACATCATTTCAGCACTGAGAGTGGAACTCATAGAGAACACATTGAAAACACACTGTAAACCTATTAATCACATTTTTTTTTTTTTGCAATAAAGGCTTCCATGAAGTAACGCAAAATAATGGAGTGAACTAATAATCCATTATCTGAATAGAAAAAGTATGCAAGTAATACATGCAGTGAAAGGTATAGGAATCATAAAGAATCTAATGATCCATATTGAATTCTAACTGTGTTTTAAGTAATAATTATTTGGAGAAAATGTATGAGAAAACTTCAATAATAAATAAATACATTTAAACAGTTCTTCCAAAAGGTTTGCTCACATGTACTGTACACAAGACTTTTTCATGCAAGTCAAATAATTGATTATTATAATATTCTAAAAATCTCATCTAAAATCAAATCTAAAATTAATGAAAATAAATTTAGTTTTATATATTGAATTTATTTTTATATATAAAATACTACTGACAAAATGCTTTATGTGTATCCTTCACCACAAATAATAATATGAATAACAAGTCAACAACTACATTGATTTAGGTTACAGTTAGTTGTAAGCTGTCTGTGTTTGATTTATTAGCAAGAACCGTCTCATTTGATTCATTTGTTTGCAAATCGGACTACAGTATACTGATCTGGCTGTATGTTTTTGATTCACAAGAACAAGAACATGAGTTATTTGCTCAAGAATAAGACTACACTGCACAATCTTGCCAACATCTGGTGTGAAGAAATTCAGAAAGGACCCAGTCACTTTAGTTATGTTGTGTTTTTATTTTTAAACTTTGTCGACTTTAGTTTGGGAACAGGGCTACACTGGATGAGCTGTATGTTTCGTGCAGTACTGTTACTGTTACTAGGCAATCCTATCGCCTCCTTTGCTTTCCCTTCATAAACTACATTTCCCATAACCCAGCGCCTGGACTCATTATGGTCTGATTAATTCCACCTGTGTGTGATTTAACTCATTTGTGTTTGCCTTTTTAAGCTCTGTGTTTTCACTCCTTGCGAAGTCTTGTTAGTGTTACACTCGCTCTCTTGGTTATGATTGTGTTATGGTTCTGATCTTCTGCCTTGTTTCCTGGATTTCCCTGTCTACCTGTGTATTAACCCTTATTAATAAAATAAAAACGCAATTTTGTAACCTAAAATTCATTTTATTTTCTTTACAGTATTACGCTGTTAGTGTGTGAAAGCACTATGCAGGGTGTGCCATTGCCGTGACGTTCACAGTCTGGCTTAAATTTCTACAAGGCACGTAGCAATTATTGGTCAAAAGTTCTTGTATTTCGCATACAATTCCCATAACATGAAAATGAAGTGAAGGATCAGGGAAAAAACAGATCGGATGGTCTGCGTCGTGGGAAATTGTGTCCTCTTATCGTTTGCCCGCATCTTTTTCTCCAAATATTAACCTGCCAAACTGCTGATTTCAATTTATGCTTTAAATCTGAGTAAACACCCCAGAGCACTGTGTGGAGATGAGACAACAAAATTGTCTGACAGAGAAAAGTTTAATAATGTTCGGTGTTCTTTTAACCTCGCTCTGAGCATGTCTCCCATCTAAGTAATCCAAAAGCAGCTTGACGGAAACAGGAAGTAGGAACGCTCAGAGCTTACCGATTCATGACTGTAGACGGATCTGAAATGCCTGGAAAAAACTTTCAGCCCTTAAGGTCAGAAGAATCTGCTTGGACCATCACTGGACATGACAAAAATACTATAAGTCGCCAGACAAAATTATTAGTTATAGTCCATGATGTCTATTACGTCTGGTATTCACAAAAATATTAGCTTTGTTGAAAAAAAATGCGGACATAAATGATATTTTAGTGGTACTTTGTGTGCTTACAGCAAAATGTCTGTCTCAGAATATTTATTAATGTCTGTCAGTTCCTTTTTTTGGCCTTTGAACTGCGAAAGGTCAAGTTTACTTGACACACGCTCAGCTGGGAAATGTTATTTCACTAGACAAAAAGGCAATGAAAATAATAAATACACAATGGGTTTTCATCTTACCAGCATTCCCTTCTCAACATCGTAACACAAACAGCACAAACATATAAAATTTACAGCCATCGACGATTCTAAAGACGAATGGCTCCCATCACATAATCCAGATCTGTTCGTAAAAGTGAAGTGTTTTCATTCTAAACAATCTGCATTCAGGGCCATGTCAGGTTATTAGCCTTCAGAAATCCCTGAGCGTAATGTAATATTACACTCGGTTGGTGTTGGATCACTAGAGGACGAGAGAATAACTAATTCTTCCAGAACCCTGCGCTTTATGAACAACCAGCAATAAAGTATATAAACTGAACTATTAGACTTTATAATGTATTTTATAGTCCTCAAGAGTCATTCCAGCCAATCAGATCACGGACTGAATGGGCACTGCCCCATGGCAGCTCCCTGGCATGATGAACAACAGAGAGGATATAAACGTGCCTACTAATGAAGGAATAAATGTTTGTGCTTTTGTTTTTGACCGTTCGAATGAAGTCAGAGCTCGATTGGACGGCTGACGTGCCCAGACTTGTAAAAAAACAAAGGTCTGAGGACTATGAATCTGTCTACATTCAATACGTATAAATTAGAGATTTTGTTTTAATCTTTGTGGTATTTCTCGATATAAAAGAATAATACTTCTTCTAATAAAAGACCCACCAGGGAACTTGGCACTGGTTCCAGTATCCATATTTATGTTCTATTAAACAGGCAAGTGAACTGGGCGGAGCAGAAAAACAGCTGTATTGGTACAAAAACCCGTGGGGTGTCGATTGCCATCCGTCACCTTTAACACTAAATCAACAGTGGATCCAAAGGGTCACGGCCACCTAGCCGTCTTGCAGCGTCCCGCTACGGGAAGCCGGGGCCCGTGCGTCCGCTTTAAGCGCTGCGATCAGCGTCGCCACGGAGCGGATTTTTCTTTGATGAAGCAAACATGCACGGGGCCAAGAACAGCAAGTGCCACTGTCGAAATGTAAATCAAAAAACCACCCGCGTGCACGGTCACACGCGCTGAGAAGTCTGGAGACGCAGTTGCTGCCGTCTAAAAATGCATGAGTAATTCGGCCCATGTAGATGTGCGGTTAGCTGTGGCATGTCCCCCTGGCACCGGCCGAGAGCGAGTAGCCCCTTCATCTCAGTACGGAGTCAGGGAGACAGAGCGAGTAGGCAAAACAATCAGATCCATTTCACATGAGGCAGGAATTCGACCCCTATATCAAAAAGCAAGAGGGAAAAAAGGTGGTGTGTGGGTGCATTTTTATGAGTGATTCTCAAGACATGGTCCAGGCTAAAAATACACTTTATGATGACATATCGGAGCCAATTTTGTTTTTCCTCCGTTTAAGCCCAGGTCCAGAGCACATTTCCTCTGGTATTCCAGCCATATTTCGACACTTATTCAAACCAGATAATATTTTTTTTAACAGAATTATTGGGTTGAGTGTTGTATTGGCAGGGCGAGGGTGAAGTGAAATGGAGGAGAATTTAGGCCGTTTCTTTGGCTTAGTATTACGCATCCCACAAGCATAAATAAAACAAAACTGAACATGAGCTATGACATCACAGGTGCCATAAAAAGCCTAAATTGTAGTCTTAATCCAACCAGAAATAAAGGCCGCCGACGTCTGAATGTTTTACCTCAGGATTGATTAAGTACATTGAGGTTTTACAGATTATTTGACAAAGAACAATGGAATGATCCCAAACCATAATGATTGAGTGTCAGATGCTGTAATTTTCTAAAACCACAAGAGTATCTTTCATCAAACGCTACTCGATTAGACTATAAAATGTTTTTCAGACTTTTTCCCGCAGATTATGCCTCACCGACCGCATCTTTCCCTCAAAAATAAGTTTGTTAACTCCCTGCCAAATTAAGCTGAATGAATAACATGAGAAGGTCCTCTAGGGACCTCTTTGTGAGAAATGATTCAATGACTTCCATTACAGCAAGCTGGCTCTTAAACGCTCGCTGAAAAATGTTAACTTGTCGAACGTTTGCTTGGTGATGTCATCGACCAAGGTGAAATAGCAATGCACATTGATCATGAGGACTTTGTGAATCAATGGAACAAGCTGCAAACATTACAGTTTCCCCACACAATCAATTTATCCATGCCTCATTCTGATGTCATAGGAGTTCCCCAAAAGACGTGGGCCGCAGTCGAGTAGGATGCGAGGGAGTGAGAGCCCAACTGCACAGAACTCAAGTGTGTGTAAGTGTGAGAGGAAGCCCAAATACAAGAGAAAAGAGCGGAAAATGCTCAGGGGAGAGCAGGTAATTGCGCTTTCCAAAAAATCCACAGCAGTTTAGTAATGATGCAACCACCGACGTCAACATTTCTTTAAACTTGAATACAGACAACAACTAAACCACAGCAACTAAAACAAAGCAATCTTGTGGACAACACATGTTTACAGAAACCAATAAAGCTAGTTGCTGTATAGTGTATATCAACATCCACCTATAAATTACCTGAATGAGAACTTTTAAATCTGATCAATCTGAGGTTTTATAATTATTTCTAATAGTTAATCATTTATGACAGCACCGCACATCCTGAGGCATACAGAATATCAGCCAAGCAAGCACAGGAGGCTTCATCAAGCCACAGGAATTCAACTTATGAGTGTAAATGCCACATTTTAGAGTGACCAAACGGTGCTGAGTTTGTATATGTGTGTGGGAGTAGAACCATTACCATAGAGACCCGAAACACTATAGCAATGACTCCCTTTAGAGTCAATTACTCATTTTTTCATGAGCTGAATCAACACTTCAACGTGGGAGTTTGTCTGTGAATACTAAGTATTACCTTGTGCTAAAAAAACACAAGTACAGACAATCACAGCAATTCTTATAATGATAACCTCATGTGCTAAAAATTACCTTAATTGGATGACTTGAGAATGTTCGATTTAAAATCGTTCACTGCTATGACTAACAGTACTCCAGCTCAGAAAGAAGCAATGTGAAAAATGATCTGACTATATTTATCAATGTACCACAAATCAGCAACCGACTTTTCCATGAGATAAAAAGAACAAGTTTTACTAGCCATGTTAGAAAGATTCTGTCCCGTCGGACTAGAGCTGCGTTCTTAGGATGTTCATCATGTACATGTGTGAAGCCTTGACAACTCACTGGTTGCATGCCACGACTTTTGTACATAACTAATAACTACTTGTACAACATGAATGCTGCTGTAATGAATGCATCACTCAGGTAATTTTACCTTGATTGATAACATATCTACACTACACAAGGTTTTGTTGAACTGGCAAGAGCTTCAAACTACTTAAAGGGATACTCCACTTTTTTTTGGAAATAGGCTCATTTTACAACTCCCCTAGAGTTAAACAATGGAGTTTTTACCGTTTTCGAATCCATTCAGCCGATTTTCTGATATTTAGAAGAATATCAGTAACCAGAGAGTTTCTGGTCTCATTGACTTCCATAGTATATATTTTTCCTACTATGGAAGTCAATGAGACCAGAAATTCTTACTGATATTCTTCTAAATATCAGAAAATAGGCTGAATGGATTTGAAAACGATAAAACCCAAATGTTTAACCCTGAAGGAGTTGTAAAGTGTGCCTATTTCCAAAAAAAAGTGGAGTATCCCAAAACAGTTAAATAATTAACTGAAACTATCTAGAAAGCATAAACATAAATGGGTTGAAAAAAAATGAAAACCATATTCAAGACAAATGCCATTTTGTCATATTCGGGTTCAAGCAAAAAATCTGAGACGTGACATGCAATCAACTTTTGTTATGTTCTTGTTTACAAATTGGTAAGGCTCATCACTTTTAATAGAAAGCGAATACATATGGTGCAAAAACGGCATAGCTATTACTGTAAATTAAAATTCTGGTAAATGATTTGCTATCTGTAAAGAGAATTATATATAGAGTGCGTATGAATCCGACTACTGGCCTGCTGAAGAAGAAAATCCTTAATTGAGCCCTGAAAATGAACTGCAGCACTAAGTCTATGCAAGAATAATTAGGGGAAACGAAAAGGCATCTTCAGAAAAAAAATCACCATTCTCAAAATTACAAAAAAAGACTTTACCTATAGGTATGGTTAAATATTTTTACATTTTCTGCCATCTAACTTAATTTTCTGACAATCAAGCATGTTCTGCCACTGCCCCTGATCAATGACTTTTTAAAACTGATTAAATTTTGTCTTTAAGTTACAGCCTACTACAGTATGCACACAACAGACTATCACAGATGAATGCAGAATCATATAATCAATGCTAAAAAAAGAAGTCAAACGTTTTAAAAAATATATATATTTCCTATGTGAAACAAGTAAGATATCATGTTCTCTAAAACATATCAACAAGATCACGCAACACACTAAAGTTTCACAAAAGTCTCATTTCATTCCTTTCCAGAAATGTAAATATGATGCTCAAATAGGCACATCTAAAACATTAATGTTCCCTTCTGTCAATTGCATCTGATAGGCATTGAAATTATTCACATACTTTGGACGGGGGAGAGTAGTGGAACCAAGTCTCATAAATGCAGGCACATTCGAAAAACATTTGGTTTGAATTTGTCAGGCAAACATTTTAATCAAACCCTCTGAGTCTCTTTTGTGACAAGGCATGATTACTAATATAAGTCAAATTTGTATAATCATAAGCTGGAGTACGCGGTTAACTACGTCAGCCCACACAATCCCACGCCATTGTAGCATCATCTAAACAGGGTGACCACCCTGGTCCAATACAAGAGAGCCCAGTTTCTAAGGGACGCACAGGCATGCTCAACATTACTTACGATAAGAGTGTCACAAATCAAAACACACATATGCACATAAACACATATGCATGCATACACTGAAGAGTATAGTCAATAGAGTGTGTGTTCCTTCAACCAAGAAAACTAGCACATATTAAAATGCTTTTATGACAAAAACGGACAAGGTTACTGAATCGTGTTTGTTTTGCCGACAGTGATCTCCCAATGCAATACCATGATGGTATTCAAGTTATGCACCCAAAAATATCAATTATGTTGTCATTTACTCACCCTCATGTGCATAACCTTCTTTCATCCATAGAACACAGAAGGCAGAATGACAGTCTCAGTCAACATTCACTTTCATTGTATGAAAAAAAAAGATGTAATGACAGTGAACAGTGACTGAAACTGTAAATCCATAACATCTCCTTTTGTGCTCCACAGAAGTAAGCTAAGTTTGGAGCAATGTGAGGATGAGGAGGATGACAGAATTTTACTTTGTGGATGAACTCTCTCTTTAAATAATCCACGTAATAATAAATTAATATATGTCTATTTAGCGATCAAATATGATACTTTTAATGCCACAAAAAAAACGTTTGCACGTGCGAGTCTAATATTTTCGACAATCTGAAAATAATCTTTTTGATTTTTATTTTTTAGGGGTCGTTCAAGAAACCATAACCTCGGCTCTAGCAACGAGTAATTGCCACAAAATGTGTCAAAATAAACGATCTGATACAGTTTTGCGGTTGCATAAATTACGCCCACATATTAGCCTAATATGTGGGCATTAATATGTGTCATTACGCACTCAAATAGCCTATATGACCATATATCGATGTCAGTTTGAGACATGTAGCCTATAAGGTAAGTTAAAGAAAAAAAAGTTTCTGAATTTCAATGTATAGGCTATCTGGTTATGCAACAAAATAAATGAATAGGCTACATCCAAACAAAATGTATATTATATCGCCTACACAACATTTACAACCCATTTAGAAATTTTAAAAAGCCTATATATTTTAAAATAAATAGTCAAAAGTTTTCAAAAACTAACATTTTCAGCTCTATTATGCTGATTGACATTTGGCATAATTGGAACTTACAGAAGCCGCATTTATTTTCATGCTAAATATTGTATTGCTGTTTTATATTTGCAGTCTTAATTATGCCCAGCCATGGCTGTTTTGATTTTAATCCATAAACCACATTAAGATTGCATTAAAATAGCCATAAAAGTCGATCAAATACGCAGGTACATACCGTCTCCGGGTGACATGTTGAAGCAGTGGAGTTTGGATGTGTGATGCGCGTGGAGTTTGAGATCTTCAGACCCGCAGCGCATCTGTATCGAGGCGGGATTCGAGCCACTGCAGCCGTCAGAAGAGACGCGTTTCGGGCAGATGTCTGTTTTACTGCTGAACATGGAGAAAGTCAGCTCGGTGAAATCTGTCTGATGACTGACCATGCCAAAAAGCGATGCAGGCTTCTGCATCTGGACCTCTGACTTCCAAGTGTGCATGTCAGTCCACGTACAATATAGTCCTTTATTGTTTATTTTACCTGTGGGATGAAGGGTAACACAATGAACTTAAAAAACAAAATATTATAGCTCTCAAATAACTCTGAAGCAACATGATAAACATATAGCCAAAACAAAACGGTCTAATACAATAACACACTATGCAAAAATAAATGTTGTCGTAGATTTGAAAACATACCTATTTAATCCCTCCAAAGCAAGATAGAGAGGATATTTTGATTGAATGGTGACTCTCAACTTCTGCGTCAAACAGGCTGTTAAATGTGTTCTTACCGACCGCATCCTCTCTCTCGTTTCAGCTGCAATTTTATGAGTTTTCTATAACATCAATTCTGAAAACCAAAACATGCGTCTGTGCTCTGATTGACAGCTCGAAGTGCCAATGAACATACACTGCTGAAAGGGGAGGGACCAATCGGGAACAAACTGGATGCTTGCGATGTGAAGGCTGAAATTGATGCTGATCTGGTAATAATAATAGTTTGCATTTATACAACTGAAACAGACATTTATAACTTTTAACAAGCCATGGCATTTATAAGATTCATCACCTCACGGAATCATGTTAGAAACAACAACAAGATCAAGAATAAATAAGATCAATAATAAATATTTCATAATTACCTGTAAGACGGTGTGTTAGTAACGAAAAAAAAACAGCTTTTATTTGTATATGGCGTTCTGTTTAAAGGATAAGACAAAAAGGCGAAATTAATGGGAAAAGTCTGTCATTAAACATGTCAACAGTGACATCTTATGGACATTTTTATAAACTAACATTGGAGCTTCTTATTTAGGCCCATATTAACCCAGGAATAGACTTTTGTCCTCTCTGGTGGACATTATATTTTAGTGAATCTCTCTGACATGTCACAGTTATAAGTCTAGATGTCCTGTAAAGAGCACATTCAGGGCTTTTTCAGAGATGACTGACATTAGTTTAGTGATCAAATTTAGTACTCTTATTGAAATGTGATAATATTTTGTAATTATCACTTAAATCTGACCAATTTTCTAATTGTTTATCATTGGAGTTTCTAATCAAAATGTGTCTTTCTGTTACAAAACAGGGCATTGATTTCATACATGTCCACTGTAGTGGACACCAGTTTTTCAGGCATTTTGGGAGACAAAACAAGTGAATAGGGAAATAATCAGTACATAATTCCTATGAATAATAAATATTATGTGGAAAATGTTGTCAATTATTGCTCCCCTTATTACACTTGTTGTTCTCATTACATTTTGCCAGAAGATCACGCTAATATGCAAATTGGATAAAATGCATAAACAGAATTTATATAAATTATGGCCATTTTACCCACAAATTGCATAAAGAGTAATGGTTTATCAATTAATTTCGTTATATATTTCATAACAAATCTTCTTAATACAAAGTTTGGTTGAAAAAAATACTCAAACCTAAAAACTGATGTGTCCACTACAGGCCCTGGTGTCCACTACAGCGGACGTCATATGAATAAAATATTTTTTTTCTTTTAAATAATTATATAAACTATGATACGACTACAATACGGTTTACGTTTACATGCACATACAACAAAGTGAAGTTTAGAATTCGTATGTCTTCTACTGCTACGATACTGATGCCTGCAGTCCGGCGTTTTTCCTCTTTGTCGCCATCTCTGTTCGAAATCTGAAATTGCAGACAATTAAACTCGAAAATCCACCAGTACCACTAGAACTAAAAACATTATAAGCTTACCGTTTTGAATTGAGCTTGGCAAGCAGATAGTTTTGAAAACTGGTTGGTAATGTATTTCTCAAAAAAAAAAAAAAAAATTGGGATAATTTTTAACTCAAAAAAGTTACAGAAGGGCTTTAATTTCCTTTCTCATACAACAGTGATATGAAATAATCAAAATGATACATAAATAATTTAGCCTAATTCATAATTAATTTCTCTACCTACCCGAGGACCTGATCCTCCTGCTGTGGATAATCAACCAATTCGTTTTTTTAATGTTTTGGGGTCGTTCGTGCGTTCGCCTAAAGACCTTAATTTACCAAAAACAATAATTTCATGGACATTGCGAGTTACAGACGTTTGTACATTATAATGAAGGCTTTGTGAAACTGAACAGCTTTTTTTAAATGACATCCTTCCTACACCAACAAACGAACACATTTTCTATCATGGATGCCTAAGACGATTGAGCCAATCAGAGTCGGGTATGGGGCGGGGTGACAAGTGCAGCCCCGCCCCGATCTGCAGGCTGCAGCCAGGTCCTCCTTCTCCTTTGTTTTGGAGAGTGGTGCGCCTCAAACAAGCAAAGCAAAAGTTTTATACTTTGTTTTCGTTCATGTTGACACCACGACGCGTGGACTATTAAATCGTTCTCACGATGGAGACCACAGTGGGATACACGCTGAGAAAAGTTTATGTTTACGTTTCAGCTGTGGCCATGATATTGTTTGCGGTCGTGCAACTATCCTTGTTGAAACTCCTGTCAATCATTTCCCCGGGACTGATGAAGAAAATCCATCTAAAAATGGGAGAGAAGTCTACGATGACTCAAAATCCCAAATTCAAATACGAAGACTGGGGTCCGTCTTTCTTTTCTCTGGTGTTCATTAAAACCGTGCTCTCGGTGAACTGGTGCTCGCTGGGCCTGGAGGCGTTTGAGGGGTTCGCTGCTCCAGACACAGCTGTATTTACCCTGGATGGACAGAAAACGAGCATTCGTCGTTTTCTTAAAGGTACAGTCAAATAATTAAATTGACTGCACCAATCTTGATGTTCTTTTAACAATAATATATTTTTTAATAATTATAATAATAATTATTATTTTCAGAAAAAAAATATCTGACTGCTCAGTCCTTAGAGTCTGTTCCAACCATTATTTATTTATGTGTTTATTTATTGGAACAATTAAACTGACTACTAAGATATGTTCCAATATATTTAAAAAAATACTTATTATTATCACTATTATTGGAATAGAGCCTTAGTACTGAATGATGCAGTCAATTTATGTTGGCTTCTTGACAGGTAACCGTCCACTGGTTCTGAGTTTTGGAAGTTGCACATGACCCCCGTTTCTCTTCAAACTTGATGAGTATAAACAGCTTGTCAAGGACTTCAGTGATGTGGCAGATTTCCTCATTGTTTACCTTGCTGAGGCGCATGCAACTGGTAAGGACGATAATATTGAAATAAATTAGCCTTAGTCTTGATATAACACTAACAAATTGGGTTGATGTAACCTTTGCCCGAATTCACTGCAGAGTCATTCACATGTAGAGAATCGAGAGATAAATGTTATGCAATAAGCAAAATGCTTCTGTTTTTTTCATAGATGGTTGGGCCTTTGTAAACAACGTCGATATCAGCGTGCACAAAAACCTGGAAGAGAGACTGGCTGCGGCCCAGATCCTGGTCAAAGAAGACCCTCTCTGCCCTGTGGTCGTGGACGAGATGACCAACATCACTGCCAGCAAATACGGAGCCCTTCCTGAGAGGCTCTATGTCATTCAGAGTGGGAAAGTTATCTTTCAGGTGAGCGTTTTGCAATGCAGAGAAACTTCAAACTGCACACAGTACAGGAAATACCTCCAAAGCTTCATAACAGCTCTCGTGAGAGCAACTTTTAGAACATTTTAACCTTGGCCAGTTGCTTTACACACACACACTCTTCCTCTTGCAGTAAGAGATTTCACGAGTTCATAGAGGTGACAGGTTTGGAATGAGTTGAACAGCATGGGGTAAAGGGTTTATAGTCGCTTGGGTCTGTTCTTTTGCTTTTGTTGCATTTTTGTTTGGCAGTGTCTAAATATATTCATCAGGAAGTCCACAGTATGGAAGGATTTTCACATGCATTTTCTTTCTTCCTAACAGGGTGGCATCGGACCTTGGGGGTACAACCCTGAAGAGGTTCGAAAAGTTCTGGAAAAAATTGAATAAAGGGAAAAAAGAGTTTTATCCATGACTGCATTTGCATATATTGCACACATAACTCATTTTCTGAGTCCCTGTGTTTGCTTGTGACAGATACAGATCAAACCAGCTGGTCTCTGTGTCTTGATGTTTCAAACAGGGGGATATCAAATGTACAGTAAGTGACAGCAATATATTTTTTGTGTATATATAAAACAGGTGTATTTTTAAACATTTGATTATCATACCAGCATTGTATTCAAAGACTATATATAAACCCAACTATCAGCAGAGGTTATGAAGGGCATTTGTGCTTTTCTGATTTCTTTTTGTCTGAACTTGTGACTGTAAATGATGCTTACAGGGTAAAACTGAACTGTAAACTGATAATTCAGTCATTCGTTCTAAAAAGGATTAAGGAGCAGTGTTTTTAACAACTATTCAAATTAAAAGTCACATATATATATAGTATATATCATATAAGAGTCAGTGTACATCATTAAATAAAGCATGACTACTCAATTTCATATTATTGTGTGCTTGTCCTTCACTGAAAAGAAACTTGAACCGTTTTTTTAAACATGCTTGTCGACCTGAAATATTTCAAAAAATCTCTTTAAAGTTGCACAGGAAAGGCAGGTATGAACATGTTGCATGCTGCAGTCACTGAACCTTTTAAAGACAGAACAGGTTCTCAAAGAAGGTAGTTGAGGTATACGCTTAGTAGCTTCAGTAACTTTTCATACAGTAGATCTTATCAAACTGAATCTATTATTGGCCAGCTATTCAAATGCCTGCTAGTAACAATAATCCTAGTCTACATTTGGACACTGCTAATCTACAGTACATGTAAATATAGAATGATGCCATCTACTACTGATTATGCTTGCATAATACAGCACAAATGCATGTTTTTGCATAACCCTTGTCCGACTATGGCATTTTCATGTAGGAGATCAGAGTCTGTAAAAAGGTCTCTTTAATGTCCCAAGTCTTAAGGACTTTTCCATGGGTGCATGTGTCATAATTGTTCCTGCATCCTGAAAAAGGGATGTTTTCCATTTTTCTTTTGCTGAGTTTATATAAGTAGATACATATATATGGTATATAAACAAACTTTATTGTAATTAATTGATTTGACAGCACTATAACTATCGGTATTGTTCTTTAGCCCCAATCTCACCTTAACTTTATGACTGCATTTGAACTTTGGGCTCATGTCACATGCTGTATTTGGCAGGCAGGATCCTGTTGTGGTTCCTCACTGACTTTCCAGACGGATCGGCTTTCATTTGTCTAAAAAGGCTGATACACCACAATGCAGGTCATCGTCTATGAAAAACCACAACAAAATATAACAGTTTGAAATGCTTTGACTCATTTAAATCTACATATATTCATCATTCATTCATTCAGATATTAATCAGGAATGTCATAAGTCGGTCCAAACCTACCAAGTGTCCAGGAATCAATTCTACGAGTAAATAAAGTATTACAAGAGGCCATTCACACAAACACATTTTTTTTTTTTTGCATTTAAAACCACGAGATATGGGTATTTATAAAGAATCTACATTGTTCGGGATATGTTATCAGGTAGATATTGAATGTAAAAAAATTTTAAATGTTACGTATGACTGAAAATGTTGTGATAATTACTGGTTTAAAAGAGGGGAATCTATGAAAAACTTAATTTTAACACTCCAGGTTTCTATAAATTAAAAATAGTTTTGAAAATAAAATTGCAATTACAGCGGACATACCCAAGGAAACCTATTAGCCGGGTGGGGGCTTCAAATAATGTTAGGGGGACAAAAAGATTGAGAACTATTGATCTAGAGTACTTTAACATTGAAAACAATGGAAAAGCAGCAGAGAAACATGTTCTGTGGAAATGGTTGCGAATACCGTTTGAGAGTTGCTGAGAAAGAAAACCTGAAGACTCTTAAGGACGATCAGTGGTTTGCTGAGTCTCTTCTTTTACACAAACGTCACTCTCACACCCATCTTCAGGTGACAGCTGGCTGGCCAAAACCTCTTATGCGCTCTTATGAAGCACTTCGGCCTCATAGGTAGTGCATGACACCCGTCCAGCCCGTTTGAGCATTGTCCACTATGTTCCTGCTTGACAGTTTGTAGAAGAGGGGAGCAAAGAGCTTCATAAATGAGTTCTTATGCCATCCCCTGCCTATGAAAAACATTCCACAGACTTTACAATGAGTGAAAACAGACAGAGACTTAAGACAATTTGGGAACAACTTTATCTTACATTGAAACTGGTTCACTGATTCAAAGAGAATGATTTACATGGAAATCAAATGGCTGGATCTTGGCCCTCTGAAGAGATGCTACCCTAAAGAAGAAGTCGGGGAGCATCAACAGCTTTACATCGTTTTCCAAAGTTAAAATCAATTCACATTGAGCTTTCCCTTTTCTCTTAAAAAGCGATTAGCTGGAAACTGAAAATAGGGGAGAAACGCTGCTTTCCGTCTTGCATTAATATGAATGACTGAAAAACATAAGACAAAAATCCCCAGAAAGGAGCCAAATAATTTAGTAGTCAATATACAAACAAGCCTATTCAGCCCACAGTTAAAAGTATGATGCACAAGCTAACAAAAGCCGTGCAATACAACTACTAAAATGTAAAACAATGACCAAATGCCTGTATAAATAGAATAAGTTACCATTCTAAGTGTATTATGACCGTCTGATGTCGCTCAAATGAAACCTAATACAAAACAAATCCAAACACACTAGAGGTCTGGCTCACAAAAGCCACATCCTTTCGGGATGAAACCATTTCAGAGCTAAAACAAGAGGCACATGGCAGGGAATTACATATATATATATATTAAAAATAAAATAAAAAGGACAAACATGATATGGGTCTCTTTAACCATCACAAATTCATGACAATCGAGCGCAACGGCGGCTCAACATTTTTGCGGGGAGACGCATCCAGGCGCAAATTCCAGTCACCCAGCCTGAGAAGCTCTGAGAAGGTCTCATAGGTAGTATGTTTGTCAGGGTCAGCATCTGAGAGGATCATCTTGTCATTCAGTTTTTTTTACCAAAGATAGAGACAGCAGTTAAATTTCAGAAGAAAAAAAAAGAGAACATGAAATCAGTGCAGAAAACATAACAAATATCTTCAGGACTGGCACCCATCAATGCAGTTATTCCTTAAAAGCAGCTGCTTATAATGCTTCAAGACAAAAATGACAGTGTACGAGTAAAATACAACTCCGAGTCTTTCCTCGTTCAGAAAAGACCGATTTTTCTCACCACTTGATGCGTTTCACTGGAGAAAAATAAAAAAACAGGTCGTCGAAAGGCAATAAAATATTCACAGAATTCAAGGCCACGTATGAGAGTTCAGTGTCAAAAAAGTCAGAGGAAGTTTCGTACGTGTAAACCATGCTGAAGTTGGACGTGGATGTCGGATTTCGAGAGACTGAACTGAGATTATTCCTCTTCGGCACAAAACGTATACACATCCAGCGATTATGTCAGCAGTAAACCATACTTTGCTTCTTAATGAGAGATGGCCTCAAAGGGGAACGAGAGAAAAAAAAAATCCAGGAGCATTGAGTCACATTTAGATGGTCTGATCTTAGAGAGGAGAAAAGATTTGCTAGCCATTTAAAATAAAAAAGTAACAACAAAATTCATTTTGATATTGCATGAGACCACTTGTGAGGATGCAGGGCAGTCCCACCCAATTCCATTTCCTGTACATGTACTCTGTCTATGTCATCGATGGCCAACTGTGAGTTTCCAGAACGGAGCAAACAGACTGGCATCAGACGCTCATGGTCATGGAAGGAGAGTACTGCTGTAAATACAAAAACAAAGGGTCAAAAACTGAAGCAAAACATTACAGAAAAACAACCACTCCATGTATTCACTTCACACTCACACACTGTGCCCTAACTAGTTGCAAAACGATTAAGAGAATTTTTGTGCAACAGTTTATCCATTGTGCCGTACTGACTAGCCCCACCCAGTGATCTCATTAGTGTAAAGCTAGCATTACTTGTTTTCAGATTTAGAGGTTGTATTGCATTGTCCTTTTACTTGAGGAGATAAAAAGAGGAAAAGTATTGCTAGTACTTTCAAAACCACAATATAGTATATAAACGTCAAAGTATCTTACATTATCATTTTGGAAGGAGTGAAGGTAGCTGCCTCCTACATCTTCATCTCTTGGGGTCCCGGGTGGATTGCTCATGCCACTCATATTGTTAGGAGAATTCTGGTGATGAGATGTATAGTAATTGGCAAGTTAAATAGACAGTGAATACAGTGCTGCAGGGATGA
This sequence comes from Cyprinella venusta, assembly GCA_038021265.1. Classification (NCBI taxonomy): domain Eukaryota; kingdom Metazoa; phylum Chordata; class Actinopteri; order Cypriniformes; family Leuciscidae; genus Cyprinella; species Cyprinella venusta. Next base: position 9,251,754 of record CM075872.1, on the reverse strand, counting down.
CATTATTGTAGGCATATCTGGAAGACAGCGTCACGCTAGTTCCCTTCACAAAAAGCCAGTAAGACTTTTCATTTGGCTTTTAATTCTTTTAAAATATAAGCTCCATGACCAACCAAACTTTAAGATTCTTGCATGTTTCGTTCAAGATAACCAGCACAAACCTAAAGTTAGGCTACAAACAAACTACACCATAGTGGCAATGTTCAACGGCACCACCACTAGGCCTTCAAAAACACGTAATATTTAAATAAACTCGTAATATTCAAAATAATATAGTTTAAGTTAGTATACAGTTTGCAAGAGAATGAGTATAAAAACAATTGAGCTGGAAAAAAAAATCAGTGTAAAACATCCCAGACAGCCTATGTAATCCCATTTAAAATTAAAAATAAAATAAAAATTACTAGCGGGGTATTACTGCTGAATTTTATTCTTAAAAATAAAAATAAAATAAAAATAAAATAAAATTTACTAGCGGGGTATTACTGCTGAATTTTATTCTTTAAAATAAAACGTGAAGATATCTTAAGCTTGTGTTAACTAAATCAGAAAATCAAAAATGGATTCTTTAGGGTGATGGAACTGAAAGTGCAAAAATGTTTCCAAGTTTTAGGACCCATTCCTGCAGCACTATGAAATATTCTTTTACAGAAAGATTTTTTAAAAGGTCTCATTGTGACCCAAATATAAGGGAAAAAAATACAGTTAGAAAGATTATAAACACCTTTGGAAGTCCATCGAGGTCTCCTGAACCTAAAAAGACAGAAACAAACATGAATTTGTTTCCAAAATGGATATAACATTTTCTTGAGTTAAATTTCAAATAGCACCATGTGTATTTACCTCCATTCATATGCATTGGGTCCATTCCTGCCATGGCCCCTAGAGGTCCCTCAGAGCCTGGGCCTATGGGAAACTGGACAAATACAGTGGGAATTAACCAAAAAAAAAAAAAAAAAATGAAATCAGACAGTAATGATGAAAAAGGGTAACATGAACACAGCCAAAGGCACTTCTGCTGCATTAATGTACTATACCAAGCAATTACTGAACAGTGTGCCTCTGAGAAATGAGTCAGCAGGTCTGTCTCTTACACTGTTGCGACCTCCACCTCCTGAGTTTATCATGGTGTACAGGTTTTCACTGGAGTTGTTGGAGTCTGAGGGTGAGAAATCTTACATTAATGGCATGGAGATCTCTGCATGATCAGTTATGATTGATATTCTGCTTTATATATTTAAGCAAACCCGTGTGATAAATCTCAGAGATAAAAATAATCCAATAAAGAAGGTTAGCTGCAAACAGACCTGCTGGACTAGGGACAATGCCAGGTGTTCCTGGAGGCCCTCCTTGTGGACCCTGGACAAACAAATGGATTACAGCTTTAGATTCATACTTCAAAGTCTTGCATTACTACAGTAATTATGATAAAATGTCCAGTAAATGAGGAACTCTTCTCTTACCCCATATGCACCAGGAGATGGTGATGAATATGGCATCTAAAGCAAAACAAACAGATATATGTTTAGGCATGCAGCATTTATAGTCATACATATAATAATTCTAATAAAAGTCTTAAAATTAGTTTGACTCATACAGAAATAAAGTTGACTCACATTGTTGGAATTTGGATTTGGCCATGGTGGTCTGCCATTTCCAGGGCCCCTGGAATCAAATAAAATTGAGTATTAGAATTCAGTTTCAATTTAATAATTCATTTACAAGGTACACCAACGTTCAAAAGCTTAGGGTGGGTAAGATTTTAATGTTAATGTAAAATAACAGAATAACTCTTAATAATACGTTTTAAAAAGTAATATATTCCTGGGATGGCAAAGCTCATTTTAAGCAACCATTCCTCCAGTCTTCAGTGTCACATGATCCTTCAGAAATCGAAAACAGCAATTTTGAAAACAGTTGTGCTGCTTAATATATATATATATATATATATATATGTTTTTTTTTTTTTTTTTTTTTGTGAAAACCTTTTCTAATGTTATAAATGTCTTTACTGTCACTTTTAAGGTGACCTTGCTGAATACAAATATATATTTTTTATCTTACTGAGCCCACATTTTCGAATGGTAGCATATGTTGCCACAAAATCTCTTACATGTTAACTCCCGGCATGCCAGGGCCCATTGAGTTGTGTGGTGGTCTCATTCCTCCTCCAAAACTCTGGGGGTTGGGGCCCATGGGACCCATTCCTCTAGGAACATTCATCCTCTGCATCGGCCCTTTAGATGTGGAAAGGAGAAGTTAAATCAGTTTATGCCATCTAGATGCTTTAAAACGACTCAGATGTCATAATTGATGAAGGCTCACCCTGTAGTCTGGGATCCATGTTTGGGAGCATCGGCTGGGCAGTTGGAACTCCACCAGGGGGCTAAAAAAGTTTCAATACAAATTCAATTTTAACATTGATTTTTAATTTAATTTGACATTTTAATTTAATGTACAGTATCTCACCTGGTTGCCCATTCTGATGGGGGGTCTTGGACCCCCTCCAAAGCGAGGTGACATGAAAGGCTGCAACACAAAATCAACTCGTCAGAAAACTGTAACACTGACAATATTGTCTGAATCCAATGAAGTTACGACAAAAAGGATGTCTGCGAGAACATGGGGTAACCACAGCCCAGCAGAACAGCAAGACAGCGTGACAAAAACAACACAGAGGGCAGAACCGGTCAATCGAAATAGTCCGTGAATAGACAGGAGCTGCTACCTGGCCGTGGGGTCCCATCATGCTGTTAGGGGGAGGAGGAGCGTGAGGGGAGGCCTGGGAGCCGGGAGGGCCCTAAGAAAGTGAAGAGACCACACGAAAGGAGAGCAGGAGCGAGAGACCAAGCAAGGGAAATGTAGCAAGTGATAAAAAAAAGACCATTGGAAAAACAGAAATAATGAGAGAGACAGAAGAGAAAGAAGAAGAAGGAAAAAAAAAAAGATTCATTAGGCTATTTAAAGGGCTAGAAAGAGAAAAACACAATGAGAATCCTATGTGACTGCTGGCTGAACAGCTAAACTCTGAAAGAGCAAACCATTACGGTTAAGTTCAAACAAATGAATCAGTAAGAGCTAGGGGTTGAATGACCAGATTTTTTTAAGGTTGACATTTAAGTGACTAAAGTCGATTCGACTAGTCGCTGATGACCTCATTAATGAACAAATAAGCCTGAACCTCGAGCTAAGACTTCTTTTGTCTTTGGGTCAGATATAAAGTAGCAGAGTAAAGATTACATTTATGTGAATGATTGCATTAGTGAGAGCGCAATTGCATGTGAATGAATTCTACCTGGCAGCATCTCTCTACTAATAGTGAAGTTATGTTTTTTTTTTTTACTAAGTAATATATGCCATTTCATGTTCAAAGCTATTTTACTGAGAAATCACAGAACAGTATGCGTGCTGATAATACATTTCTGCAATTCAATACTGGATGTTTCTGTGCACGCAGGATCTACACGTGATGTGTCTGTATATGTTACAATGCAGAAGCACATTAGTTTAGCTTACTGTTTAGAATTTATTATCCAATAGGCCATGAACAGCAACTAGTCGACGTCAGCGTCATGGCAGTCGACTAGAAGTCAAATAGTCTGTGCAACCCCTAGTAAGCACAACCCCTAGTAAACCCCTAGTAAGTTAACATTTATGAAGAATTCAACAGGAAAAGCCAACACTGGACTAGTGGACTCCAAACATCGGATATATTGAAGGTGTTCCCATGAGTACTGAAAACTTGTTGGCTGCTTTTCTCTCAGTATCCTATATAACCATTAATTATTATAAATTATAATGTATTGTTTATTTTATACACAAAATATATAATAATATACACACTGTCAAAATATTCCAGAATTAGTGGTCTTTTAATCAAATCACTGGTCAGGAAATTAGCAAGAATTACACAAATACTGTAGATAAAGTAACTTAGCACAGAAAAGCCTTTCCTTTTGTTATCTTTAAATGATTAAGTTGTGTGGGTAAACTTGCAAACAGTTTTTTTACAGGAAGAAGAGTCAGTGTTGTTCCACTCAATGTTAATGGCTTCAAACAGTTCATGAGTAGTTCAAAACACATCTCCCAGTTCGTTTTAGTTTAACATAAGACCAAATATTTACTATAGGGTTCAAATTTGGATTCTGACCAGGGCCAAAACATGAGCCTGATGGACCTCTCAAGCCGTTTTTTTTTTGTTTGTTTTTTGTGCAATTTGTGCAGGAACATTGTCTTGTAGAAAAATAAAATCTGACCGTTCCTCTTTAGATAACTTTTCATTTGTGGGAATTCTGCAATATTCTCCAGTACTCCAAAGCATTAAATGACGTTGCACAGTGACATACCTCACCAATACAAACAGCTAAAAAGACTCCCCACACAATGACACCTCTTCCTCCATGCTTCATGATGCATTTATTATTATATTTCTCAACAGATTTTCAAACACACCGCTCTGGAGCATCACCATGCAACTCGTGTTTCATTGTGATCCATCAGCCACACACATCTTCCCAAATTCTGCCAAAAACTTAATTCCGTCTTTGATGCTTTTCTGAGACAGCAATAGCTCTTTAAGTAGTGCATTTGCTTCAATTTAGCTAATACCCTGACCAATAATTTGGGGTTAAGACAATTAAAAGCCTTGTGTTTAGCCATTTTGGCCATTTTTTTTTTTTGCCCAGGAGTATGTGTGTGTGTGTTAGGGTTGTCACGATTCTCCAAATCCTTGATTCGATTACATTTTCGATTCTAAGTTCAATTTGATTCTTGATTTTTATCAATCGGCCAATCAGGATGCTCTCTGTCTTACATGCGCTTGATGAGGCACATATGCATCTCCCTCTCTTATGTACACGCAATACGGTTTGGAGCACAGTTTTTTCTATCTCGGCATGCACGCTCACTCTAAATTCCTGGAGATTTTAACTACAGTAATTTGCGTGCATCAGGGAACCGCTATCAATATGCGGGAGACTCCCGGAACTTCCACGAGACTTGCAATGTCTGCAAACTGTGGCTTTTTTGAGGTGCGAACGTTGTCAACGTTACTCACTGGAAATCCAAAAAACTTCCACACCTGTGACTTCAATGAAACAATTCAAGTTCTGTTGATGGGTCTCCTGCCTCTGCAGTTGCCATGCTATGCTTTTAAATGGCTGTAGCCAAGTTAGAGGAGGTAGACCATAGACTCGCAGCACTTTAACACGCGTGTTTTTTCTGCTTGGCAAGCCGAACGGACGTGACATGGGGGCGTGGCAGCATCGACACTTCCATTTTTTAATTTGAAGTTCGAGATTGTGAATTAATTTTGAACGATTTTGCCTTAGTGTGTGTATATACACACACAAACACCTTAGATACAACACTTTTTAAAATCATGAGAAACATTGACTCACTGTGTCCAAACCTGGTAGACTATGTAAGGTTAAAATCAGGTGCAGCTTAAAAAACCTCAAAGGAGATGAGGTTTACACAGAGGATGATGATCTAACCTGGAAGAATCCAGGGGGCATAGGTCCACCTGGCATGCCATCTCCAGGCGGCATGTTCCCAAGAACAGGACTGGGGGCTGCTGCGGCACTCTGTGGACACAAAGAAAAGGGACGAGTTAGATGGGGAAATTGATTCTGATTATTTTCCAAGGAAAACCAGAATAAATCTTAAGCTTAACGCATTATAGCACCGTGTACTCGACCAGCAAGCCATAAAGCCAATGGCACAGCCACAACTGACTGGTGTAAAATCCACAAAACCTAGCGGAAAGAACTAGGTTTCAGAGCACAACAGGGATTTGATCATGCATATAATGGCTGTGGAAGAAGCACAGTGTGGTCTGCTGTGTGTCACACTTCAGCCCGAGTTAACTGAGCAAGGCTTTTCAGAGTGCACTGTGAAATACCACAGGAAGGAGATAGAAAGAAAAAAAGAGCAGCTGACCCTAATGGAGCAACAAAGATCAGAACAGGCCAATGGGAAGAGCCAGACCGAGACTGATCCCTAACAATGGAGCAGCTACGCTTTCCATTCAGTCTATTAAAGTCCACAGCTCAAGGGGCCAAGACGACCTTTTATTTTTAAAATCCACATGAAAATCCAAATCACACTCGTAATACATATTTCTGGACACATCATTCACAGATCATTAGTGCATCAGTGTTATTATAGTTAAATAAATAGAAATATATATATATATATATATATATATATATATATATATATATATATATATATATATATATATATAAAAAGCACATTTCAAAAATACTCAAATTAAAATGAAAATCTAAATAAGACTGCAGTGTGTAAATCCAAAGAAAACTAATGTTTGACTTTACAATCATTTGCTCTGCCTCTGCCCACAAAATGACTTTTCTATTTCGGCTGATGTCACCAAGGCTGCCGTTTCCTGTTTCGGAAGGTAAGCAGTCAAACAAAATGAAAGGAAACTCTGGAATAAAATGCACACTTTTCACGATCCAATCAATTCCCAATGGGAATTCAATCAATTTTTGCCGTTCCCCCCCCTAGCTGAATGTCTTGTTCCACTTGGAAAATCATGTTACAGAAGTGAAATGGTTGACAATTTAATGCTGCTTTAGGATTATCAAAATTTCTAACCAAAAATATAATTCGAGTTAACCCAGAGAAACTGAAACCAACATTCTTGGTTGTCCCACCCTGATGACAGCTCTCCATTACAGTCTAACAACATTATATCTCTAAAATGCCCTAAAATAATTCAAGAAATCCAACACATTCCTGCTTTCTACAGCTCATCCCTCCCTTACGCTCCAAGTTCGCTTCTCGTTCCATCTGTTTCGTCCCTCCCTTTCAATCTGCCTACCGACAGGCTGCATGACAGCCATCAATCACTCTCCATCCCCAGCACAGCCCGAGGGGGAGTGTTTCCCTTGACACAGCATGAAGACAACATGGCCACTGTTTAAAGAGGGCGCAGCCTCCTCCCCCACCCACTGGAGAATAAGAGAGCACAGACCTGACGCCACAGTCCCTACCACAGCTGGGCACAAAAGGCAGGAGAGGAGACAGCGCCGAACACACGATGACTTCAAAACGTAATGCCCTATAACACTCCGGCAGATCCAACTATGCTGAACATGCAGCTAATTTTCGAATGACTGATCATGTTTCATATGTCCCCGTATGGCAGCATCCTTTCAGATTACGGTGTCTAGACAGAAGAGCAAGGGTTTGATTTTTATACTCTCTGCATATGACCTCCGACCCGTGGCCCCTTCACTAAAGCTCGCGGCTAGACAACAGCAGTCATATATTATTGGTAGAAGGCTAAAGCTGGAGGATTTCACAAAAAAGTCGCATCATGCCCACATAGAAACAACAATTAGAGTCTTATTTACAGTCTCAATTATGTTTCCAAAACTTGGACTGATCAGTCTCGGCGCAACTTGCCTAAAAAAAATATTTAGTTATATTTGCTATTGATTTCATGCTATTGTAAAAACCATTGGTGTACAAATCCATTTAAAAAATGCTATTTAAAAATTATATATATATATATATATATATATATAAATAATAAGGTTTCTGCCAAGGAGTCACATCATTCTCACATTAGCAGTTGGAAATACAGAGTTGTACATTTTTAATTGCAACTAAACTATGCTTAAGAGTTTTTCCCGCCACTTATTGGTCTTATTAATGTTATCCAAAACTAGGACTGATCGTCTCCGTGCAAGTTGCCTAAAATGCTTTTATTAGATTTGTTAGTAACTTCAAGCCATATTAAAGGCCATGTTTCTACAAATCCATTTAAAAAAAATGCAATTTAAAATATCTATTAATAAAGAAGGCCTTCCCTGGCTTCCTGGTCACGCAGGCCTTTATTTTCCAATCAGCCAAACATGTACATAAAATGGATCGTCCAAGGCACATATCTTTGTCTAGAAACAGTGGTGATTCCATGGAAAACCCTGCTGACATCATTTCTATTGTAGGGATGATTACTACATCCTTCACACATGACACTGTACACATTTTCTTATTATACAACACTCTTCCAAAGTCACACTCACAGGCACAAGAAATGTAACTTTGTCCTCAACTTATGCAAAATTTCCGAGCATTTTCATATACTCACATAGTCATGGAAAGCCTTGGCCTCGCTTGAATGTTCACATGTGTCTCTCCTCTCAGGAGCTGCACAGTAGAGGTCCCAAAAGACACTGGGGTAAGGAAAAAAAGTGATCGCATAAGTCTGCATCTGAACGGTGATCAGATTAAAGGAGCAAATCATGATTAAATTTAATTTCAGACATCATTTACAGTGCTTAGCCTCATGTCATTCCAAACCTGTATGCCTTTCCCTTCCACAGGTGAAATTTAAAGATTGTTATCTGGGCAATAACTAGGCCTATGCGTCATACAATGCATTAGCTTGGTGTGAGAAAAAGACCAAAAGATTTTAGTAAAATAAATACATTTTAAAAAAATCAAACAGTGAAACAATTACATGGTTCATCTTTAAGATACTTGAGCATCTTTTTTGAAGCTTCAGAATTTCTCTCATTGTGTCCCGTAAAATTAAGAATGTCATGGTTTGAACGACATGAGGGTGAGTAAATAATGCAATTTAGATTTTTTTGGTCATATATTTCTTTTTACACACATATTATTACACTCAAAATACTCACCACCACCAGGAATGCAGGAACCCAGGAGGGTCTCCAAGCGTGATGTTCTTTTCCCATCGGATCTAGAATGGATCCGAAAATAATGGTTCAGTCTAAGAGTGTACAGGACATTACAATTTTTAAGTTTGCAAGTGTGTGAAGGTAAAAACATCAAAAATGTGGTCCTGGTTCTTACTTCTGACAAGAAAGTCTGCGCAGACTTCTGAGCACCAATGTGTAACAAATACTCATAAACATACAAAGCTAACCTGCAATAAAACAGAGAGAACAACATATTAAGTTATTAAAGCAACAACTGACATAAAAAATAATATGGGTGATGAGGACAAAACCAAGAACACCATATTTTGTGTCACATTTCTCTCTGTTTTTATTGTAATAATATATTCCTTAAAAAAGAAAAATTCTATGAACCAAAAAAATAAATATTCACTAACGTTATAAAGACACATTACTAATTTATTTTAGATTTTTATTTTATTTATAACCCCCCATTGAGCAAGGCAGCACCTCAAAAGCATACAAAATGCATAAAAACTAAACAAAAGACGAGACCCACTCCCCTCCAAGACTGGCGTCTGTGGCAAAATGAAACGAGGAACACTGAAGCGCCCGTCCCGCATGCAGAAACTATTTCAAATAGGTGATTAAAAAAGACGGTTTTTATTCTGGATCACATCACGATGACCAGGGGCGAAAGCTCTGTGCCACAGGGGGACCCCAGAATGGCGCACGGCCGGGCACTTTCGATTCAACGCTCTCACGACAAGCCTATAGCAGCAGCATACGCTCCATATGCAGTCGTGCCTATACTGCCCTAACAATAGGCTACATCCAACACAATAACACACGCACGACGGGCGATGTTCAAAAGACCTTACTTTTCCCGAGCTTGACCATCCGATGGCACGACGGAGCTTTTGCCTTTAGGAAACATGATTTTTTTGTGCACGGGAGAGTCACCCGCGTTCGCTTTTCCCCTATTTTCGACAATTCATCTGTCACTGCTCCAGGTTCGACTGCACAAACTAAACACACTGACGCCTTCTCAACCAACCTTGACCACTGGGGCGGGGGGAATTGTGCTTTTTGATTGACAAGGGCAAGTGGCCAATGGCGGGGCGCCATTTCTCTTGCGTGATGCCCCCGCAGTGACGTATGCTCAGTGACCAAATAGTTCCTTCCTCCAATTTCCTGTGATTCTTTAAAGATGGGTTGGCGCTCCACATTAATTAACCCTGTGTTTTTGTTTACTCTGTTGACTAAATGGGTTGCATGCTATGATAGTAAAACTGTGAGAAAGCGTGAAACCAACAATGGAATCAAGCTGAATAAAGGCTAAGCATATAGCCTTCTATTATTCCTTAGACATAATTGAAATAACGTTAGATAAATAGAAAAATAAAATAGTATTATAAATTAATATAATGTAAAATTAAAAGAAAATAGCATTTAACGTAGTGTAAAATTCATTATTATGCATATTTCTAAATTTAACTAGCCTATTATAGCCTATTAGCCTATATAAACTTTACATTATCATAACTGCACTCTTTGCAATACATTTAGATTGAGAAATTCTTTGTAAGTAGGCTAATTACAAAAATACAATATTGACTTCGGGTCTGCTAATAAATTATTGAAGTAAGGTAATTATTAAAGTTATTAAAACCCTGTAAGCAGATTATATTTGTTTCGTAATATATATATATATTATATATATTTTAAAATGTGCTATTGTTAGCCTGTTGTTTCACGCTAGTGTCATAAGGTCAGAGAGTTGATCTTGAGTAATGCGTTCAGTCTACCTTAAAAAAAGTTGCTGGGCGTCACTAACTTCATCATCGGGCTATGGGAACAGTAAAGCGCGGATACTTTGTTTGACTGGGAATAAGAATGTATTTTTATTTCATATATCTTGCAAAGATTCAGACACCACACATACATCGTTCCTTTCTTCGTGCAAATGAGAGAGGTTTAACATCTATTCACGTAAGTGCTCATTTCCCAAGGCTATTTTAGTTCAGACGCAGTTGGCACTTGAAATGTCACAGAATAACCTGCTGTGCAAACTTTAGGTAACGTTACAGGCTAATCGTATGTTTTTCATAAAACAACAAATAAATGCATGCAACTTATAATCGTGTATAAATATATATATATATATATATATATATATATTTTGTCTTGAATTACAAAAATTATTAATTAATATTCAACAGTTTGTCTATAACAAAATAGTACTTTATGTAGCTTCCCATAACTCATAACAATGAAAACTATTTATGAATGAGCAAAATGATGTCATTTGACAGCAGGTTAATGCCAGTCAGTGTTTGTTAGAGGTCATGACGAGGTGTTCCGTGGGCTAAATACCGAGCACGAGTTGCGTTTTAATGCTGAATAACGGCACACTGATATTATTGGTTAAGTTTTTATGCTTTTAATTGTAAAGTCCACCTGAAAACTATTGCGTAATATCAGCTGTGTTTTGTTATTAGATGTCTCTAAATATTTGACTGTAGCCTACACAGGATTTCGATAACAAACTGAAACGAGTTAAGCGTATTAATCGCTATGGCACGTAGTTTTTACAGACAAAAACGGCTTTGTCCTGTTTCTGATCTGGCTCCAAATCTTTTTCTTCATATTGTTTTGCTGTAATACTTTCACATGGCGCGAGCTATTTTTAGTTTTAATGTGTCTTTCACTGTTTTTGGAAATAAACATGCATGTTTTCATTACTTATCGTTCATTAGCCTATATATGTATGTGTGTGTGTGAGTGTGTGTGCGTGTGTGTGTGTGTGTGTGTGTGTGTTGCTAATACTACTGCTTGGGTGATAGAATATTTTTTCTTGATGTTTATATAAAAAAAAGGTTTTAAACAAAAATTTAATTTACAATACGTTTACAATACAGTACTATTTTTTATTAATGCAGAATAATCTGTTCTTGTAGGGTCTGCAGTAATTCCAAAAGGAATTTTCTCTGATTATAGATCTGTTGCAAGCTTAGCACTTATAAGTAGTCTTTTTTTTTTACTAAATTGGTATGACTAATCTCTTTTGACTCAAAATTGCTGTGACTCATGAAATAACACGCAAAATGGACAGGCCATAATTAGTGACTGTATAACATGCATGGGATATGATAATATAAAAGGTTTAAAAGAAGCACGAGCTTGTGTGATGACTTAATGTGCATTGATCTCACCATGAATCCTGTGAAAATGACGTTACCTGTCCTGATATTCAAGCAAATGTTTATACAAGAAAACTTTATATTAGAGGATGGCCTTAAAGCTACATTTCCCTTCCTTACATGCTTTAAGGCAGTGATATTATGATTTTGATTACTGCCAAATATGGATCTTAAAGGTATAGTTCACCCAAAAATGAAAATTCTGTCAGTTTTTACTCACCTTCATGTTGTTCCAACCATGGATCACACCTCCATAGGCTTCTAAGGGATTGAAACTTGCCGGCCCCGAAAAGTTATTAAAGACAATGTTGAAATAGTCCAAGTGACTACAGTTGCTCAATCTTAGGTTTATCAAGCGACAAGAATACTTTTTGAGCGCAAAAACAAACAAAAATAATGACTTTATTTCAACTATTCACTTCTTTCTCTGTAGTCAGTTAACGTAGTGTGATAGCGTAGAGCTACACGTAGGCTCGCTATTGGCCGACGCTGGTAATGTGCGTGATGCGTGTGACGTACAACAACAGAAGCTTACATTGTTACACTAGTGAACTCACTCGAGGCCCACAGAGAAGGAAATTAATAGCGGAATAAAGTCATATTTTTTTTGGGGGGGGGGGGGGGGGGGGGGGGGGTGCGCACAAAAAGTATTCTCGTCGCTTGATAAATTTAGGATTGAGCCACTGTAGTCACTTGGACTATTTTAACAATGTCTTAAATAACTTTTCAGGGGAACAAGTTTCAATCCCTTAAGAAGCCTATGGAGGAGTGATCCAGCTCTCAGATTTCATCAAAAATATCTAAATTTGTGTTCCGATGAACGGATGTCTTACGGGGTTGGAAAAACATGAGGGTGAGTAAAAACTGACAGAATTTTCGTTTTTGGGTGAACTAACCTTTTAATATGTAAATATATTGCTCTGTTCAACAGAGCCCTTGTCATGGCAAGTGAGACCATGGACACTATGCTGCTGGCTGAGCCAGTGTTCATTCTGGAGAATGGGGAGTTGTATAGGAACCCGACTGAAGTAAAGATGAGCCAGATAGTCCTTCCCTGCCATGCAAACCACTGTGGAGAACTCAGTTCTGGTCAGCTGCTCAAGTGGATGGACTCCACCGCCTGCCTGTCAGGTCCGTTTGGGGTATTCTTAATGTTAGAGACAAACTGAGTTGCTGTCACTGTTTGAACGAAACCATGATTATTACAATGAGATTAAAACCAATGATCCAGTAAAACTATTTCAAGTACATTTTAAAGGTGATTTAATTTCAGTCTGAATCATTGCCGTCACCTCCGATATTCATGTAAACACCCCCACACCATATGCTTGTACTAAGTGTCATTAGACATCGCAGATGGAGGAGTCTTTACAGTTGAGACTGTGATTTCCATCATCTTACCGTGAATAAACAGAGTAGCGGGCTGGTGAGAAAGTTTAATAGCAGTTGGAATGGTTTTTAATCATATTTAGCCGATAAAAGGCAAAAGCATTTCTGTGGCTAAACCTTTGTAGCACTGTGAAAAGCACAGATGGTGGTTGGTAACCACTTTACATGCTTCCCTTCATGTTGCTCAAAATGAGCTGCGCTGGCCTGTTTGTTTTCTCTTCATTCAGAAGCCTTATTTCCTTCAGAATTAAATGCGTTTTCAGAAGAACCTGCTTAAATACTTGCTTTGGGTGTAAACATTTAATAATCATCAATATTTGCTCTCTTGTTTCCAGCTGAAAGACATGCTGGCTGCTCCTGTATCACAGCTTCAGTGGATGACATTCACTTTGAAACAACTATAGGGTAAAAACATATACAGGAACTTAATTCAAATTGAAGCAACACGTTTTTGCTTAATTATATGTTTTGTTGCTTCTTCAGGATTGGACAGGTTGTAAACATTACAGCCAAAGTCAACAGAGCCTTCACATCCAGCATGGAGGTTTGTGGGATCTATACTGCCATTTAATATTCACTTAATATTCAGCAATATTATGGATTTCACTGCACTGACACTATTGGATGAGAACTGAACTGAGCTGGGGTGCGTTTCCTGAAAGCATCGTAAGCCAACTATGGTCACAAGTTGGTCGCAATTTCCAGTGAACTCTAATTGGTAACGACGGAACTTGCGACCATAATTGGCTAACAATGCTTTCGGGAAACGCACCCCTGTATGATGGCATCACTGTTTTACTGCAGAGCTGCCTTATAGCTAAATTGAACTATTTTCACAACAGAGTTATTGAACCAAACTGAATCAACTCAACAATTCAGAGCACTGTTGTCTTTTTAGAGCTGCTTTGCAGCAGAATTGAATTCTGTTTGCATCATTGAATCGTTATTTTCCCGTTTATCACTGTAAAGCTGCTTTGAAACTATTTGTGTTGTTTAAAGCACTATATAAATATTTAACCCAAATTAGAGAGCACAAATAGTTTCATTAATTAAACATCTAACATGTAGATTTTTGGTCATTAACTAATGAACAACCAAAACACTGCATTTCACTTAATAGCTTGTGCTCTAATCTTGTTTATACTGGAAACTTGTCATTGTGTACTTTAAATGTATCTGTCTCTTATGATATCACTTTGGTCAAAAGCTTCTGCTAAATGAATAAAACCAAACGTGTGACTGATGATGTCGGTCTTTGTCACAGGTTGGTATTTTGGTGAGCTGTGAAGATCTCTTTAGTGACAGACAGTGGAAGGTCTGCCACGCTTTCGCCACCTTTGTGGCCCGTCGTACAGAAGCAGGAAAGGTAAGAAACGTCACTGAAACATATTTTTAGCCACACCCTTGAATCAGATCTGTAGGATATCTTGGCTTTGCTCATTGTTCGAGTTGTGATTGATCAGTGCAGTGTTTGGGTTTGCACAGGTACAGCTCAAGCAGGTGATTCCACGCACGCAGGCAGAGCAGATGGAGTACAGCCTCGCAGCCGAGCGAAGGAGGATGAGACTAATCCACGCAGAGACTATTATCGACCTCCTCAGCAGCTGCTCCTCTCAGACAGGTGAGCAGAGACTCTCTCCAGGTGTGTTTGTTTACTTCCAAGACTTTGAAGAGAGGCCACGGGAAATGAGTCATGAATCAGAAGTTGAGTTCACGATTAAAAGGTGTCATTTGGTTTGTTTGGTGTCTCTTCACGAGTATTCCGCCAACATTCATTTCAGCATATATATGTGTGGTAAACCTTCACCGTTCGCTTTCAAAGGGTCACGTGGTTTGAAGTGTGTAGAATAAATAGAGTGGAAGACGCACTAGCTCTGATAAGTGGTGCTCTATTTGTTTGTCAGTGAGTGAGCATCTAGATTACCAGGATGCGGTGCCTGCAGAGAGAACTCGGGTAGAAAGCGTCGAGCTGGTGCTGCCGCCTCATGCCAATCACCAGGTCAGCACCTTCGGTGGACAAATCATGGCCTGGATGGAGAATGTAGCCACCATCTCTGCCAGGTGTACAGTCACTGTTGAATCTGATGACAAAAAAAAAAAACTCTTATATTATATTCTATTAAAGAAAAATAATTAGAACCTGTCAATAAATCATTGGTGCTTTGGTGCATTATACGCTGTATGCTTTTTCCTCTAGCCGTTTGTGTAATGCTCACCCAATTCTGCGGAGCATAGACATGTTCCACTTTCGTGGCCCCTCCCACATTGGAGACAGGCTGGTGTTGAAGGCAATCGTAAACAATGCTTTCAAGAAAAGGTAACACTATATGAGAATAGAAATTGTGCTGATCACTGGGGTGAATACCCCAAACATTCAAAAGTTTGGTGTTAATAGGATGTTTTTGTAAGTTAGTTAACAAATTACTCACCTTCATGTCGTCCCAATCCTGTTAGACATTTGTTAATTTTCTGACCACGAATGAAGGTCTTATTAATGAAATTTGAGAACTTTCCGTCCCTTGTGTTTGCTATTCCAGTATGGAGGTGGGAGTGTGTGCAGAGGCCTATCAGGGTGGAGAACCCTTACGACACATCAACACTGCCTTCATGAACTTTGAGGTCTTGGACAATGACAGGAAGCCCCGCACTTTGCCAAGGATACGGCCTGAGCCTGTGGTGAGCACGCTGTAACATTCTTATAATCCCTCACATGGTGGATAAGTTAAAGTTGTTGACAGAGGAGTTTGTTGGATGGGTACAAGAGGGTGAAACAGAATCAGTGCTGGAACTGAAGTGCTTCCTTGAAATGAAAACGTGCAGTTTTTAAAAACGTATCTTATTTAGATTTGATTTATATTTCAGATTAGAAATCACATCTAACATTGATTGTCAATTGGGGTATTGTTTTGTAGTTATGTACGGACCACGAACATGTCAGATTTTAATCATTGGCTATGTATATTTATTTATTTATTTAATATTTATTTTTTTAGATTATTATTATTGATATTGTTGTCTTGACTTGTTTGTAATATATTGCTATTTATTTTGGCGGTATGGGTTATTGTGGGGGAAAAGCTTTAACTTTGATTGTATCTGCTTTATGTTAATCCTTTCTGTTAATGCTTTCCAAAAGTTGATAAATAAATGTATATAAAAAAAAAGAAATCATAATCTCCTCATTGGTCTTTTTAGGATGGTAAGAGGCGCTTTCAGGAAGCCATAGCCAGAAAGAAAATCCGCCTCGACAGGTAGGATCCTGTAGACTGTCTCTTTTATAACAGGTTTGGCTGGTTTCACAAACAAGGCTTAAACCTAGACCACAGACTAAAATGCATGTTTGAGCTGTCTTAACTGAAAGAAACTTGCTCTGTCATATCTTAAAATATTATTCTTTTGTTTTTCTAATGCACATTTATAAAAGCTACTCAAGCCTGGCTTAATCTAAGCCTTGTCTGTGAAACCAGGCCGTTGTGTCTTATTTTTACGATCATATGCTATTTATAAGCTCTGGCTGTATGTCATATTCAAAGTTGGATGGGAAAATGATCACATGAGTATGCTCTCCTCTTACAGGAAGTACATAATATCCTGCAAGCAAAGTGAGGTTCCTCTCTCAGTTCCCTGGGACCCAAGTAACCAGGTATATTAACCTGTTCTACGAGCTATAAATGTCATGGATATACTCAAAATACTTTACTGAATCACGTGACTATTCCATATCGTTTCAGATGTACCTCAGTTACAATAATGTTTCGGCACTGAAAATGTTAGCTGCCCGGACCAACTGGGTCTTGACCTCAGAGAAAAACAAGGTGGATAATCTTTGTAAACCCTATAGTTAGTCCTTTTGAGACTACATGGGTGATTTGAGCAGTAGAAGCTTGAGAGAAATTTATGAGCTGAAACGTTGTGCCCAGGTGAGCTTATACACGCTGGAGGAGAACCAGATTTTGTGCTTTAAGGTGGAGACCCACGTGGCCATGGCAGCCGAGAAGGTGTTTCTGTTACTGTCTGATCTAAGGCGAAGGAAGGCATGGGACCACCACTATCAGTATGTCAAATGTATTTTGCTGCATCAAAATGACTGTGAGGAATCCATTGGCTCACTAATATAAAATCTGTGCAATTACTACATCTCACTATATTATTCAACTTCCCAAATAAACAATATGACCAGGCTGGCTGGTACAGAAAATGTTGAATTATATGTACTAGATCGCAAGAGCTTAATTTTGTTGTTTTTCAGGTCATCTTATAGATAAAGCTAAATGATCAACCAGTTTCAAATTACTTAACGTAGGACTAACATTATAACTGAGCATAATAAATATGCTCTAATACAGAGAGTGTGAAGTGATAACCGACCCACATGAAGACGACACCATCTACCGTGTCGTCACCCCCTCTGTGACTAAAGGTGGCAAAGACCAGGAATTCATCCTCCTGGCCTCTAGGAGGCGCCCTTGTGATTCTGGGTAAACCTCCAACTCCTAAAGAATGAATTTTGTTTTGTCTTTCCAAAAGACAATATATAAGTTATTATATCTTATGTCCTTTTCAGAGACCCTTACTTGATTGCCTTGCGTTCTGTTACCCTGCCTGCGTACCCTCCTACTGAAGACTACAACAGAGGAGAGGTGCTCTGTGCTGGGTTCAGTATCTGGGAAGAGGAAAGCTCTTTCACAAAGGTAATAAATACACAGAAAACATAATGGACACTTATACCGAATGACAGAATGAGTCAGAGTTCAAGTATTAACACAGCTTTAAACATAACAATCTCTTTAACTGAAATAATATGCATGCCAATTACACCATTTATTATAACTCATGTTTAGAAACTGCTTAGAGTGGTTACTGATTCTGCCACACTGGTGTTAAAAAAAAAGTACTAAAGGTTAAGTGTGTCTGGCTTACATGCTTACGTATGCATTTCTTTCAGATTTCATACTACAACCAGGCCACTCCTGGCGTGTTGCCCTATATCTCTACTGACATCGCTGGGCTTTCCTCCAGCTTCTACTGCACCTTTGCCTCATGTAGTGCTTTCCTGGAGGGGAATAAAGACAGCCTGGCTTCTCTGCCCACCTCCACCCTGTGACAAAACTAAGGGAGAAGTTGAAGTCGAAATTCTGTGCTGTTCAGTGAAAAATAATGATTTGGGTCAAGACGTCACTGTAGAATTGGGATGACATAGACTTTCGCATCTGATTTCTGTGTAAAAGATCATGACATGTTTGGTACATAATACTCTTTTTTTTCAGAAAAAGGTATTAGCATTGTTTTCATGATCCTTTTGTAGATATGATGAATATTATTATTTAAAAAATAGATATTTTTTAATATAATCTATAAGCTAGAATTCAGGGTCATGTGCAATTATGTAAAAACCTCTATAGATGCCTTTACCAGAAGACTAAGCTAGTTTACTGCACTGTTGTCCTTATCAATGACTTAAGTACTCACAATAACATGAATTAACTTCTAATAGGTGGCAAGGTCGATATGCGGTACTTCCTGTGACAAGTTCAAATCAAGATCATGTTTGCATAGATTTTCAGTCTAGTCATTTACAAATGTTAGATTCGATACCTTTTTATGTTACATGGGTATTTTATGTTCTTTTCATTCCTGATTTGTTGGACTTCAGAATGAAGACATTGGATAATGATTTTTGATATTGGTTTCATTAGTACTATTACATGTAGCAATTTAGTGCAGTACATCTTTATTCATTCTCGTTTTGGCATTAAAAGATGATTTAAAGATCCTTGTGTTGTATTATGGAAAATTGCAATGATTTGACTTGCTTCTTGCTTATGTTCTCCAGCTGAACATGCCATTCAGTTCATCTTTCTTACGTGCTATTTTAATGAGTGTAATGATGACTCAGAGTGGAATCATGTTATGTAAAGTTAGACTGGCTTTAATACTAGTTACTCTTGACGTGTGCCTGACGAAAGGGGGAGGTTGTGTATTAGGAGATTATTTTTGGATCCCTGTTGTGTAATGTTTTGGATTTTAAAAAGAGGAGCATATCCCATTATCTATAATTGATATAACCTTTGCAGACATTTTCAGGTGAGCACTATATTATACTATTCTATACTATAGTATAATAAATCTGCTTTTGATACACAAGGGGTTCAAACTAAATGTCATGTTCCATGTTAACCTGAGTTTTATTTAATAGGATTCATGCATCTATTGCTGGTTAGCACATTTTCATGTGTTATATCGGAGTGCGGCCCTCGCTAAAGAGATGTGCTGTTGGCTGAACCGACAAACCATCTTTTGCTCTTGAATCCTCCTCCTCTTCTCTTCCATAAACTGCGAATGTTTCTGACGCGCATGATGGACGTCCCGTTCCAGCTTGGCTCTCTCTATAATGAGAGTTTTCTCCATTTCAGCCTTTTCACGCTCGTGACGCAGACGCACGTCTGTCTTCCGAGCCTCCATGAAGTCGAATCTGCGGGCTTTAGCCACTTCATGGTCAACGTGGTGCTCTGTTACCTTCTCTGCAAGATCTTTCTGTATTCTGGCCTTGTCAAATGATTGATGGGCTCTTTCAATTACTTTAAAGGGGGTGAGGCTGATGTTGTCATGGCAACGACCAACCAGCCGCTTCGCTGAAGTAATGGCAGGTGAGTGTGGCTGTAGACCAGGTCTCTGAGTGTGAAAATGGCTGAAAGCCTCGCGGATGTCCTGCCCCACAGCTTTACGGGACCACAACATGTCACTCAGTGGCTCACTCTGGTGGACCAAAGCCTTCAGTCCCAAAACATGAAAGGTTCCTTCCTCAATTTCTTCATGACAGAGGTCACCATTCACATTAGTATCTGGACATACAAGACAGGCTATTGGTGAATACATTTTAAGAAAGCTAATTACAGTTAAAACTCTATTGTACCTTCAAATGTGCTTATTTGGACTTCAGATTTCAGACTTCTACATTTAGGGCTGTTGTTTGGTACTGTTGTGCCTTGCTGACCATCAAATGATTCAGCATTTGTAGCTTCCTCAAAAACCTGTGTAAAAGTGACCAATGCATGATTACTAAACAGTCTACTTTTAGATATGGTGTTGAGTGTTAATACTTATACTGTCACATTACCTCTGGGCAGAGAGTTTGCATTAGCTTATTAAGGTTTACGTGAAGCCTTTTGACCTCTGTATTCTTTTCTTTTGGCTGTTAAACATAACTACATGTTAGAAGAATACAGCACATGAGTTACAAAGCACACATTTTTATAACTAATTAATAAGTATATATTGGTATAATAAGTATATATGCAGTATATGTGACACTATTCAAATGTTTGGGGTCAGTAAGATTTTTATTTTTTTTGAAAGAAAGGAATACTTTTATTAATCAAATAATTTGTCCAAACATGACAGTGAGTGCATTTATAATATTACAAATTCCATTTCAAATTCATGCGTTTTTTTTTTTTAACTTTCTATTCATAAAAAAGGATACAAAAATATTGAATTTCTTTTTTTCATGGTTTCCACAAAAATGTTTAGCAGCACAACTGTTTTCAGCATTGATAATAATACGAATTATTTATTAATGCAGCAAATCAGTATATTAGAATGATTTCTGAAGGATCATGTGACACTAAAGACTGGGGTAATGATGCTAAAAATTCAGCTTTGCCATCACAGGAATAAATTAAAATATATTCAGAGGAAAAATAGCTATTTTAAATTGTAGTAATATTTCACAATATTGCTGTTTTAACTGTTTTGCTCTTTATAATCAAATATAACATAAAAAAAATCCTACCAACCCTAAACTTTTGAATGGTACTGTATATCAGTAAAATATTGTACATACTAGCTCATGGTTATCATCTGTGTCCTCCTCCATGGTTTTCTGAGACTGAGATGGTTGCTGCTCGTTTTCTGCCCTCAAAAGTGGGGTGGAAATTAATGGTTTCCCAGACTCTGTGTGTTTCTTTGGTGTTTCTTTAGTGTTTCTTCTACAAAGTCTGACAACACAGAATTCTTAAAAAACAACTTTGATAGACCCACTGAAGAAATATCCCAAACAATATTTATACTGTAAGTAATTGCTCTGTACATTTTACTGAAGCATACAATGTGGCTTAGAAAGATGTCAAGATATCAAAAAACTCAACATAACATACTCACCCAAGACTTTTTCGAATTAAATGGCCTCGGATCCAGCGCTGTACAATAAGTGTAGGAGAATGAAAGGCCTGAATCCTGTTTATTTCAGTGATTATCTTATACACAGCTTTCATCTCTGTCTCAAATGAATCCTGAAGAAAAAGAAAACATCAAAATATGATTTGGACACAACAGTAAACACAGCAAACAAAGAAGAAAATAATGAGCACTAACCGACTTTGTAGACGGGTACAAACTGACGCAAAAGTGTTGCTTCATTGCTTTGAAATGTAAGGGAAGGGACCAGTTTTGGATGATTTCCTCGTCAGAGATAACAAAGTTGTCCAGTGCCTTCAGTGACCATATGTTGTTTACCAGACAGTGCCTGTAGTTCTTCTTTAAACTGAGTGGGGTGTCATAGAGAGTTAAAGCAGTCAGGTTTAAACAGCCCGAGAGGCCTTTAACATTGTCCCAGGTTGACATGTTGTTGTCATGTAGATATAGAAGTTGTAATTCTCTCAGATTACTCCAACTTGAAACATCAGGGAGCTGAACGATCTGAGCAAAAAGATGATTATTAGTGATTTGTTCTCCTTAAAGGGATAGTTCGGCCAAAAATTAAATTCTGTCATTAATTACTCACCCTCATGTCGTACCAAACCATTTTCGAAACACATATGAAGATCTTTTTAAAGAAATCGGAGAGATTTCTGTCCCTGAGCTTCGCAACAACCACTTTGATGCTTCAAAAAGTTAATAAAGAGATCATAAAACTAATCCTCATGAATTGAGCAGTTTAGTCAAAATTTTCTGTAGAGACTTGATCGCTTTATAATGATAAATAGATATAATTTAGTCTTTTATTCACATCTCACAATCAACTTCACATATGTTCACATATAAACATCAACACATCCATTGTGGTAAAGCTCGAGCATGTTCGCTTGACGTGCAACAACCAATGAGGGTCAATCTTGTGTTGCTTCCTCAAGAAGTTTGTTCTCGCGCATCAAGCAGGTTCGGTTGAGGCTTCTGTTTGAGAAGTGATGAATGTGTGAAAAGTCTAAATTAAATCTGTTCATCAGATAAAGTGATCAAGTCAGATAATTTGGACTAAACCACTCAATTCATATGGATTGAGTTTATTAACTTTTTGAAGCGTCAAAATGTCAGATGCGTTGCTGTCGACGAAGGGACAAAAATCTCTCAGATTTTGTTTTTAAAAAATCTTCATTTGCGTTCCAAAAATGAACGAAAGTTTTGGGACATAATTAGAGTGAGTAATTTAATGACAGAATTTTCAGTTTTGGGTGAGCTGCCCCTTTAAAAAAAGTGAACCAAATATTCAAGGTTCAATTAAATGAAGTAAATACCTGATTTCCTTTTAAATCTAACTTCACCAAGCGAGTGCAAGCCATCAGAGCTTCGATCCTGGTCAGAAAGTTGTCAGCCAAAATGCAAATCCTCATTGCTCTGCAAGCTTCAATCTGATCCAGACTCTTTAAAAGCAAACTGCTCAATCTGACCATCACAATGTCCTTCGGGTCTTTCTCACCCTGTGATCTCCAGAAGCCATGATCCAGGATCAGAGACTGAGAGCAGTTTACCAAATAGTCCCAGTGTGCTTTCAGCGAATTCATTTTTACATCTTTTTCACATTTTACATAAATGTTTTCCATTTTCTGAAGGAAACAAAACATCCTGAATTAGGCCTATTGTCAACACTGCATGATGACAGTCCTATTCTAAATATATATCTGCGTGTTTTACTGAAATTAAACTATTCAAATCTCAGTCTGCTGTTGAGTTTGTTCTTACCATGGTTGTGTACCTGGATCTCAATTGTACTCTTTTGTTGACTGTATGAAAGCAAGATAAAAGTTGCTATGACAACAGAGGTTGGAAATACAAGAATCTTCCCCAAACATTCATTTTAAATAAAATACAAAGAATATTAATTTTATGTCGGGAGGTTGGATATTTAATTAATTCAGTTTAATGTAGCCTAAATGATTTTGATGAAGAGAGCGATAAATAAATAAAACACGACGTCAGAGTTCGTTTGTCACATGATTGAAACCCGGAAGTGGATTTGTAAACACAAGTTTAAGTGAGATTCGTGCCTTTTAAAAATGACAATTAACTCGTTACGTTTCGCATATGTTTCCGTACATCTGTTAACAGTTATCGTCGTTGTGATTCATATTTGTCGTTGATTAAAAGTTCTGATTTCATCGTAGTGATATAGACATATAGTGGATTAGTCTCACAATGGCAGAACGCGGAAACGTTCATCTGCAAAAATCCACCAAAGAGAAAATAAATAAATTCAACCAGTTGAGAGGTAGTTTGCATTATATCTTCAAACTACTGTTTCTATTGAATTTAAAGCTGTTTGACTCGTGTTGTACTGTTATGGTACCATCATGGTAAAGTGGTAGTCTCAGATATGGCTACTGAGTGATTGCCTTAATAATACCATAATAATAATACCATAGTATATGAATATATATACTAGTAAATAATACCATAGTATATGAAAAATACCATACTAGTATATGAATCCACATACATTGCAAGTTTAAGCTCCAGCATCTGATATAAGGGCTTTCCCAGGGGAAAAGCTGGGAAAGCATAGTATATTCATATACTATGCTATTATTTACAATCCCATGGAATACAATGGCATGTAATACATGTACAAATAAACATGGTAATGCTGTGGTACTTTTTATTAGTGTTGCTGATAATATCGACACTTGTCTGCCACTCATGAGTTTCCTTTAAAAAAGTAAAAGTTATTAATTTCCTGTCCACAGGTAAAGAAGTTCAAACTAATGAATTCTGGGATCTGGTGGTCATTACTGCCGTGGATGAGGACCAGAGGTCTGCTTATGAAATTCAGATCACTGAGAAACTGGAGAGGAAAGAACTGCCCCTTGGCATCAGTTATCATGTGTTTGCAGATCCTCCAGGATGCAAGATTGGTGCAATATATATAAAAACTTGATTTTAAAATTGTATTTCAAGTACATTGTTAAGAACTTTTTTTATCACCTGTCCATACAGGTAATGGTGGGTCCACATTACATTCACTGCAGCTTCTTCATGATAAATATGGCAAGTCACTGTCAGGACTTAAAGTCATCCTAATTCATGCAGGTACTTTATTAATTTACTTTAAATATCATCAATCATTCCTGAATCTTTTTCATTGTTAATGAGCCTTATACTTCCATTCAAAAGTTTGGGGTCAGTAAGAGTTTTTTAGTATCTTATACTCAACAACCATTTATTTGATGCTGTGAAATATCATTACAATGAAAAAAAAAAAACTGATGGAATTTTCAGTATCATTACTCCAGTATCATTCTAATATGTGGATTTGAAATGTTTCTTATAATTATTATCTAAAGTTGAAAACAAATACTGCTTAATATTTTTGTGGAAAATATAATTTTTTTCAGAATTCTTGGTTCAAAGGAACAGAATTTATTTAAAATGGAAAACGTTTGTAACTTTATAAATGTTTTTACTGCCATTATCAATTTAATGTATCCTTGCTGAATAAAAACATTAATATAAAAAAAAAATCTTACTGACCCTGAACTTTTGAATATCAGTTTTTGTAAAGGATAATGTACAGTAGGTGTTGGGCAAAATAAACCCCAAAATGAAACTGAGGGGTCTTGTATGTTATCCTAAAAATGGGTTATTCTGTGATAATGTCTGTCTGAACATTATTACTTGCTTATCATTTTGAATCATTGTGTTATGTATTTATCTATTAAATTTGTTATGTTTGCAGGAGGATTCAGTCAACGTTTACCCAATGCCAGTGCCCTGGGCAAAATATTCACAGCTTTTCCCCTTGGAAAGCCTTTATATCAGATGCTGGAGCTTAAACTTGCAATGTATGTGGATTTCCCTTCACACATGAAGCCAGGAATTCTGGTTACCTGTGCTGATGATATAGAGCTCTATAGTGTTCCTAACCAAGAGAACGTTGTGTTTGATAAGTCAGGTTTTACTGCCTTAGCACATCCCTCCCCTCTCTCTGTTGGAACCACACATGGAGTTTTTGTTCTAGAACCAGCAGAGACGACCAGTGTCTGTGACATGGAATATAGAAATTGCTCTCAATTTTTGCATAAGCCAAACATCGAAAAGATGCGCATATGCAACGCAGTGTGCAAGCGGGAAGGAGAGGAGTTTGTTTACACCGACAGCACTTATTATGTAGATTACGGGACTGCTATGACACTGCTGACCTTGTTAAGTGAAATCAGCCCTCTCACATGTGAAATCGATGCTTATGGGGACTTTCTTCAAGCTCTGGGACGAAAAGCGACTGTGGATTACACCGAAAACACAGCCAACGTCACAAAGAAAGAAAAAGGTCTCGTTGAGATTCGCAGGAAGATTTTCCGTCGTCTCAAAGGCACAGCACTTAACGTCATCCTGCTCAACAACTCCAAGTTCTATCATGTCGGCACCACAGAGGAATACTTGTTCCACTTTACCGCTGACCCCTGTCTCAGAGAAGAACTCGGCCTTCTCTCTGCCGCTTTCAGCGCGTGCGACTTGGAGCCATTGGGGAAAACTAGAGCTTGCGTGATGCATAGCATCCTGCATCCCACTGTGACCGTATCCCAGGGCAGTGTCGTGGAATACTCCAGACTGGATGCTAAGGTTAAAGTGGGTGCTAGATCTATCATCAGCGGATGCTGGATTGGCACGGATATAACGGTGCCGAGTGACACTTTCATGCACTCTTTGTCTGTAAACCTGGATGGAAAAACAGGTTTTGTGACTGTGGTTTTTAGTATTCAAGATGATTTAAAGAGAAATGTATCCAGCCCTGCTGATATGAAAGGTCTGAGTTTGTGTAAGGTTAATCTGGAGGATTGTGTTAGACTCTGGGGCTTGTGTCTCGAAAGGATCAGGTTCTCAGGAGACACATCCACGTGCAGTTTGTGGAACACATGCGTTTTCCCAGTGTGTTCCGATTTAAAGGGTTCATTTGTGATGTCACTGGGGATGGTAAAGGCATTGGAGAATGGAACCAAATTCACTCTTCCCAATAATACCACACTAACCTCTTTACAGGAAACTCTACAGAACAAGAACCTGGAGGAAATGCTGAAATTTAGGAAAGAACTTTATGAAGACCTTCTCGGGGTGAATTTAAGAAATTCTGTTAGTAACTTTGTTGCATAAACTGCCCATGTCCAAAAAAAAATGCTTCAGATTAGTTTTACTGAATTTTAGTTGATTTTATATCAGTTTTCACTGTTTTCTCTAAATATGTATTTTTTTTAATTAAATTTGTGTTGGCTCATTTTAATGTTCTGTGTTCAGAGTTATTGCTTCTATGGTTTACATTTTCGACTTTGAGCATCACCAAACACAAATCAAGGCTTTATGGAGGCCAAATTATATCTCAAAAGATAAGAGAAAAAGCCCTCACACTTTCGAGGGGGTAAAAAAATCCTATGCAATCATTAAAAGTTGCCAATTTTAAATGTGTGTTATGCTATATTTTAGGGCTGTTAAACGATTAATCGCATCCAAAATAAACGTTTGTTTACATAATATGTATGTGGTTGCACTGTGTATAATTATTTTACATATATAAATACACACACATGCTTGTATATATTTAAGAAATATTTTCCTGTATATACTGCATATAGATTTATATAGCCCTACTGTCAAATATTTTAAATGTATGAATCTGGAATGTACACTACTGTTCAAAAGTTTGACATCAAGAATTCAGCAAAAACAGTAAAAAGTGAAATATTGTTACAATTTAAATAACTGTTTTCTATTTGAATATATTTTAATATTTAAATTTTTAAAGTATCTTTTTTTTTAGAATTCTCTGATGAATTTCTGAAGAAATTATTTTTATTTACTTTTTATGGAAAACATTATAAATGTCTTTACTGTCACTTTTTTAGCAATTTAACGCGTCCTTGCTGAGTAAAATTCTGAGATCTTAAAAAAAAAAAAATCTCACTGACTCCAAACTTAGACGGTAGTCTATTTTCTTTACAGAACATGCCATTATGTAGTTTTGTCAGATCTAAGTTCAGAGAGATAGATATAATATAGAAAAGGAAAGATATAAGAACATAAAGCGAAGTCTTGATGCAGCTGTCTGAAGAGAGTAATCAGCCATGGCTTCACCCTGTAATAGGTACAGATCCTCAGAGAGGTCAGCTGTCATTGTTGTCACACATTCCACCACACTGAAGCTGATGTATTTTTAGCATGGGCTGCGATCCCTTATCGGACTCTTCTCTATTGTGCCAAAGCATTGTGTTACCACTGCATGAGACTTTCCCTCCAGCTAATCGCATACAAAAGTTCGAACCAACCAGTCCAATGGGCAATTACAAATCAAGACCCACTCAAACCTGTACTGGTAAACATTAAGCTTCTTTAATTGACTGCTTGATTAGTTCTGTTCATGCTTTTCGTGTCGATGTTAATATGAATAGATTAAAACTAACATTTTCAGTCTTTCAATCCTTCTTGACAACTCCATTGACTAAGTAATTACTGTTCTGTATGTAACATTGGATTACAGTATACAGTGGGGTTTATTGTGTTCATGTACTGCTGTGGTCTTGATTCAATTTTTTGCTTTAGATGAGTGGAAAAAGAAAGTGAGTGAGTCATACGCTGTTATTATTGAGAGACTGGAGGAGGACTTGAGAATTAAAGAGGAGGAATTCAAGGAACTCAAGCATGTTTTCAGGTGAGTCTGATTAAAACTAAGAGCAGTGTTATAACCTCTTTTGTAGTGTACTATTATTAGTGTATACAAATGAGGCTTAAGGTGTGGACATATACAAAGTTCTGTCATGAAACTCTACATATGGCTCAGGTCCTTAACTCAATCTGCTCGCAATCACATCATTCTCTGGCACAGCTGATTGATTTCTGCTGTATTAGTAGCCAATACGCTTGCTACTCAACTTTCATATATTTGGTCAGCATTTTTCGTAGCAATTGCAGTGCACTTTCAGAAACCCTCTATCTTCCCCAGCTCAACTTGTGTAGATCTGCTATGGGTAATTCAAATATTCTATATTATACAGCAGCAGCAGGTCTTGCTCAGCAGACTATATATATGTATTGGCATTAGCAGCAATAATCAACATTAACATCGTAACAGATCTATTCCGCCAAGATCAGACATATTAACATTGTCATGTCCATTACCATGCCAAACACTCCGAGAGTTGTCAAGACAGAACTATTATAATAACACTACCGCAAAGAGAAAGTAAATGTGGAGATCTGTTTAAGCTTATGTAATTATTATATCTTGATTTCTCTGTTTTCACCATACAGCTCAGACGAAGCATTCAATAAAGTGAACCTGAATTATCGCACAGAAGGGGGACTGTCCCTGCTGCATCTCTGCTGTGTATGTGGAGGTAGAGCTAAAATATGTGAACTTTTACAGTCCCACTTTGTATTAAGTGTCTTGAGTACTATGTACTTAAATTGAAAAATAAGTGCAATGTACTTGTTGTGTTCACGTTGTATTGTAAAACACTTTTACTGCTATTGAGGTGTGACACGGGTCAGGTTAGAGACAGCTATGTGTAGGTTTAAGGGTGGGTAAAGGTGTAAGGGAAGGGACAACAGTTACAGCTGTAATTACATGCAGGTATTTTCAATGTAAAACATGTACATATAAAATAAGTCCATTGTATCAATTTATTTCAATGTTAGTACATAGTGGGACCGTTTTTTTCTACGGCATGTTTATAAAAGCTACTTAAATGTCTTAGTTGAACTAAGGCCTAATCCTGGCTTAATCCAAGCCCTGTCTGTAAAACCGGGCCATAAAGTTATATCTACTATGATGCAATGATATTGAAATCATCATATATGTCTCATCCCAACTGACATTTCCTTTGCATTAACATATTAGTGTTGAATAACGTTTTAGGAGCGATTTTCCTCCGGTTTAATTGTTTGATGAATTACATTCTGTTGTTATTGCACTTTCATACATTTCAATTTTTTTAAGTTGTTTTCTTTTTCCGCATCCAGGGAATAAAGTTCACATTAGGTCCCTCATGCTGAAAGGTTTGCGTCCATCCAGACTCACTCGGAATGGATTCACTGCTCTGCACCTGGCTGCATTCAAGGTCAGTCAAGGGTTAACTTAGGATGCTTTTCCTCTTATAAACAATCCCAAATAATATGATAACTTGGCATTTCTTTCTGTGATGTAGGATAATGCTGAACTGGTCACTGCACTGCTGCATGGAGGAGCAGATATCCAGCAGGTGGGGTACGGAGCCCTCACGGCCCTACATATAGCTACTGTGGCTGCACATCTTGAGGTATGTGCTGGACCTGAAATTAAGTTAATAATAATTAATAAAATTAAGTTAATAATAATTAATATAATAATAATTATAGGGGTTTAAATAAGGTCATTAACATCTGTTTACTTTTCCTCAAGGCCGTCGATATTCTCTTGCAACACGGGGCTTATGTCAACGTCCAAGATGCAGTGTTCTTCACCCCTCTGCATATTGCAGCATACTTTGGCCATGAGCAGGTCAGGGTCTACTTTGTGTCATAAATGTCCATGATCTACTTAATAGCTTGTTCATGATTTTATTTTATTTTTCTTGCGGGACAGGTGTGCAAGCTTCTTTTGAAGTTTGGGGCTGATGTCAATGTGAGTGGAGAGGTAGGGGACAGGCCGCTTCACTTGGCCGGAGCTAAAGGCTTTCTGGGAATTGTCAAACTGTTAATGGATGACGGCAGCAAAACTGATGGTGAGAGCTTGTTCCTTATACTCTAAAACTGACGTGAATCAACATTCAACTGACTTGAGCTGAATAGTGACCCTTTTTGCCTTCTTTCACTGTAAAAATATTTTCAAGATTTGTTAACACAACATATTTTTTTTGTCAAATCAACTTAAACAATTTATTAAGTTGAGATAACTTATTATTTTGAGTTTCTAATGATTAAATTAATCTCCTTCATTTTATTAATTCACTTTTTCCAGTCCAATCAACTTTTTTAAAATTAAGGCAACCAGGTTACTTACTTTTTTAAGTTAAACCAACACTATTTTTTTTACAGTGTAGAACACGTTTTCATAATTGTTGAATTTTACATCTCGACTCTATACAGCCAATGCTCAAGACAATGAGGACCACGTTCCCCTTCATTTCTGCGCTCGATTTGGACACCAAGAGGTTGTCCGTTTCTTACTGCAGGGCAGCTTTGACCTACAGCCGCACTCTGTCAACATCTACGGCGACACACCTCTCCACCTGTGAGTTCACCTGAGAAGTGAATCACACACAACACAAGGTGGCAGTTAAACTCAACAAATCATCTGCGATTCAGACGGAAGTAATAGTGATTCTGATTCGAGTGTCATATTCCCCGTCAGAGCCTGCTACAATGGAAAGTTTGAAGCAGTGAAAGAGATTATTCAGTTGTCTGGCACGGAGAGTCTGTCTAAGGAGAACATCTTCAGCGAGACCGCGTTTCATAGGTAACGTTCCTCAGTTTGTTCAATGTCAATTTGTCCAATGTCCACGAAATTCTAAACGAAGGCCTAACTGTCCTCTGTAGTGCCTGCACCTATGGCAAGAACCTGGAAATGGTCAAGTATCTGCTCAGTCAGAATGCCGTGAGCATCAACCATCAGGGGCGAGATGGACACACAGGTAGGATGACAGCAGTAATCTATGCTTTACATCAGTAATAATGACAAAAAATTGCTGTCATCACCAATGTCTTGACATCTCAATTTAACCTTTGAAACAACAGGTCTGCATAGTGCCTGTTTTCATGGACACATCCGACTGGTCCAGTTTCTGTTGGACAACGGGGCAGATATGAACCTGGTGGCTTGTGACCCCAGCCGATCCAGTGGAGAAAAGGACGAACAGACATGCTTAATGTGGGCCTATGAGAAAGGTTAGTCTATCCATCTGTCTAATACATAATCACATTTACCGGTATATTATATATAACTTAACATTATAATTATATAAGTCAAAGTATGTCTAAAATGACAAATTAAGAACTTTGCTCTTGAAAGGCAACTAAAATAGAGGCCTTGATTTCCATGTGTGATGTTTTTTTTCTTTTTAGGCCACGATGCCATTGTCACTCTGCTAAAACACTACAAACGGCCTCAGGACGATTCACCCTGCAATGAGTATTCTCAACCAGGAGGGGGTATGAGACACTCTCCACATGTAGCCTGACAGATTTGTACTGTGAATTAGTGTATATGTACAATTCTGTTGGTGTTGTGAAATTTAGTGAAAGCACGAGAAAAAAAAAAGTTCATTTTTGTTAGTCGTGTCTGTTGCAGATGGGTCTTATGTTTCTGTCCCCTCTCCCCTGGGAAAGATCAAAAGTATGACTAAAGGTAAAACGCACACACATGCTCACACTGAGAGCTGACTCACAGAATCACTGTTGCTATGATACTATTTTTATGACCTGAAATACTGCCACCCACAGTCACCAAAGTCTTCCAAGAGTCAATGAGTCAGAAACCCTCTTCAAATATACTCCCGCTGCGTGATTGCTACAGTTTAAGCCATTACTTTGTATCTACCACAGATTTTACAAATAACATTACCCATCTTTCATGACTCATCGGCATATGTCAACAACAAGTTAAAGGAAACATGATTAGAGTTTCGTACAACGATTGATGTGACGGTACTAAAACAAACAAACTCCCGTTTGCTCTCTTTTCTCTTCAGAGAAGGCAGATGTGCTTCTCCTGAGAGCAAGTCTTCCATCAAACTTCCAACTTCAACTCTCTGAACTGGAATTTAATGAGATTATTGGATCGGGTATGCCAGTTCAATAATAAATATTAGCTCTTCTCCATGAGTTACCCATTAAACCCTAATTGACTGAAACACTCTAACCATAGGCTCCTTTGGAAAGGTCTACAAAGGAAGGTGCCGTAATAAGATAGTTGCAATTAAACGGTAAGAGCTCTTTACTTGTTGTTCATAATTGTCCACATTGAGTATTCAAAGCGAACTGAATGACATTCATACCTTTCCACAGGTATCGTGCAAACACATACTGCTCAAAATCAGACACTGATATGTTCTGTCGGGAAGTTTCCATCCTGTGCCGTCTCAACCACCCCTGCGTGATCCAGTTTGTGGGGGCATGTCTGGACGACCCTAGTCAGTTTGCCATTGTAACACAATATGTGTCCGGAGGATCACTGTTCTCTCTGTTACATGAGCAGAAGAGGTAATTTTAAGAATATATATATATACAGTATATATATATATATATGGTTAATACTAAATAATCACAATTTTTTCTGTAATTAATTG
This sequence comes from Cyprinella venusta, assembly GCA_038021265.1. Lineage (NCBI taxonomy): Eukaryota > Metazoa > Chordata > Actinopteri > Cypriniformes > Leuciscidae > Cyprinella > Cyprinella venusta. Next base: position 9,218,967 of record CM075872.1, on the reverse strand, counting down.
CACCTAACATTCAAGTTTGTAATATCTTTTTATAATGGAATTTCTAAAATAATATAGAAAACAAAACAGTGCTTTAAGATTTCCGGGTAGGTCTAACAAGTAAATAAATATTCAGAAATTTTTAATCAAACATCGCACAGTCTTCACTGCATAAATTCTATATTAAATATAGATTAATTCTTATTAAAGCTACAAAAGTGAGAGTCAAGAGCAGTGAAAGCTTTTCTCTTTGTCTTTAGTTCTTTGATTAATGTTAATGGCACGGACAGCAGCGGGTTTATTAGGCTGCTGTCACTTTAAGACATGACGCAGGACACATCCTATTTTCTCACAACTCTTTATGTTCATTTAACTCTTTTTAAGACTCTGCTTACAAGGATACTTGCCAATAGCATTTCGACATCATTTTGTGTGTTTTTGTCCGTTGAAGCGGCATTCTGTTGATGTTTGATGATGACTTTCCATTGATCAAACAATCTTATTAGCGTATTAGGATGATTTCTGAAGGATTATGTGACACTGAAGAGTAATTTAAAACTTGTAATAATTACATTTATTCCTTTTTTACATTACATTATTACAAAAGCCCTGATTAGAATATGACCAGAAGAATTTGACCAGAGAAATTTCAGGCAATCCAGGATCTGCTTGTACATTAAGACTTGCATCAATGCCAATAAGCGTCTAATTTCTTCTTAGTGCTCCATATGCAGTTTAAGGTGATCTTCATCTTATTGATCTGTTTGAGTTGGAATGATGGTAGTGTGCATTGATCAGTGGCGGGGAGGTGTTCACTTAACAATGTCTTTACATTCAGAATCATTGATCTGCAGTCCAAGCTCATCATTGCCATTGATGTGGCCAAGGGCATGGAGTATCTGCACAATCTGACCCAACCAATCATTCACAGAGACCTCAACAGGTTAGTTATCATCATCATCATCACGTTTCATTCAATAACCTTGGTGTTTCTCAGTCCGTAATGATAATAATCCGTATTTTTAGACTGTCAATGCTGTCTGAGCTCTTAGTTTTAAACCTCCCTTCACCTAGTGATATCTTTTCAGTCATAATATTCTGCTCTATGAGGATGGACACGCTGTGGTGGCTGATTTTGGAGGTAAGAAAAGCCACACACACTTAACATGACACCTGAACAGTTGAGTCGGCATTGAGAATCTTGGATTCAAAATCAAATTTGAAACTGAAAGCTCAATTTCTTAGTCACTAATCAAATTTGTGACACTGACCATGTGAACTCCTTTGTACAAAGGGTCAGATTTTCAAAAGATTCTCTCTGGATCCTTTCAAATCATGCTTGTGTCGATCAACATAATCATGCGTTTTTAGTGCAGCGGTCATTAGAGCAAAAGAGGGACTAACCAAAATACATAGACATGAAATTCATGTTAACATTTCAGTTAGACTTTTGCAAATTGTTATGCTGATACTATAACTTGAAATTAAAAAAAATGAAATGAAATGTACTTTTTAAGTAATGAAAATGTTTCTGTATTGTTCTGCAGAGTCTCGCTTCCTTTTGTCAGTGGATGAGGACAATATGACTAAACAACCCGGGGTACAGGCATTCTTTGTTAATTTTGTTTATTAATTAACACCTCAAGGTAATACATTAATTGCCACCTACAAATCCTCTGTAAGCAATTTTAATACTGCTTACACTGCGGTTTTGGCTCTCTTGTACGTCACATTAAGTGCGTCAGTGTGTCTTTGGGGAGGTATGTGTGCCGGTCCTTTGGGGTTAGGAGGCATTTTGTTTTGTGTTCATCATTTTTTGCTCTCTGATGCTGTGCAGAACCTGCGATGGATGGCCCCAGAGGTGTTTACACAGTGTACACGCTACACGGTGAAAGCAGACATGTTCAGCTATGCCCTCTGCTTATGGGAGCTGCTCACGGGCGAGATCCCGTTTGCACATCTCAAACCAGGCATGCACTGCACCTCTCTATTCACTACTGTAATAGCTAATATTGACCCACAATGCTAAGAATGGATCTAAAAAAAATTTTTAAACGTTATCCATTATTTCTGAATGTTTTCTGAAAAAGTTATTTTTTTCTAGGTTAAAAATCTGTTTTATTATTCTTTAAAGTTTATGGGAAAACAGGATGGGAAAAATGGGAAAAATGTTTATGGGAAAAATGTTAGGCGAACTCCAAAACAATGAAATAAAAATGTTGTGTTAACGTTTTGAGAACATTAGATAACTTTGAACAAGGATTCTATTACTCGAAGAATGCTTGTTTGTAACCTTGCTAGAACATTTTTCTCACGCAGAGAAAAATCGCGAAGCAAAGAGGACATTGACAGTGACAGACAAGACAGAGAAGGTTACTTTAAACAAATTCTCAGCTCGCAGATTCTGTCAATGTCAATTTTATTTAGAAATTCAAACAATAAATACCGTTTGGTGCTTGTAGATGTGACGTGACATCGTTGTAGAGCCTCAGTTCAAGCGGCACGTGAACCGATCATCTAGTAAATAAACACGAATGAACAATGTTGAAAGAGGCAAGAGGATTGGAGGATATGTTGAAAGAGGCAGTACAACTTACCGAAATGTATTCCTCAAGCATAATATCCACTAATAAGTGTTTTTTTTTTCAACCGAGGGAAGAGGTCAATAAAACAGCTGAAGAAACGTGGGCGACGTCATCTTTAGAATATTGTCTTTGAACTTCCGTTTTTGCGGTCGCTGTATATTTCTATAGCATCGCTGGTGAAAAGGATTTACTTATTGTAGGGTTAACAAAAGTTATCATGGGAATTGTAATGTTTATCATTATCATTGTAAAGTAGATGTCTTAACAAATGTCGACCGGGAAATGTTTTACGAGCAGTTCATTCAAACCATAGATCGCTGTGGAGACGCAGACCGGAAGTCAAAAGACAACGAGCGTAACGCTGAAAAGGGGTGGGGCTACATTACCTCAGGAAAGCCATTTAATGGCCATAATATAGCACCTTAGTTGGCTAGAAAAATTAGCTATAGAGGGGAGTATTTTGCTAAATATGTGCACCAATTACATTTTTATTGTATTTTTACTTATTTCATCAAAATATTATAAGCTGACAGTGCTCTCTGTATAGCATTAGGTGAGATTTTTTTTTCAAAATGTCCATCTACTGTAGGCCTACCTGATATGTATCCAAATGAATCGATATTGAATCAAGATTGGAATCAAATCACAAGAATTGAATTGAAATTGTGAAATTTGTGTCAAGCAATAGCCTAATAAAAGCATAGGTCATAGTAGGCTCCCATGTGAACATTGTAGCATGTTGTCCTAGTAAAATTATGTTTAGTTACCAACATTGTCATACCCATTACCATGCCATTCACTCAGAGAGCTGTCATGAAAGAACTTTTTTGGGGGGGATTGGAAATACATTTTCACCTGAATTGTCTTGCTTTGAAAAGCAAGATGAATTATAAACTACTCACTTGTAGTTAAATTATGAAATTAAATGTTATTAGTATTATATTAACATAATTGTGACTACATTTGAACTAAAAAGACCTCACCTCACCTTCTTTACAGCTGCAGCCGCTGCAGATATGGCGTATCATCATGTCCGTCCTCCAATTGGATACTCAATCCCCAAACCCATCTCAGCACTGCTGATGAGGGGCTGGAATGCCTGTCCAGAGGTGAGGGACCCACATCTTGCATAAATATGCTCAGAAAAGAAGTATAATAGGTTTATGCTCAAATACAATAGGTTTATCATGAGTCATATAAACATTCACTACGAACTTTATTTTGCTGTGATTTGGTATTTTATAAAAATGTATTACATCCATTCTGTTACATTCTGAGTCTGCTTATAATCAGTCAGAATACCTGACTATCTCAGGTATCCAGACTGATTATGAGAGAATGGGCTGGAGATAGTCCAGTTCAGGACAGGTTTTATTTCTATTCCCGTTAAAGAGCATTAGCTGCTTGCCTACCATACCATATTTTTCTCTATGACAAAGCTGTGCCAGGTGTTTTCTCAAGAACAGCATCTTTGCAATGTTCTCAGAGCTGGTCCCTCAGGTGTGTGGCAGAAACTGTGTCAAGTGTGCTTGTTAAGAATGTGCCCTGGAACAAAGTGCAGCTTGACACTATTCTCTGTAGAGCACAGAGCTTTTGCTGAGCAACACTTGAAAAGAGCTTGTACTGTGCATTCATTTAGTGTGGATTAAAGAGCTAAATAACATAGTGTGTGTATATTGGTTGCAGCAAGGATAGTAGTGAAGCAAAATCTATATGTAACAGTCACTTTATTTAACTATAAACCAAAACTAAAAAACACACAGGAGCTCAGGAGAACACAGTAATGCGGGTGAATCAGAACCAACTAAACAGACTCCACTACATCGATTAAAGCTGCAACATTTTAGTGCATGAAATGTCCAACATTCCACAAAGTAAAAACATTAATATTATGAAATATTTTTTTATTTATTATTCCTGTGTGAAGCTGAATTTTCAGCATCATTACTGCTCAGGAAAATCATGTTGTACTGCTTTAATATTTTTGCAGAAACGGTAATACATTTTTTTTTCTACTTATTATTTGATAAATACAAAGTTCAAAAGAACAGCATTTATTTGAAATAGATTTTTTTTGTCAATGTAGAAGTCCTTACTATCAATGTCAATTTTGTTCAATTTAATGAATCCTTTCTAAATCGTAATTTAGAAGAAAAAAAAACCCTACCAACCCCAAACTTTTTAACAGTAATTTATATATGCTCTTCAACAGAGCAGCTGTTTGGATAGCTAGAAATAAGTTTTTGTACTTTTAAACAAACCTCTCTGATCAAAATCCCATATTTTTGACTCTCTATGACAGGAAAGACCTGAGTTTTCCGAGGTGGTTGCCAAACTAGAGGAATGCCTGTGTAACGTGGAGGTAGGTTGCATGCACATAACCCATATATCCACTATACAGTGCTATTCTATTTGTCTACTACATGTTCATACATGTTTCTATGTGTTCAGCTTATGTCTCCAGCCTCCAGTAACAGCAGTGGTTCTCTTTCACCCTCATCCTCCATGGACAGCCTGGTAGCACGTGGCAGTCCTGGACGGAGTCATGTGGCTGCCCTCCGCTCGCGTTTCGAGTTGGAATACGCCCTTAACGCCCGCGCCTATGCATTTTGGACCCAGAAGTACACATATAAACACCCTAAATATACCACAAACATATACACTTTTCAAGACTGAGACCATGATATTGCAAAAAGAAGAGCCCAGCCACCAACCTATTGCCAAACTACAACGAGACATTATTGAAAAAAAAAATGATTTGAAATAAAAACTAAATAGAGGCCATTCCCCATGCATTAATGGAGGAGTTAGGTCACCTTTCTCTTTTGTTTGGTCAGTGTCATGTCCAACCACAACACTTCTGTACAGTCTGAAGTGCTGTTGCTTGGAAACCGAGGCATGAAAACAAAAGAAAGTGACTGCAATGAAACTTGCATGACATTCACACTGAGATCCTTTGCTGGTGGTCACCTCTCAATTCTTTGTGGGTGGTGATGAATGTGTGTGTTGTGGGGGAACCTGGCAACTGTCAACAATCCCATCAGCAAATTACAACAAGGGACTCCAACTTTCGAGCCTAATTTAGTTATAATCTATGCAATATGTTTAATGTAACTAGATCTAGCAATGTACGCAGTTTGGTGGTATGAGCAATAAATAAGGCTAAAGTGACTCTGCGAATGACTAACGAAAAAAAAAAAATAGAGGATCATCTGAGCAGGACAAACCCTGCAAGGCCTCATTGAGCTGATATAACAACAACAAAGAAACAGAAGTGTATCCCATTTAGCGTCATTAAAATTTTATATCACGGATGAATCGTAATTGTTCTGAGATCTTTAGCGTAAACCGATACTAATCTCATTGCTGAATCAAGCCTTTCTTCTTTTGACAGCTCTGGTCGGAGGTCTTCACAGGGTTTGGCTCTGGATGAGCTGAGGAGAAACATGCAGTTCCCACCCGTTGACAGAAACGGTTTGTGTCCAACTGGAAGTTATCAAATGTGTGATTCATCTGTTTATGTAACGGCTTAATGTGGGGCAACATTGTTTTTGCATTTTAATTTACATGGAATATGGCAACAATCATGTTGATATGATCCACGCAAATTCATTCTGAGGTTAAAATGACATTTTCACAGAGCTGCAAAGATGATGTTTTTCAGCATATGGTGGTTGCATTTGAGTGCGTGTCAGTCACTGTGTTCTGTGCTATTCCCCACAGGATATGTGTCAGATCCCATGAGCACCATGCGTTTCCATTCATGCAGCAGCAATGGAAGTTTTGAGGACAGCAACTAGAAGCAGAAACTGTCCGAAGAACCGCACGCAAACAAATACTTGCATTCATGACATGTCTAAATGAGCGTAATCAACCAAAATGGCAAGACAAATGTTGATCAACATCAAAACCTCACAAGGATTTTTTTTTTGTATTTTTTTTTTATATATAATAATAATAATGCATAATGTGGTGTTACATTTAGTATACATACAACTATTGTCAAAAACTTTTGTACAAGGGGTTTTTATATTGTGTTTGGTGCTTAAATGTAAAGACAAATGTCAATATTTTATTCAAATTCCAAAAGAAAACATTAACCTTTTTTTGACAAATGAGCCAATGTGTGAAACAGGATATCTATAACAGATAATGAATGATGTCACCTAACAACATAGGTACTATTAGAGCAATTTGGCCTTGTTTCTGGGGTTGAAACATTCTAATGTATCATAGGAATGCATGTGAACTGATCATGTATTACACCATTAAACTAGTTCCAGAAATCAGCAAGATGTTCATGTCATTCACATCAAGCAAATTAAAGTGTTCTGGATATTAATTAGGAACACAGAGGGAAGTGCATGGCTTTAGGGTTTTAGTTAAATTCTCTTAGCTAAGGTATGCGTGTCTGAAGTGGGTCGATATACTGCTAGTGCAGCCTAACCAACTGGAGGGCTCCGCATCATGAATAATTAAATTATTTGTGCAGCGTGCGTCCTACGGTGTCTATTTTCAGTGGGATGTTGATAGCTTCCCTACCAAGCACACGAGACTCACTATGGGTCTCTGATAAGGAAAAGGAAGTGCCATTATTTTAAACCCATTAACATGGGTCGAGGCAGCCAATCCTTCTCGAGGGGAGATGTCCTGCAGAGTTTTGCTCAAACTTGCCACTCTACACCTGTCTGGAAGTTTCTAGCAATCCTTGATTAACTGGTTCAAATGTGTTTAATTGGGGTTAGACCTAAACTCTGTAGGACAGTGGCCCGGCTGAAGTAGGATTGGACACCCATGGGGTTAGGTGAAAGATTTACTATTACACTAATAGCTGTTCTCCGTGTGAGCAGTCGTTAATCTAGGATATCCCGTGGGCCCAAAAAATCTTGAATCATCCAATGAGAAAGTACTTAAGGTCTCTGTGCTTAGAGTCTGTTTGAAATAGTCTGTTTTTCTGTTCCCATTCACGTTCCTGCTTCCATCTGACTGTCTGGAATGGTAGTCTACACTTGCAGTGTCATCTTGGCTCCCATTCTCCGATTTATTGACAATTGTGAGGTCTGTAATTACAGTGATTGTGGGACTCTGTGGCTCAATATGCTCCGACTGAACATGCTCAGGTTTCAAATTGTCCTCCGAACTCTCCAAGTTCTCTTTGTTACTTGCGTCCTCTGTTTGGTCTAAAGGTTTGGTTTCATCAGTCATATTTTGTTGATTACTTTGTTCAGTCTCTTTTGCATCCAGGTCGACATTTCTAGGTACATTCTGTTGTTCTTGAATGTCTTCAGATGTTGCTGTTATCCCCATGTTTATGACTTCATCTGACGTCAAAGTTTCTTGTCTAGCAGTGTCTTTTTGATTGGTATCTTCATTATTACTCTGTCTTGACCAGGAAGTGACCAAAGAACCTCTAGCATCTCCAGCCTGCTGGACTTTGGTATGTGTGCTGTCATTAGAGTGATTACTGTAACCATCTGCCTCTATTGCCTCAACTTTAGTCTCTGTTTTCAAGCTTTCAACTACAGACTCTGTGTTCTCGTTGAGGCTGTTCCTTATGGGAGTTGCAGTTTCATCTCTACTCTTGAGTGTTTCATCAAGGCCCCCAATATCAGTACTTGGTGGTGCATCTGTAGCATCTAACACTTCACCGTTTAGTCTCTCCTCTGTTTCTTCCGAGATGAGACCCTCTTCACCGAGGGGTTCGATGAATGTCTGAAAATACTTTGATTCTTGGTGTATGTTAATCCAGTTACTCACTAGATCCACCCCAACTACTTTAGTTAAAGCTTCTGGGTGATCATCCAGATCTTCTGAATTAATGCTCAGAACTGGATCTTTGTCCCCCTTTTTGACTTTCTTCACAGGTTCTGATTCCACCCTATGGGAAACTGACGAGCCACTCTCTTCATTGACAAGATTCCCTTGCTTCTCCAAAGGTTGCACTTGATCACCATCCATCCCTTCAGGAGCATCTCTACTTGTCAGTTCATCCTCAGTACCTTTCAGTTCTGGTTCCTCTTCTGTGACTTTAGCTTCGGGTGAGACAATCTCACTTTCTGTATCCTTATTGACCATCGTCTGTGTTATCTGGGGAGTTATGTTTTCTATGAATGTTGTTGCAGAGGTTTCTGATTCTTTGTCATCCTCTTTGTCAGCTTTTTGGTTGTCACTGCCCTGGTCCTCCTGAGACTCTCTCTCTGAGGGAACAACTTGAGCATTCACCTTGTTTTCTATCTCTCGCTCTTTGTCATTACCATTTTCTTCTTCTTTCACATCTTTGTCAGTCTCTGTCTTTTCAGTGTTATCTATAACTTCTCGAGTACTATCACCAGTTGTCTCACTCTCTGATTTGTCTCGCGTTTCCTCTTGGAGATATTCTTCCACCTTATCGGACCCTTCAAGATCTTGTCTCTCTCCATTTTTAGCATCTATGTTTCTATCCACCAGTTCATTATTCACCCCAGCAGGTTCATCCAGTTCTTCCTTACTGGCCACTGTTTCATCCTTGAGGGTCCCGCTGGATTTGTCTCGCGTTTCCTCTTGGAGATATTCTTCCATCTTATCAGACCCTTCAAGATCTTGTCTCTCTCCATTTTTAGCATCTACGTTCCTATCCACCAGTTCATTATTCACCCCAGCAGGTTCATCCAGTTCTTCCTTGGTACTGGCCACTGTTTCATCCTTGAGCGTCCCGCTGGAACCCATTTCTTTTTGTTCTTCCTGTGAAGCTGATTCCTCATTTCTGTCCTCAAAGTTGTCTTCTAATTTTGTATTCTCACCAGAAACAGCCTCTTTTCCATCACCTGCCTCCAATGTATTCTCACTAATCTCGTTTGTATCTGCAGTCTCATTTTCTTGCTCTTCTATAAACTTTTCTCCTGTTTCTAAATCATTCTCATGCTCTTTGTCTTTTGCCTCATTCTCTACACAGTTTCCATCTGTTCCCGCTGCCATCTCATCCACCTTCCCGTCCTCTTCCTGAGACCTATTTTCCATCTTTTCATCTTCCCCTTTCTTGATTTCTTCTCCAATCTCAACCTCACTGTCTGGTTTCTCGTACCCCTCTTCCTCAGCTCCATCACTAAGTATGTTTTTAGCCTGTTCTCCATCTTCTGGTTCTTTTTGTTTATCATTCATACCATCATCCTCTTTTTCATTACCCTCTGCCCTAACACTTTGAATTTCCTGTGACTCATTTAGTGTATTTATAACCTCAATAGACAGTTTTCCATCTTCACTTTCTTTATGTTCATCATTCACACCATCCTTGTCTTTTTCTGTACTATCCTTATTTTGTTTATCGTCTGCTTTTGAATCTTGATCACCTTCTAGCTCACCTTGTATCTCTTCTTCCCTGGGTTTCTCTGCCTTTTCTATTCCCAGATCTTCACTTATATCCTCAACCTCTAGCATTTTTGTCTCTTCTACCTCTTCCCTAGATTTTTCACCATCTTCATCCTCACCAACAGAGCCCCCACCACCCACCTTGCCATCTGTCTTCTGTACCATTTCCCCAGTTGACCTTTCATCCCCAGCCTCATCTGCTAGGTCTTCTCTTTCATCTCTGTCTGGCTGTCCGTCGCTCCTTCTCTCTATGTTCTGATCTGCGTCATCAGCGTCTGGCTGCCTCTGAGTGTCACCTGCCCCTGTTTGTGTATCATTCTCTGTATGAGATACCGAATCCATCTCCTCCATCTCTGGAACCTCAGTGCCTGTATTTCCAGTGTCCAGCATTTCAGTATGTGTCTCTGGCTCCTGTAATAATACGTCTTTCTCTTCTTCTTTAAACTCCGTGTTAACCTCTGCATTTGTATTGTTCTCATCCGTATCTTTCTCCTGCATATCTTCAGTCTCAGTTTTTACTTCCTCTCTTTTATCTGGTTGTTCAACTTCATTTGTCCTCGCACTTTGTTCGTCCTTCTGCGTTTCCTCTATGTCTAAACTTACTGCTGCCTCCTGAGTCTCTCCTATTTCTTTTCTTTCTTCTTCTATGTGGACATGAGGCTCTTGTGCCGTTTCCTCACATAGAGACTCTCGTGTGTTGGCTTCACCTTTCTCTGAAATTTCATCCAGTGTGTTTGATGGTTGTGGTGAGGTGAAACCCACCGCGTTCTCCATTTCTGCTCCTGTAAAAGTGAGCATTTACAATTAAACCATTTCAGATTTAATCATATTAACAAATGCACAACTGTCAAGGTTTTTTTTTCCAAGGACTACAGGAACTACTTTGTATAAAAAAATGTACCTCTACTAGTGATATTTTGAAAATAAATAAATGAAGTAATTCGTCATTGAGCTTTATATATTATCTGCCCAATTAAAGAGGGCGGCAACTTTTTTTTACCTTGGGCGTCTTGTTGGGTCTTCACTGAGGCCCCTTCATCTTCCTCAGTGCTTGTATCACTAAACTCTGGCTCTGAACTACATTGAGATTCCTTCAAAATGGCCTCGGCCAACTTTTCTTGCATTGACTTGGCTGTTTATAGTCACGGGGAATGAGACGTGAATTTGGCATCCATGGCAAAATGTTAATGTTAATTAAACAAGTAAATTAATTAATAGCAGTCACATACTCAGTGGGATGAATTTCATTTGAAATGTATTTAAAAATAAAACACAGAAGCAATGAAACACAAAAATAATTGTGTAAATGAAAATAATTGCTAAAAGGTTTATTACCAAAAGCACAGCAAACACTTTGAATGGTAACACCGTATGCAGGGAACAATCACTTAAACGCTTTCACACAGGACAGATGTCCGAAAAAGGATCCATAACCATCTCTGATGGGAATACACATGGATTATGCACAAACTTATCTTGAAGTGTACCAATTAAGCCAAATGTATTTAATCATGTGTAATAGAAAAACAATCAAAAATGGTTATATGCATATTTAAATGGTTCAAACATGCAGAAATCAGAAACTTAAGACAAAATCACAAATAGAAAACACTGCTCTGTTTTCCCACTCATTAAACTAGCAAATCCTCAAGAGCCAACACGTAATGCATACTGCTGTTTATAGATTTGGTTGTTTTGCAGTGACTTGGACTATTTTGAAATCCAAGAAGTATCTTGAAATGAAGTCTAAACATTCTTTATGGATTGTGAAAGTCAAGACAGAGGTTTATACTGCAGTATGCTTACGGCAAGACAAATAACATGCAATCAAAAACACATTTGATGCCACATAGCAAACACAAAACCAATCAATACAATGATGTTTGCAAGACCACCTAGAGTTAAACAAACTCTCAGGGGCCTTGACAATTACACAGAAGTGTGCTTTTAACACAATCAGAACTCAAGTCTGTGTTGGTGGGGTTATGTACTTGCAATAAACCATGCCATCGTCTTAACAATCCTCTCCTCAGGTAACTCTTTCAGGCAATATTATGTTTTCAAAATTTGCTGAGTAGTTAAAGCTTGTGTATAATTAAAAAAATATAGCAAAAATGTAAAATAGATGACTCTTTAAAAATGCTGTGTAAAGTAACTAAACTACGGAACCCCTGAACCACAACGTAAAAAAAAAATAATAAAAAAAAATAAAAATTAGCATTCTAGCATTTCAAGATTAAAGTCGAAATATTTTGAGAATAAAGTCGAAATATTTTGTGATTAAAGTCGAAATATTTTGATATTAAAGTCGAAATATTTCGTTATTAAAGTCGAAACATTACGAGAATAAATTCATAATATTTTGAGAATAAAGTCCAAATTACGAGAAGCCTTCCATAGAAGTTTGTGTGTGCATGTGTGTAAAGAAATGCGCTCATAAAGTCAGACTGCCTCAGAAATGGATCTAAACAAAATAGTAGCTTTTTTTCTTTTATCTGGGCTTTCAACAAAAGTAAATTCTACCTACAGGTGCCAGTCTACTAACATGTGTTACATCACCATCAAATAAACTGAACCATTACCATTTGTTTTAGGACGTTACAAAATATATACTGTGCCGGATACTTTACAGGCGAAAACACTTTTCAGACTGGATGGAGTTGTCCAGTCTGAAAAGTGTTTTCGCTACTATTACTGTATATAAGCTACTATTATATTTAAATCCATCTTTTTTTTAAACAAAAAAACTTCTACGGAACACTGTATTCTCTTTATTCTCAAAATATTACGACTTTATTCTCGAAATATTTCGACTTTATTCTCAATATATTTTGACTTTAATCTAGAAATATTTCGACTTTAATATAAAAATATTTTGACTTTAATCGCGAAATGCTAGACTTTTAAAAAAATGTTTATGTTGCTGTTTGTTTATCTTGCTCAAACTGTTTATTTGTGAATTAAAAAAAGCCCTCCAGTTCTGATGTTGAAAAAGCCAACATGCATAAACACAAAATGTCTGATGATGCCAGGCACACAGCACTAGTTTTCATGCAGACACTGACCTCTCTCTGGCTCGATCTCTTGTGGCTTATCTTCAGGTTTGGCATCCTCCCCAGATTGCTCACCTTCAGTTCCCTCTTTCTTGTCTGTGTCTTCTGACATTTCCAGGTCGCTCTTCTCCATGCCATCCCCAGGACTATCCTGTGTCCCAGAGTCTTCCGCTGCAGCTTGTGGTAATGTAATGTCGCTGGACTCTGTGACCTCTGTCTCCTCCGGTTTGGTCTCAGCTGTGGTGAGGTCCTCCTCTGCATATAAGCTCTCCTCCGGAACATTAGCAGTGCTGACATCTTTGGTGTCCTCCACAATTTCTCTTTCACTGTGGTCACTGTCACTGCTGGACAAGCTGGACGTTCGTCCAGATGAGACAGATGGTGACCTTTTGACCACTGAAGGAAGAAATAATCTCTGAGTATCAGGTGTTGAAGAACACAAACAGAATGTATTAGATGTTGACAAATATTGTTGACTAGACTAGACATACTGGCGTCATCACTGTCAGAGTTGCTTTTCACTTCATTTATGTCATTTTCATCCCTGGTCTCTTTTTCTCCACCATTGGCAGGAGATGTCTTTTCCTCTACTTCATCAACATCTTCAACTGGTCCTTCATCATCTGCCTCAAAGTCTTCCTCATAGTCTATATGCGAGCATAGCATAAATATGGTCTATGAAATATTAAATAAATAAAAATGTATCCAAAATTACTTGGTATGTATGACACATGTTGTGTGTATATCAGTATACAGTCCTGGTCAGAACTATTAGCACTGTTGGTAAATATGATTAAAGAAGGCAGTGAAATTAAATTTGCATTGTTTATCCTTTTATATTTTACATAAAAAATTCACAGAGATCTAACCTTTTATTGAAGTAAAAAAAATAAGTGGGGGGAAAATATTATAAAATTAATATTGTTTTGCAAACCAGGGTGATAGGAACATGAAATTATCCAGCCTTGAGTTGAGTATACATATGAAGGAACACAAAGGCCTAATTCGAGTGGCCAAAGAGCCTCAAAGGATCACAGCTGGGGAATTGCAGAAATTAGTTGAGTCTTGAGGACAGAAAGCCTCAAAAAATAAATAATGAAACCAAACAATACCTACATCGCTATAAGTTATTTCACAAACATAAATGTTAAACTTTGTACCATCTTTGGTCTTTTTCTTCCCTGTCGTTTCTCCATTAGGCTCCGTCTCCATTTCCTGAGGTGTGTCAGGCACTGTGTTAGAATGTGTGTGTATGTCTTCATCTACATCTGTGGCCTCCTTGGTATCTGGGGATTTAGATGTGGGCAGCTCCTCTTTCACTCTTTTTTGAGGAGGGGTGGGTTTTTTATCCAAGCCCATGGCAATAATACACCTGATGAAGTACATCAGACAAAACTATAATGCATCTTTATTAGTGATGGATCCAATGGTGGTTTTTCAATGGCCAGAACCAATAATGATAAATAGGGAGTGTGGTTATATATATTGCTACTGTTGAAAAGTTTGTGCTCTGTAAAATTTTTTAAATGTTTTTGAAAAAAAGACTCATGTCCTCAACAAGACTGCAGCTTATTCAAAAAAATCCTATAAAAACAGATATATTGTGAAATATTATTACAGTTTAACTGTTTTCAATTTTAATGTATATTTATAAAATATAATTTTACATTGTTACAATTTACTGTTATTACAAATTAATTATCAGCAGCTATAACTCGAGTCTTCAGTGTCACATGATCCTTCAGAAATCATTCTGATATGCAAATTTGGTGCTCAGGACACATTTCTTAAAATGTTGAAAACATTTGTACTACTTAATATTTTTGTGGATACTGTTTAATAAATTGTAAATTATAATTGTATTATTATAAATGTCTTTACTGTCCTTGTTGGACAAAAGTATGAATTTCCTTTTAGAAGAAAAAAAAAAAATCATACTGAGCCCAAACTTTTTAACAGCAGTACGAGTGGTGTGTGTGTGTGTGTGTGATATAAATGTGTTTTTTTCCTCACTTATTGTGTTATTAAACTAATGCAGTTGTGAAAGCATCTTTTTCATTTTAAAATTAAACAATGTATTATTGTATTATTACTTGTAGCAAGGAGAGGCTCCCTCCACCCCGCAAACTCCAAAGTGTCCATGTCTGCCCCCGAGCCTAGTGCCTTTCCTGTGTTTGAACTCACAGCAGGAGCTGAGCCTTTCCACTTGTAGGCCGTTCAGGAAGAATGTAAGACTGAAGGGAAATCCTTGGTGACGTCTTGACACAAATTGGAAAACTTCTACAAGTAAGGATACAGGATAGGCAAAGAAAGTTCACTTTGATTTGCTTTTGAAGTCTGCATCTTGAAATCAAAGAGCAGAATCACATAATATATTCTAATTCATGCAACACTGCCAGGTAAGAGCCACTCATTATCAAAAGCCCCTAGATCAGTAGTGTGATGCATGGTGTCCTTAAGATATGAATTACAAAGCAGGGACCTACCTCCCTCTCTCAGCATCCCTTTGTAGACACAGAGGTTCTCTCCTCCACAGTGCTGCTGGAAGACCTTGACCTCATCTCTGAGGTCCATCAAATCATGGGACAGGTGAACACTCTTCCCAAAGTATACCATGCTTACTGACACTTTACTCTGGGCTGAGGTCCTCTGGAGAGAAGATGGCTGCAGATAAGAGAAATAGCAGAATATATGTGAGCGAAGATTTATTATAATGGCTATATCAACCTTTATGTCCCTGAATACTCAGTAAATAACTTTAACAAATAGACCTCTGTAGTTGGTGCTGTAGTGGGTCTTAACTTTCGACCCCTGTGTGTGCCGTTCGCTCTCGGCCCTCTCTCTTTTTTCTTCGTGAGGGGCGGCACAGGGGTCACATAGTTGTTAATGACAGGAAGACGGTAAGGCGAGACAGTGCTAGAGCAGTCTGTCATGGTCAAATGTCTCATGGCGTCTTTGTCCAGCTATAAAACAACCCAGAGAGACAAAAATATTATTACTCTGCAGTTGTTTGTTTATAGCCCTGGAGACCAAGTGGAGTTCTTGTGCAGACTTTTAGTAGAAACAAAGTTGTATTAGAAATTAGCAAATTGTTGATTTTAAGTTAAAAAAAAAATATTTTTTTAGTGAAATTACCAAAATGAATGTGAATATCATAGCTTTGATCATTTGGTCTTGATATTTTAATGAGAAATATTTAATATTAATATCACTAATTTTATTTTTTTCATAGGCTTTAGTTTATATGTTTGTTTATTTTTTAAAAGAAAACTCCTTAACAATGATGCATTTATATGGTCAAAAATACAGTTGTGCTGCCTAATAGTTTTATGGATTTGTTTTGAATAAATTATAGATTATAATTATATTATTATAAATGTCACTACTGATCACTTTAATGGGTCCTTGCTGAATAAAAGTTTTAAAGTAGTCATTTAGTATTCATTTAATGTTTTAAAATTAATGTTAATATCATAGTTTTGATAATTTGGATAATTTTATGAGAAATATTTATATCTCTGACTTTTGATTTTACAGACTTTGGTATTTCTGCAAATCTGAGAACAACTTCAGACACTGTTGAGATTTTTTTTCTGAAACACCAGAAGAAAAACATGTCAGATTATTTGGGCTTTTTTCCTCTGAAGATAAATCTAAGAAACTTTTGCTCACCGTTTATTCTTATTTCTCTCTAGAAGTAACAATAGCGATATTAAAGACATCTAATTTGTGATTTCTCATTCCTACAGGAAGACAAACAAAACGCTGGTCTTTGATACTTCAGAAGAGCTGTATGCAAATGAGTACTATTAGCTGGCCGAGCATGATTTGCAGTGTTTTTGTACGCGACACATGATGAGGCATTTTGAAAGCAAGCATGTAAGTATTAGGACCTGAGGATGGTCTCACCGTATAACTGAGGAGCTGATCTGTGTCGTAAGAGGAGTCCCGGTCCGGGGGTCTGTGTCGAGGGGAGGTTCTCTTCAGAGAGGCCGTGGCACTGTTACTGTTCAGGGGCTTGAGACGAACAGGCCTCTGCATCTTCCCCGGAGCCGTGTTGGGCCTTGAGGAACTTGGCTACAGAAGTAAGACAACACACTTACCAAATATTAAATATGATGAATAGTAGAAAAGAGTAGAAAAAAAAACTCTTGTTATGCATTATATAAATATATATAAATACTGTATATATATATATATATATACACACACACACAGTATATAGCACTGTTTCGGAAGTCCCTGAACCACATCGATAGCAGTCTTGTGTTTTTTTCTGGGAACATACAAGTCACAGTATTCCTCGTTTAAATAATTCCCGCCCAACACATACACACAAAAAAGTAGCGGGCCTGGTTGAGTTACTTATTAAAACTCTTGGTTATGGTAAGGGACATTTCCGAAACACACTCGAAGTGGTTGACCAATCATAGCCGGCCAATCAGAGCACCTGCTCTTTTCAGAAGGGGCTTAAGAGTGTTCTTGAATAACATGAGCGTAAACTAGTACAACTGAGATCTTAACATGTGGGTTTGAAAAAAAGTATCTAGAGAAACCAGAGCAAACAAAAAAGCTCATGTGTCATCAGTTTGCTGGAGCAGTAACTCTCAAGGTGCCTAAAACGTCAACAGGCAAACATCCATGATGGCAGCCACCACACCACTTCATATCACCTTCTGTTAAACATGTCAGAGCCTAACGAGCAAACAAATGATCTGAATCTACAATTAAGCAACCATTAGGACTAGCTAGGTAACTATGTAGAATAAACATAAAGCAGATTATACATTTTACATCTTTTAAAAGAAGAGGCAGGATAGGAATTAACAGCACATCACTAGAACAAGAATTGAAGTGCACTTAGGTGGTACCTGTTAATTGTTTGGTATGTAAACTGTAAGGAAATGTTTAGTTTGTACAGCTATTTTACCCTTTATTAACTGATATGGGCCACTCACAGATTCTGTTGACTCAGATTGCTCTCCCTCCGGCCCAGAATGCCGTACGTGAGAGATCTTTGGCCCCGTGGGTGGCCGAGGTGACAGCATTAGCATTGGTTCATCTTCATATCTCTTGGAGCGCTCAGCCTAGCATAAAGCACAAAAAGTTAAATCCCAAAATGTACTTTATTACCAAGTCACCAAAGCCAAGGAGTTTTGTAAAAAGGACAAACCTTTATTTTATGGATTCGTTCCCTGCGTGCAAATTCCTCAAGTTTTCTCTTGATCTCGGTTTGATGAAGACGCTACATAAACAGTGGAAAAATTAAATATATAAAATACTTTTTTGCCTTAGTACAGGATCTATTTACATATTTTATATCCCTTATACATTACTTCAGAAATGTTTAATTCTTATGCACCTTTCAGTTGATTAAAAGTTGAAGCAGTATGTAGACTACTATATGTGAATAGGATATCAACATTACCCTTATGTTATGACACAACACAACATTCTAGCCTAATAGAGCTCCTGGTGTAGTCTCACCTCCATGTCTAGCACCTTGTGAAAGATGGCCTGAGCTAGACACTCTCTCACATGTCTCTGATGTGCTCGCTGGATCAGCTTGTGCCTGTACTCCTTATCAGGAATAATCCGTCCGCTCCGGGAGATCTGAAGCACATGCACCTGCATTTAATGACTGAAGCAACTGATCTTGTATAACATAAAAGTGCTTATCCTTTCATCCTTTAACAGGTTATATATAAAGTGATCATTATGAGAATGCTAATTAACTTATATAAACCGAGATTGATAAATATATGAGAGATGTTAGTTTGTAAATATTTTAACTTCTCGGAATTATCAAATCTCTAGGTTAATCCCAATGAATATACATAACATCATTCTTTTCTAGCTTGACTATCTTACCAGCCCAACCTTTTGAAGATGTCTCCGTATTCTCACATTGTTGAAGTATCCAGTCAGATGTTTGTCAGTTAAGCTATTGTAAGCTGAAAGAAGACTGCATAGACAAATACATTATCAACAATGTATATAATAAATTTAAAACATTCCTATAACTCACTCCAGGCGTCATGGAGTTGTAATGTTAGGAGGGGCCTGACCAGGCTGATGGAATGATTCAGTGATCCTCAAGGCCAGCAGTGCCAAGGATTTCAGCTTGAGGTGAACACTCTACATCTGTGTCAAGTGTAGTCTTGGAAATGCTCGACTGTTTGTCTGCCTGGCTTTTTCCGATACAGATTTGATTTCCCCGAGCGTTTGTAAAGAAGACAACACAACCTGTACATCAATCCTCAGGCCAAGTAGATACCATTACCAGTGTCTGGTTTCTTTTGGAATTGAGTGTGGATGGATAGCACACTTAATCCATGGCCCCCCATTGAATTCATATCTCCCTTTAAAATAGTTCAGAAATTGAACATGATGTCTGTGCAAGACAGCCATAGGAAACATTTAATTAGACTTAATTCTAATTAATTAACATGTCAGACATATATTTAGTATGACAGCTATATATTTGAGGTATGTTCAAAAATAAACAACATTAAGTTCAGTTCAACATTCAGTTCAAGTCATGCATGAACAATATTCCCTGTCCTTTGCGGATGGTTGATTTATTGCTGTTGTTTTATCTCCACAGTAACAAGAGCGTTTGGTTAAATAGTGTCTTGCCATAAAAATAAAGTTGAAAATTAATCATTATGATGCATATTGCTTGGTAATACAAATGGCAGTCTAAGACAGGACAGCTAGTTAATAGTATACATTTCAGTCAACACAACTTGGTCAAGCTACTCACCCTGGGTTCAAATGACTCATTTTGTCGGCGCGTAGTGATCTTTGATATGAATAGAGATAACAAGCGATGATTTTAGAGTTTTCTTTAATCCAGGGGACATTAAAACTATGTGTGCATCCCGTCTGCCCGGCTCTGAATACTCAACACCTTTCCTCGCGAGGAACTGATGACAGCCTGCGTTGCCATGGTGAATCACGTGATGATGCCAATAACTCTACGCATTCTTTCTTGCTTTGTTTAAATACGATATTACTTAAACAAGTTCATATTTATACGTCTAAAAGTCAAATGGACGTGGAGATATATCTGAAGTGTCAATAAAAATACAGGTCTTATTAGATTAAAATGGAAAAATAAAAACAAAAAATGATGGTTATGTATTGTGTAGCTGTAACATATCGCTTTTGTCAGATGTTATGGTTTTGTAGATTTTATTTTATTAAACGTGGGGATAGTTAATGTAGGTCAGGTTCCAATAAGCCTTAAGGCTGTACTTTGATGCCCTCTAGTGTTTTCACTGGAGATTGTCTGCACAAACTGAAGGAATCATTTAATCATTTTACAGTATATTACTGATATTTAAATGCAGTGACATCATTTTGGCCTTTGGCCTATATATATATTCCATGTCAGTAAGTAAAGTTGATTCACTTTATCTATCTATCTATCTATCTATCTATCTATCTATCTATCTATCTATCTATCTAGATAGATAGATAGATAGATAGATAGATAGATAGATAGATAGATAGATAGATAGATAGATAGATAGATAGATAGATAGATAGATAGATAGATAGATAGATAGATAGATAGATAGATAGATAGATAGATAGATAGATAGATAGATAGTCTATATATATAGTCTATATATATATAATCTATATATATATATATATATATATATATATATAGATTAGCCTGTCGTAATAGGCCTAGTCTACTCTGCCCAATATGTACATATTCCACCCTAGGCCTACTCTACTTTCACCTAGCCTACATTCTCCTAACTATAGCCTACCACAAAATATTTACTCTATAACTGCAAAAATATGAGCACATAAAATGTGTGTGTGTGTGAGGTATTATATAAATGGATAGTAAAAACCTTTAAATTCTGACCTTTTGGGGAAATTTTGGGCCCTATGATAAAAACAGCTTATAATAGTGTTTTGAAAATGTAACAATGCAGAAAGTTTTCAGTGATGGGTAGGTTTAGGGGTGGGGGTAGTGCAGGGGGATAGAATATACAGTTTGCACAGTATAAAAATCATCACGAAGAGTCCCCATAAAACATAGAAACCCAACATGTGTGTGTGTATGGTCAAGGGAAACCTACATTAGCCTATGACGGCAATATCCGAAATCCTTGTCCGTGTGGGAACATTTTTTGGTCCCCATGAGGAAAACAGCTTATAAATAAGACTAAATTATGATTTTTGAAAATGTAAACACGCAGAAAGTTTTCTGTGATGGGTTTAGGGCTAGGGTTAGTGTAACAGTATACAGTTTGTACAGTATAAAAATCATTATGTCTACAGATAGTCCCCATAAAACATGAAAACTCAACATCTGAAAACACAACAACATCTGTGTGTGTGTGTGTGTGTGTGTGTGTGTGTGTGTGTGTCGGATGGCATGGAATTGTCGCAGTGTTTCGGTGTGTAGTGGGTGGCACTGCAGCAAGTGCAATCAGTGTTAGATTGGACATTTGTGCTGTGATTGTGGAGAAGGTAATCACTTCCTGATTAGGGCATTTTTCCACAACTCTCTGATTGGACAGACGGACATGCAGTCCTACAGATCATCACTCAAAACATGCGGGCTGGCTGAAGGCCTCATCAGAGCGCACAACGAGAATTTACATTGTTACACTTTGTTAAAAAATTATATAGGCCTAAATAATAATAGTTTAACAATTAAATACATAATAAAAAATAACCACTGAAATAAAAACTCCATAACTAAAAACAATGAACATTACAGTCAGCATGCCTTTCAAACAAAATTAATGCCAATTTCAAAATCAAAGTTAGGCTATATTAAAAAATCATCTACACAGTTAATTAAATATATATATATATATATATATATATATATATATATATATCAGTCTTTAGCCATACTTGCTGAAATTTGGTTAAAATTAATAAAAAAGAGACCCAATAAACTTTTATACTTTTAAAAGTAGCCTACATAGCCTAGTATTTGACTAACGAACAACATAAGCCTAATCCTCATTAGGCCTTCGACAATATTAGGCTATTATATTAGTAATATTTTACATTATTGTCCTTTAAGCCATTAAGTAGCCTATATAAAGTGAGAACATATTTTAAAACATCCTATAAACTGTGTAGGTTTTGCGGCACATAAGTGTCTGTCAATTGACAATACAAATTGCATAGCTACAATTAAAATTAAAATAAAAACGCTAATTTTCCGGAAATTGCTTTAGGCCAACACATTGTTTAATTATGGGACACCTACCATGAACCAATAAATACAGAGAAAGCGCTTTACATGTCATAATGATAAATTGATTTTTTTTTTGTCCCGGTGTGATGCGTTCCGTGCACAGTTCGTTAGAAATATTTCCACCATTTCCCCTAAATTATACCAGAAGAAGAAAAGAACCCGCCTTGAAATCGCAGCAATTAAGTGTCAAGAGTTTAATGAGACCTCTTCACCTTTGGGTCGCTCTGGTTGAGCGTTTGTGCCAAACGTGTGGCTTTTAATTGCTGTTATTAAATAAATCAATTCTCTTCTTCCTCTGATTCTTCAGAGGTTTTGACTGGCATTCGTAATTGATACGTTTGGGGTTAAGGCATTATGTATGAACCGTTTCCGAACTCCTAATGCTGATTTCAAGTACATAATACATGCACAGATAACCATTAGCCTCTAACAGTCGGACATGGTTTAATAATAACTGAAATTCTTAGTCTAAATGCTGTTTTGGCTAGCTATTGGTTGCGGTTGTCATGGTGAAGAGAAGATTGGGTGATGTTTATGGGATGGAGCGCGTACATTTAAAGGCTGTTTCGATGGGGACTTCGGAAATCCGGAGGGCATTCACCACAGTCATGTCTACGGGTCGCAGTGAGGATTTTACCAACAAGTGCAAAGAAGTTACAAGCGACGTTTGCATGGTAAATATTTTTTTATATATATTTTTTTTGCTTGACCAGAAACCGAAGCCATCTTTAAACTATAAACTCTTTTCAGTCAGTGATAGGCTAACTTACAAGCTGAAATTGTATTGTTGAGGAGGGTCATTTTGTGGTCCAACATTGAGGTTCATCTCTTTGGTTTGGCGTCCTTGGCAAAATTAAAATAATAAAAAAACACAGTTCTGTTATACGTGTGATATGAAAACTACAACAACAACAACAACAACAACAACAACAACAACAACATAAAAACCGTCAAATAAGGAAAAATAGCCTACCTGTGCTTTGCCGGTGTAATACGTTAACATCATCGGTTGCACTTCCCCAAGCGACCAAATTTCAGAAATCTTTGTAAGATATCACTGAACATTTATCCATGGCAAAAGTACATTTCTTACTAAATTTAATTTTCCATCTCTATTTTTGTGTTTACTTAAAATTAGAAAAATCTGATATTTTAATCTCTAATCAGTCGTTTAACAGTTGACGTAGTTGTTTAATGCTTCGCTAACTAGCAGAAGACACTAGCAGGGTTTAAATCCCAGTGTGCAGTTGGGGCATGTTGTAAAACTCCGTTACATTGTGCCCCTATTAGAACTGATATTATTTTCTACACTTTTATGAATTCTGTTGAGAAAACATGAGAAACATGCAAATTAAGACTGAGAGTCAATGTGCAGAAATGAATTATTATTTTGTTTTGAACTACGCTGTTTTCCGAGTGTTTGTTGTCAATCTAAAAAAAATGAGTTTATTTTTAACTATTTGAAAATGCCATTATTTTATATGAAAAATTTAATAATTGTATTTCATTAAGAAAATACTTTGGTTTGTCTTGTATATATATATATATTTTTTTGATCAGATAGCATTTTAAGCTGTCATGGTGATGTTACAATGTGCCTATGGGGCATGTTGTCACATTTCACTTCCATTCTTTCAGGGTAAATCAAGAAAAAAGTATACACTGTATTAATAAAACAAACCCACATAATTGTACTAGACATGTGGGAAATTATTAATGTGGGAAAAAATAAATACTCTAAACCCCAAGTAGATTTACACAAACTGAGAAAGTCAAAAAGTGTTACGTTGTGCCCCGCTTTCCCCCTTCACTGTAACAAATCAATGATGAGTTATGAAAACATGTTTTACATTGCAGACTCATCAAAATAAGTTAATACGTATTAAACTTAAATTATTCAAGATTTAACCAATTTAAAGCAATGTTTGAAAATATAAGTTCTGTTTCTACAGATTTCATCAGAACTTCTGAATGGCCGATTAGATCCAGCTTCTCCGTCTGCTTTACACCAAGCAATGGCTTCTGATGCTTTTCAAGGCAAAGTAGTTTGCACGGGGTGTAGAGATGACATCCTAGACCGGTATCTACTTAAGGTGAGGATTTTTTTCCCTTAAAATATTTATTCATTGAAAATTTTGCTGCATGATTCTAATTGAGTGTAATTTCTCATACCTGGTAATTATTGAATGCAGGTAAATGACTTGTGCTGGCATGTGCGATGCCTTTCATGCAGTTTGTGCCAAACCACTCTCAGCGGGAACACAACCTGCTATGTTAGAGGGCGAGAGGTCTTCTGCAAACTAGATTACTTCAGGTATTTTTTCTGAAGACGTACAGCATGCTTACAAGTTGTTTCAGTATGTATTTAACCTCATCCAAACATAATTATGGATGTTTGACAGAAGGTATCGGACATGGTGCTCGTGCTGTGGGGAAACGGTTCAATCTTCGGACTGGGTACACAGAGCGAAGGGAAATGTTTATCACCTGGCATGCTTCTCGTGCTTCTCCTGTAAGAGGCAGCTGTCCACAGGCGAGGAGTTCGCTTTGGTTGGGCAAAAATTGTTGTGTCGAATCCATTACGACAGCATGCTGGACAAACTCAAAGGGGCCTCTGAAAAAGGTGAGTTGAGAGTCCTGCATGCATACATGGGA
This sequence comes from Cyprinella venusta, assembly GCA_038021265.1. Taxonomy (NCBI): domain Eukaryota; kingdom Metazoa; phylum Chordata; class Actinopteri; order Cypriniformes; family Leuciscidae; genus Cyprinella; species Cyprinella venusta. The sequence continues at coordinate 9,194,107 of CM075872.1, read as the reverse complement.
CATACTTTAAAACCCTATAAATTTGATACGTTTCTAACATTTCTATGGCCTCTAAATTATCGACATGATCTTAAGACCTTAAGACCTTTTCGTATAATTCTAAAAAAAAGTCCATCTTCAGGTTGTGTTACACATCTTTTTGCTGTGAGATTTTTACAACGTGAACATAAGAATACATTATATATATATATATATATATATATATATATATATATATATATATATATATATATATATATATATCAAATATGATGCGAGTATATCAAATATGATGCTGTACATCAGGCTTTTGCAAAATGTTTGTATGTCGCTTTCATCATTGTATTGCATTGCATTATATGGCTTTGTCCCCCACAATAGTTTTGATCATAAAACAATATATCAATAATATTTACCTTACTAAGCATTTCAGCTTATTTAGCCACATACTGTAAATACAGTATGAGCAAATTGCATATTTTTGCTCAGTTTGGGTTTCTGAATAAAAATTAAGATTTTTCCTCTGAGCATGAGCTCCATATCATACTATGAGCCATGAAAGCCCGATGTAACAAATAAGACACTTAACAAAACAACAACATATGCAAACTTTTTATTATTTTTATTTTGTCTAAAGATTCTCTAAACTGTTCCATTTAATATATATATATATATATATATATATATACACTTTAGACTATTATGTCATGTCAGGGTTTATAGGGCTAAACTATTATTTGCATAGTTTGGGTAAAAATAATACAAACCAAGACATCTTAGGGGAAAAAAGCAGGTGTTTAGTTTTGATAGATAAGCTTCTGGTCTTGTTAGTTTGTAGCATGCTCTGTCAGAAAAAATAATTACAACTGTGCCTTAACTTTTATGCATTGCCTACAGGTTGTGAGATAAACCAAAAGCTGTCAAAAAGAGCACGTACCAGTTTCACTTCTGACCAGCTACAGGTATATCATCCCTCTCGCTATGAAATGTGTCCTAAATGCGATCAATGAAAGAAACAATCGATGCCTGCTATGTTGTACTTTGTACAGTTTTCCCACTCCCTTACTGACTCTGATCCTGCTGACGCTGTCTATGTTTGTGGCTTGCAGGTTATGCAGGCTCAGTTTGCTCAGGACAATAACCCAGACGCACAGACACTTCAGAGGCTTGCTGAACAGACTAGGCTTAGTCGACGCGTCATTCAGGTTACATTTCTTTAGCAACATCTAAAGTGCCTAAATTGAGCTGATATAAATTTGTAACTTAAAGTTGTTTTAACATTATTTATCATTTGCTACTGTATGTAGCAACAGAAGAAAATGCGTATGTTGTCTAAATTTCTTCAAATTTCTATCTGGTCAGGTCTGGTTTCAAAACTGTCGTGCCCGTCAGAAGAAGAACATCTCTCCCCCTCATTCAGGAATAACGGCAGGAGGTCTGTCGTCACTCCGGGTGGTTCCCAAACTAAATGAACTGCATTATACAGACACATCCACGCTTACAGCCTTACACAACATCTGCGTCGATGGTGAGATTTAAGGAAATGTAGTACAATTAGCCAAGTACTATTTAAAGAGTACTTTATTAGTCTATCAGTCTAGTGTGGAAAACGGTTCTGATATAGCAGAAATACTGGAAGAATTTGCTAATTTTATGAAAACTCCAAATGGAAAAGCAAAAACATATCTTTCCTCCTTATTTCAAACTGAAGAAATCACCACCCAATACCAATCCAAGACACAATAGCGATGTTCAATTCACGAGGGAGCAGATTTCCAATGAATCTGCCAAATTGGTTCTCAAAGCACATTGAAAGATTCATTTGAGAATCAGACTGATTCGACCAATCTGATTGCAGCTGTTCTCGAGTCAACAACTAACTGATTTAACGATTGGGTCAAAAACTTGACACTTGACTTGGACCTCAAGGAGTTGAAACTTGACTTGGACCTCAAAGACTTGTAAACATGTGGGAAAAGGTGTGTCAAGATGACATCCATTTGTTCCTGTGCGTTTGTGCTTTTGTTAATGGGTCTGATTCTCTTTTATCTCCAGTTCACACACCAACATCTCTACTCTATCAGCCATTACTGTCCCAACAGTCAACACATCAACTGACCAACAGCAGCTAAACATTTAACCATTCAGTTGGAAATGTTGTGCCAATTATTATAACAATATTTATGCCACTAATACATTTCTATTACATTTATTCATTAGTATGTTTTAATTTATGAATATGTATTTTGCACCCATCACATGCGGTTTAAATAAAAATAACTTGTTGCCATGTGTCTATATGAAATACTTTATTTCCAAATTGATCCTTGCATGCATTTGGATTACATCATACAATGTTATTATGCATTGTAAATTAGCATAATATAAAGTCACAAAAATAATTAAAAAAAATGTATCACACTATAAAAGAAGAGAATTAAATAAAGTTAAATACTAATAAGATAAGGGTTAAACTAAAGAATAATGCAATTTAAATGAATTACGAGAGCTGATTTTAATTTCAGCACATGCGCTCATTGTATTAGCGATCACATTCAAGTGTTCTTAACATAAAAAATGGTACGGAATACATATTAGAAGAAACATCCCTTTCAAATGACGAGAGAAAAAATGTGTACATTGTATAAAAAAAGGAGGTAAAACTTCAAATGGTTTGTAATCGCATAACTTCATCAAAATATGAGCAATATAACAACCAATATTCTGTACGCATTCATATGAAGGTGTTATTAACATAAATTCAAGTCCTTGGCTAAAATGAAGTGTGAATGGACACAATGAAATCTCTGAAGGAGCGAGGGGTGTAACCTCCTGCTGCTAGAGAGCAATCGATGCAGTTGGATGGATGAATAAGAGCAGTAATGAAGGAATAAATACTTTAAAGCTCTGCACAGCAGAAAAGAGCTCAAATCAACATGTGGTTGAGGTTAAAAGAGATGTTAACGGCATGTTGGAGTAAGGCACTTCAGCTGAACTGCAAACAGCAACTTAAAAAAGTTCATCTAGTGAAGAGCAATTAAATGCGTTACCGGTCAGTTTCTCAATATGAGAAAATTGGCAGTTGCACCCCAAACGGGTGCTAACAGAATGCAATGGTCATATAAAAGACAAGAATCAGTAAAAACAAACAAAAAACATTAAAATCTATGAAAATTAGGGGTGTAACGATACCCTCATGTCACGATTCGATACATATCACGATACGATATTATTGCGATACTCCAAGACGTATGATAAAAGATTATGAAAAAATGAACTGTTGATTTAAATGTTAACTTTGATATTACATTGTGGGTTTAAATGAATAGGTTTGGACTTGGTGCTTGTAACCCAAAGACAATGGTGACACCAAAATAAAAATATTCATGATTCTGAAGCTGAAAATACAGAATTATTTTAGACGAATATGCTTGTACTCTGTCACTGACTAGATATATTTAAAATAATGTCGGCCACTTTTTACTAGTAACGCCAGCCATTTGGAATTATCAGGACCCACAAATATTCCCTCATTGCATGATTATACATTTTTATCAACATTATGTATAGTAGTTTTATATAGTACTGACACTAAAACTCTTTGAACTAAAAAAATTGAATTTTTTTCTAGCACAGTAATTTTTATGTTGGGGGAACTATCCACGATACATATTGTTGTATTTTTTATTGCGATATATTGTGGCACGATATATTGTTACACCCAGATCAGCAGATCAGTTTGAAGACTGTTGTATTGATGTTTTTGGGCTTCTAATCAGATTTATAACACAGAAGCTGCCTACGGACATGACTGAATACTGCTTAAAGAAGTCCATTTAGGATGCTGATGGTCAGGATAACAATCGGCAGTGTCCGTTTTTTTATGTCAGTGTCTTTTTGTTGGTCGCTGCTTTTATTTTCTACCTTTCTTTTTGTCCTCTGGTCTCTTTTGGTTCTTCTTGTTGAGGATGGCTCGCAGGCTGCCGCCCATGTAATACGGACGGCTTGCTGAGCCGTCGTTCTTCTCCAGATCAAGCACTGAGAACAGAAGCATAAGCAACGTTAATGCCAACCAATCGTTAATGTGATTTTGTCGGCAATCAAAGGCAATGCTGGATATTTGAATACAAGGAAAACTTAACTGGAGAAAGTTATACTGTATGTCAGAAAGTATACATACAGTGGTGGACAAAAGTGATGTTCGGCCTAGGAATGTTTACGTTTTTAACACATTTTTACTAATATTTTTATAAAGGGTAAAGATTTTGTAAGCATATTGTATAGTCAATTGTTTTATTTGTGATAAAGTGATGAAACATGCCAAATTGTGCGGGCTGCCATACAAAGAAATGAAAAACAAATGCATGGGACTTTCAATTCTTTGGCTATTTTCTTACAGCCACTTTCTATTTTGTGATGTTCAACAATCTTTTGATGCACATTCTTTGGTTTTGCTCATTGTGATGAATGATTAAGGGGATTGGGCCTTTGTGTTTCCTCATATTTAAACTCCTGTGAAACAAGAAGTCATGGCTGGACACTTTCACGTTCCTAGTCACCCTGGTGTGCTAAAAAGGTCAATATTAATGGGAATATCCTTCAAAGATATTTTACACTTAATTTTTTAACCTTTTTTTCCAAGGCCATTGTGTTATCAATCAATCAGCCGACGTGTTTTGGAGAAAAATATTTATTTCAGAATGTGATTTCCACCCCAATTTCAATTCTTTTACTTCAATGAAAAGTTTTTCATTTTTAAAATAAAAAAAAATCAAAAGGATAAACAATGCAGATTTATTTTTTACAGCCATTTTTGTTCATATTTACCAAGGGTGCCATTAATTCTGACCACAGCTGTATATATAAATAATTATTTTCTCATATTTTAATGGTTTATAGAACTTTTTAATATTTTTAATGCATTAAACTGAAAAAGAATTTAATCGCAGTCGTTCACACTAATTTTAACAGCACTAATATTAATATAATCTTTTTTTATTAAACTTAGAATGTCAACAATATTGATGATATTTGTCGGCATACAGCAAAAAAAAAAAAAGAGAAAGAATCAAACCAATAATAATATTTAATTATTTTATTCTAATTGAAAAAAAAAAACGTTCTATTTTTACAAAACTTTCCCCCATTAAAAGACAACTTGTACTGAACTCCTCAGAGCAGATGCAGCATCAAACCTGTCTACATATTACAAAATTACAAAAATGGCTTTTATGTTCCTTTTATAAATTGAACTGCAAAAACTTTCAGACTGATTGCAAACAAACAAAGAAGAGCAGTCCTCTTCCTTTTAAACTAGGCACATTTACTAAATACTGCCATCAGAACACCTGGAAATTCATAGGTTATATCAAAACATGGTTAAAAGAGAAAATACACTGTATCTATTATGAATCCTCCAATACAATAACATTTGCCATTCGATTATGATAAAGTTAATATTAAATCATGTGGCGCATGGACTGAGAATCAATCCATACGCACATCCTATGTACTGCATGATCTTATAAACCAGAAATGACATGAAAACAAAGAGTTGTATAGAAAGAGATTCAAGATCTTTTCTCATTAGAGAATAAATATATAGAATAGTTTGCTTTCATAATTGGCAACCAGAATATCATCAGACTTGAATTCAGTTACTTTTCTCCAGAAGACAAACAATGTGTAAGGCAATGATGGACAGAATTTCAGCAAAGAGAAATGGAAGGGAAAAAGTATAGGAGAAAAAAAGTAGGGCAAGAGCCAGTCAGAATCAGCAGAGAGGAGGCCGCTTCTATAAATGCTATCGGCTCCTGATTCCATGTCCCAGAATGCCTTGCTCTGCTGTGGAGAGATGCAGCGTGCTACAGTACTAACGCAGTTCCTCACGTCCAACTGAGGTAACAGTTTCAGGACACAGCATACTTTTTGCCTGCTTGCTCATTTTTGTTAAGTATCCTGTGCAGGCCTTGAGGCATGTAATACGGTTTGGAAGGACTGCCATCGTTCCTTTCAAGATCTTCACCTGAAGGGTGTCCCGGCAAATCAGACGACGGAAGAATGGAAGAGGGAAGGAGGAAAGACACAATGTTGCAAGGAAAAAGGGGTCAAAGAAATAGGAGTTAGTGAGTAGTCTTGCAGTTTAAGAAGATGTGAAGAGTTAAATAAATACATAAAGTTCACAGTAGGATTATAAATAAAGAAACAGAGAAGATAAGTCATGCACAGAAAAAGAAGAGGAAAGTAAAGGAAAACATAATTTATTACCAAACACGCATACCAGTATGGGAATATTGCAGATTTAATAAGGTGTACTTACAGAAGCAGAGGAACAATGTATCTACACACATGGCATAGACGTTAAAGAATCCGTGTGCAATCATATAGGATCCGAATATCACAGTCTGTGGATGGAAAAAAAAAGATTACGAGAGAAATTAGTCAAAAATTATTTTCCGATGGACAAAATCAAGTCCCGCTTTCCATTTGTTCTTGTTCGGGAAGATGTTTAACTTGTGTATACCTATGTCACAATATGGAAGAAAAGGTCATTATGAATTTAGTTTCATACCGTCTTTAAAGATGAGGGTTCCCATACCCTCTTGCTCAATGAGAATTTGTTTAAAATAAATGTATTTATTAATAAACTAACAAATATATACAAATAGTAGATATAGATACCCAAAGGTTAGAACAAATCGAGCAAAACATTCATTCCCATGGCAATAACCCAATTAAATAAGATGTGGGGAGGGGTTTAACTAGTGAATATATGTGACATTATGTATGTAGATAAGGTTTGTGACGTGGATTATGTGTAAATATGCCTGTATTGTACAACAAATTAATGTTTTCTAAGTCTAGGTCTAAAAATCCAATCATAGACTCTTAAGCATTTGCCAATTTCAATCCAAACACTGACTTTTTTTTTGCCAAAGCAGAGCATATTAAAAATTACAAATATATAAATAATTTTACATAAATTCATCTATTAATATTTAGTATTAAAGATTGCAGAAGAATAAAATCGGGGAAATCACTTTAACAACAAATAAAAGCAAGCTGTAATGCATTCACTCACCAGTAGAGGGACCCAATAATAATTTAATGATGGCACCTCTTCCTGGATCACTGGTATTTGGCGAGTGAAGAAAAAGAACGCGAGGACACCTGGAAAAAAACATTCACAACATCAGCGAACAAAAAGAGCCTGCAAACAATGTTTCATTTATGTGTGTATGTAGGGAGTCTGTGCAGTGTGTGTGCGTATTTTTAAAGCCCTCAGACTCAATTAGTCTTAATGTTTCCCCGTCTGTATGACACAGAACATCGACTCACCCACACTCCCTGAGATCAGCAGTTTTCCCAAAAACAACAGGAAGTCAGTCACCTTGTCCAGAACAGCAACTCTAAACAAAAAAAAAAAAATGTAATAAATCACAATAAACAGATACTGTATATAGTTGCATTCAGTCTTAGTAATGCTACATAAACTAGAGAACTAATTATATGGAATATTTAAACAATTCACAATTTAATTGATAATATTTTTCTGAATACATGTTGTATGGCAATTTTTCGATGTCTGACTTATATTAATCAAATATTGTTGAAATTATGCTTCACAATTATGCTTTATTTTATGGCATGGAGGCAACATTTGATAACACTGTAGCAAGAAAAAAAATATCAACAATAACATCTTGGAAATGTCACAATAACTGAAACAAATGATTGCACAGGTGTGTGTAAGAGAAAGTCCTTGCAGCTTCACATCTTGTCTCAGCTGTTCAGTCTTACCTCATAACGTTCCTCATTAACAGGAAGAAAGCGTCTCGCGCTGAGGCACAGAAATTCTTCCCATATATCGACATCTGAGGAATAAAAGGATGAGCAACCATAAACAACAGACCTATTAGTCAGTCTGTGTCCACAACACAGGTTTGACATTGGTTTTCTTTTCTTTTCGGTTATATTGTTATATGATAATGTTATGAAACGCCTGTACCTTGAAAAAGTGGGGTGACTCACCATAATGTAAGCATTCCTGTTCATGAACTTAATGAAGTGCTCAAGGCACCAGAAACAGCATTTGAGGCAGCAAAGCAGGAAGCGTGCACATGCATTGTGAGCACCTGAGACAAAGACAGAAGGAAGGGCAGCATCATTCATAACGTATTCTATACTGATACAGTCTACCGTTCAAAACTTCAGAGTCATAAGATTTTTTTTAATGTTTATGAAATAAGTTTGTATGCTCATTAAGGCTGTATTTAATATTATGAAATATTAGTACAATATAAATAACTGTTTTCTATTTGAATACATTAACACATTTTTCATTCCTGTGATGTAAAGCTGAATTTTCAGCATCTTTATTCCAGTCTTCAGAGTCACATGATCCTTCAAAAATCATTCGGTGCTCAAGAAACATTTCTTAAAATCATCGATGTTGAAAACACTTGTATAAACATTTTTGGAAATAATGTTAGATATTTATTTAGGATTCTTTAATGAATAATTTGAGTTGAATGAGGTGGATTTGAATCCACTGCTGCTTCAAAATGAATGAGTGATTATAATCAAGGCATTAAATCAATATTTTTCCTTCTAAAAATCAAATGAGTTGAATGACTTCTGTAGGCTTGTGGGATTTTACTTTGTTATAGAAATTGCTCATTTAGCTCGGCTTCCTGAAATGAAATAGGGACTTGTTTTGTGTTTGAGAAAGGTCTTCGAAGTGTTAAAACATAAAGGGGTCATTGAAGCCAATAGTTTAAGGGACAATTTCTTTGTTAAAGCCTTACTTCCCAGTTAGACTAAAGTCTAGCTATCCTTGAGAGAAAGAATGCATTATCTTGATGTTTTGAGACGACTCTCCTGTTTATAGCTAGAGCCTGGCCAAATCCAACCTTGGAAAAGCTGTGTGTCGGTGTGTGTGTTAGTCTCATGGTTGGAGGTTAAGGAACCACTGGCATTATTATGGGAGATTGGATGACTTGTTTTTTGGGTTTTTTTCGACATGTTGAAGGTCATGACGTGCTTAAACATAAGAGGCTGAGTTTCAGCTGCATAATCTATGCTTCAGTCTATCTGTATATGTGAGGAAAATTACTTAGACTATGTATTCTTAGCCAATCAGAAACTGCAACCAGATCTGAGCTTAGACCATGGTGAATGGCTGACTTCTGCTGATGAAACTGCAAACTATCTTCAGTAAATCTTTTCTTTCATTTATTATAATTCTGAATATGGGATGTCATTTATCATATCAATTAAAATTGTATTGAACCCACATTTTTGAACGGTCCAAAAACCTCTTTGGACATTTCTAAATGTTTTACCGTCGAGTTTTACCATTTTCGAATCCATTCAGCCGATTTTCTGGTATTTAGAAGAATATCAGTAACCAGATAGTTTCTGGTCTCATTGACTTCCATAGTATATTTTTTTCCTTCTATGGAAGTCAATGAGACCAGAAACTGTCTGGTTACTGATATTCTTCTAAATACCAGAAAATCAGCTGAATGGATTCGAAAATGGTAAAACCCAACTGTTTAACTCTGGGAGAGTTGTAAAATTAGCCTATTTCCAAAAAAAGTGGAGTATCCCTTTAACACTTATTCAAATGAACTGCACTAACAGAGATATCGCACTAGAGTTAGTTTTAAGTATGAACACACCCTATTTTAATGTAATATACCTTTCAGTTTGTGGTCGAGATACTCCAGAATAATCCTGATGAACTGTACGATGGACAGAATCAAAGCTCCAAATGCAAGAGAGCCTGTGTGATACCTGGAATAGCATTGTAATGTGATTCTAGTGAACATTTAATTTCAGTCCAACAGCCCTCCACTCAGACATAATCAATCGCCTACAATCTTTAAAAGCACTGATGGCAACATACCTTAGAGCCCTGCCAAATGATGAAGCCAAGGGGCAAGGTGGGATGTCTTCTGGCTTCCTCAAGGCCCAGTAATATGAGGCAAAAGCCCCAGCGAGGGTGCACTGGCCCAGAGCGATGGTGAAATTCACCAGCCAGAGGAAAACCAGTAAATTGCAAAGCTGAAGAACAAAGATATAACGGTGGTACACACTCTCCCCACCGTAAAAAGCAAACGTGCACTGGGAGCCCGGACACAGTGTAGTCACGTTTGATTGACTGAAGGTCTGAAACACAAACATTCACCAATATGATACAGTTACAAGATAAATGGACTCAGTACTCAATAGTTGAGTGGATAACCACAGTTTACAGTAATTTTAGTGTTTACCTCTGGGTCACAGGTGAGATTGGTATACTTGCAATCGGGTAGTGTTGACATTACTTTATAGACTGCGTCGCCAGAGGATGCCAGGAACCTGAAAGAAGTTATGGTTAAGGACACTAAAATACAAACTAGTCAAAGCTGACGTGTCATTTCTGTTAAAACTGCTCAAATCAAAATTGCTCAAACAAATCAGTCTCTCCCCAAAATCATGAATACAAACATATTAATATAAGATTACATGCATACAAGTTCAATTCATTTGAGATTTGGATACACAGCTGTCACGGCCCAGTATGCGATGCAGAGAGCCAGCAGCAGAAAGGTGATGATGGGATAGAATAGTGTTGACATAATGCAGCCAATTGCCCTGTAGGAAAGAGAGATGTGAAAAGGTAAAAAAAACAACATTTGACAGCTTTGTTTTTAGGTGTTTTTCTATTCTTTCAATTTACATGCACCAGCATTAAACAAAAGAAAGAAACTAACTTGCTGCCCTCCTTCAGAAGAGCGATGGCAATACGAACTCTGTTCCGCAGGAATATCAGCACTAAGATGATGATTGCTTCGGTGACAGCCAAGGAGATCACTGCGGGAAATGATCAAGCTGTCATTTTTCCATCAGACTCAACTTTTCATAACCTTCAACTTGACAGTGCAGGTGCATTGCTTGGTTTGAGATTTATTATTTGATTTAAACTGCACTACAAACACTCATATGCTGGAATAACTGAAGAAATCTCACTGAAAATGAGCCAGGTCTGACTCAGCTGCAGGTAAACCCGGAAGTCAGTCTGGAATCCAATGTCTGAGATGGTGATATCAGAGTCCGGCTTTCCCTTGAGTGAACTGTACTCCCAGTAACAATGCCATATTCCTGTAAGTGACAGTCAGGACACAGTGGGTGAACTCATAGTGTAGAGAAATTCAATCTAACAAATCATTTAGTGTTAAAAGGATAGTTTAACAACAACAACAAAAAAATTCACCTTCATGTCTTTATAAACCCATAAAACTTATGTTAAAATGACTTTTTGAAGTTTTAAAAGTGATTTTATGTCAAGTTCCACTGAAAAACAGCAGTCAAGACCGTGACTATCCCTTTAAGAGGTTATTGTAAAACATTGAGGTCTAGTATATGACAGTTTAGTCTTGTTCTATGGGGTTCTGTAGTCATTACCAACCATAGCCCACAGCCACGATGACCCCGAAGATGACCATCCAGAAGAGAATGCCAGCGGTGAACCTCAGCAGCAGAATAAAGATCAGACTGACCAGCATGCTAATCACCAAACCACTGAAAACACCCATTAAAACAGATCAGCTCCAACATATTCATCTATTGTATTGAGTTCAAAGGTTAAGCACTAATGCGGTACATACATTAGGATCCAAAACCACGAGCTGGCATAATCCTCAAAGACCTTGGTGCCGAACTCCTTTGCATCCAACAGGCTGGTGATGCCACTGTAAAAGAGCAAGACAACCATCAAAAACGATACAAACTGCACATTTCAACTGTACAGAGCAGGATATGAGGACTAAGAAGCAGTGACACACTACAGATCAACAGTGATCAGGTGGATGTTTCACACAAGTGTTACCAGTGTAAGAAGACATCAGATTTGTTCTATTGCTCTCCATTCATGAAAAAGACATGTTTTTTCATGCACGGTGGAGGACAAGGGTTAAGACTTTGTTTATTTTATCTGACACAACTGAAAATGATGCTGTGAGGGCCAGAAGTACAGTCTGTTCAATAAGCCGATCTAATTTTCTCAATCTTTTACAGATTTTTTATTTTTTTACAGACTTTATTTCTAACATCACAGTCTCGTTTTCATTCAGGTTAAAATACAAATAAACATAGTACAGTCTATGTAAGTCTATGGTGAGAGAAGTATTTGTGGTATATACACTACCGTTCATACGTTTTTTTTTTTTAAGAAGAAAAATAAATTAATACTTTATTTCAGGATACATTAAACTGATCAAATGTGATGGTAAATACATTTACAGTATAACATTAAATGTATATAATGTATATACAGGAACATTTTTATTTAAAATAAACACTGTTCTTTTGAACTTCCTATTCATCAAATAATCCTAAGAAAGATCACATTTTCCACACACACAAAAAAGAATAATATATAAATAATAAATAATTATAAATAATTTTTAACACAACTGTGCTCTAATCCAGCATATTATAATGATTTTTGAAGGATCATGTGACACTAAAGACTGAAGTAATAATGCAGAAAATTTTGCTTTGCCATCACAGGAATAAATTACATTTGAAAATATATTTTGCAAACAGAAAACGGTTATTTTAAATTGTACTAATATTTCACAATATTACTGTTTTTACTGTACTTTAATCAAATAAATGCAGTCTTGGTGAGCATAAGAATATTCTTTCAAAAAAGTCAACCCAAACTTTTGAATGGTAGTGTATTCAATGGATTTGATTTTACAATCTGTAAGCTAGATACATATTCCATACAGTTATATGATGCTCATTGATTTGTACAGAAGTGAGGTGTTTTTAAAAGGACAGCAGCAGTGTTGTGCAAGCAATTTGCTTGTATGCTACAAGCTTCTAAATTTAAAGTAGTTTACTCTTTATTTTTTTAAATAAATAAAAGCAGTTGTCTACACTTAGCTAGCTAGCTATGCTGTATAATAAAAACACCAACAGTATATTGCTACAAAAAAAAGCTGTGCAGACAACTCGACTCAAAGAATCACGTGAAAGATTCATATGAGAGAGTGTGAAAGTTCATTCGGCTGTAAACCGGAGTTTGAGGGAAAAAAGAAGCAGCATTTTGTCATGTTCTACCACTATTGCTGGAAAAAGTAGCTTGCTGCTTTTGAAAACAGCACAACTACTGTCATGATACTGGAAAATATAGTTAGGGTTAGTTAGTTACTTCCAAACAATGGTTAACAGAGATGAAGTTCTCCAAGTAAAGCTAATAAAAAATGTGTTTCTCTAGAGCAGAGAAGCTATCGGTCAATGGAAGAGATATTAACAGTCCCAATTTTAACAGCGTCATCTGCATTTCAAACTCCTACGATCAATTTTGCATGGCCAAAAATATTATCAATCTGGTTCCTGTCCAAAACGATCATCATTACTTCCTTCCATTTGCCATATATATATATATCAGACATCTGAAAGGCAGTGGAATTTTGTCAGTGACCTCAGTTCTGATGAGATGGAAAACAGATGTGTTTGTCCTGTTCTACAGATTCTTTGAGAAGCTGCAGGTGCAGAATGTGTGATGAGGGAGGTTAGTTCGTAGATAAGCGAAGGACAAGGTCAAGTTTCAAAGCTGACAAGAAATTAAGACCTTTCTGTTCCTTGCTGCATGGCCGTGACTTTGCTACAAAAAAGAAGCATTGAGCATGTTACAAAAGACACACAGGAAGCAAAAACCTTGGATTTCTGAAATCAGGTAAAGAGTTGTAAAAAACATCAGCAGATCACAGCATAAAAGTGCTCGTTATTGTGAGCGAAACTTAAGTATAATTGGTCAAAGCCTGTTTACAAGACACAAGACACAGTCTTGCATTCAGAAACAGCTAGATGGAAATCTTTTAACATTTTACCATGTAGCAAGATGCAATGCAGTGGCTGAAGACATCCTGTGTAACAATGTCTATTAGTTATGAGAAACCTGCCTGCTAAAAAAAAGAATGCACCCAATGTGACCTTTCACCCCAGGCATTCACATTAGTGCTATTATGGCAGCAGCAACTCATGCAAACATGCACAGCTTGACTTGTTTGTGTGGCTTAAAAGGCCAGATTCACTCTGACCTTTTTAAGGCCTAATGTCATACCCAGATAAAACTGTCCTCTCTCGCCTGGATGGAAAGACAGTATATTTAGGAACAAATGTTAAAAATAACTATTATTTGTTTACCCGCTGTATCTACAGTGTCAAAAGCAGATACGCCCACACACTAAAATGGAATATAGTTATTTAAATGACACATTTTTAACAAAACTCCAATATTTTTACAGTATTTTTGACTAAATAAATGCAGCCTTGGTCATATAAAGAAAACATATATATATATATATATATATATATATATATATATGAAGAGTTCAGATGCAAAAACCTCTAAGTGCCATTTGAAATTTTCTTCTAAAATTACCATTTTTTATCAAGCTTGTATATTTAAGTTCAGTAATTTCACTTAAATGACAATTAATAGGTAATCTTCATTGCCATTTAAGTGAAATTACTGAACTTAAATATACAAGCTTGATAAAAATGGTCATTTTAGAAGAAAATTTCAAATGGCACTTAGAGGCTTTTGCATCTGAACTCTTCATATATATATATATATATAAATCTCACAGACCCCAAACTTTTGAACAGCAGTGTACACTGACTTAAAATCTGACACGTATAAACTATAACAGGGTGATTAGGACCCTGAAGTAAAGTGAAGGGGTTTATTTTGTGTTAATGACCAACTAGCTCTATATTATCCCACTTGTAACACAGCTACTTAACCAAATAAATACATAAATAGATATAAAATGTGGTGTATGTAAGAAGGAGACCACAGAGAGATACGAGAGACATGAAACTAGCAGTTAAATATGTAATATAACAATGTAGGCAAATGATATACTCAACAGTCAATGTGTAACACAATTTGACAACAAAATGGTGCGTGTAATTAAGGTGGATATTTGAGAAATACTGTTGTATGTCATATGTCACAGATGCCTAACTAGTCTTCCTACTCGCGTTACACCAAATAAGAGCAATTTTGTAGCCAGACAGACAGTGCAGGATCAGTCCAATAGCTATTAAACAGGCTAGTAGAAGCATAGATATCCACAATAAAGGCTAGATGTCTTACAGCGGAGTCTCTGTCATCACCGTCGGCCATCTTGTCACAGGCAAGCTTTCTGGCGGGCTCTGTGCTACCTGATGTAAGAGTGATCAGCACGAACACAAATACTCTTATCTCGTTGAAATCTTGACGTATTTACAAACGGTTTGGTTTCTTACAAATGTTATTAACCAGGCTATAATTCTGGATGATTATTTATTTATACACATACTATTCATAAGTGTGCAGTGCCATAACTACATCTTTGATGTTTATAACAAACCAATCCGTTTGAAAATCGGTAGAAAGTTATGGTTATTTAAAAAGTACATGCACCATTAAACACAATGTTACGAGTGCGTGAGCTGCCTGTGACAAGATGGCCGCCAGTAGCGGACTTTGACCTCCATTAGCCAGCTCGGATGAGACATCTAGCCTTTGTTATGTATATCTATGAGTAGAAGGCTATAGCCTTTAATGAGGGATGCCAAACACTCTTAATAAGGGAAACTTACTTTGCTGCTTCTCTCAGATCGATGACACTTCTGGTTTTACCATGTCCATCTTTGAAGCTTGTTTGGTTGGCAACTGTTAACGTCCCGTTTCTGGTGATGAAATCGGGAAAGCACCTCTGGAGAACTGAAAGAAAGTGAATAATAAAGCTATGTATTTATATTATATTAATATATGTGATATGTGTTAAAACACATATCTACTTTTCTAGATGACCAAGACAGTTGAGGGTACTGGGTCATTTCAGCCAGTCATCTAAATGGCCCACTTCTAAGTTAAAGTATTTACTTTACTTTTCTACATTCAAACACTAGAAAATAATGGTGAATTATCTGAACCTCTTACTGAAAGATATCTGTATGTTTTGGGAAACTTTCCTGTTTATAGTTAGAGATCGAACAACTTAAAACTTGAAGAAGCTGTGCATCTGTGTGTGTATGCTAATATTCTGTCTGGCACTTTGGGGCGATGGAATGCTGGCGCCTAGAAACACAGTTCTGTGACCTCAGAAGGTCACACCATGCCTAAATCCAGGGTCCGGGTGTCAGCCGCGAGATCATTGAAGATATGCTTCTGTCGATCAGTCCATGTGTTGAAGTTCCATTCCATTCAGTCCATTTTCTTAGCCAACCACAATCATTTAACTCGAAGTAATGAAGTATCTTAGACCTTGGACGGCATGACTTCTGCAGAAGAAACTGCAAAATATTCTTCAGTGGAATGTTTCTTCATTTTATTCTGGGTCTTCATTTATCATATCTGGTTCATAGGTCTTTAACTGTAAAATCCCCAATAATATATAGTATTCAAAAGTTGTTGAGGACATGCTTTGTGTCTGTCAGCACTTTTTCTGTCTGCACTTTTTCCTCCCTGACTTCAAGGCCTGAATTCCTAAGAAGTGATAAGCAGCTGCTACTATCCAAGGGTTTTATAGCATTCTGTACCTCCTCTGCCGATATGGAGAGGACACAGCAACCTTTCTCAGCTTTGCCAGTGACATTTTCTCTTTTTCTATCGCTCATATTATATCGAAGCCGTTATGATGGCTTCAAAGAGATCCAGCGGCCTGAATTGAAACTCCTGATCTCCTGCCGCACAAGTTTCTATTCATGTTCACATACGTTCGTGTCATTAGCAACTTCATTTTAATTACACATGAACAGGATTTCACATGAATTAATTTAGCCCACGTTTACACATATATGTTGGGTTTCTTTGTTCTGGCACTAGTTCACACAATCAGAACTTTCCAAGACTCTTCTGGAATAGCATTTGCACAATCTTGGTGCAAAATTTCAGACTATTAAATGTAAATGCACATCAGCACTAAGACATTTTAGGACAGAAGGCATAGTTTTGATTATGTATTCCAATAAAAAAAACTCACATGGTCTGCTTGGCACAATCATTGAGGGACAATCTTCATCCCGTAGCACCTGAGAAACCGGCTGCCAAATGGAAAAAGAAGAGGGAAAAAAGAAGATATTTTACAAAAAATAAACCTGAGTATTCATCTCTCTACAATATCTCCAGTATACCAGGCCTGCCTCAAAAACTGTCACCATGTGAGCTTCTAAATGTTCATGTGTGAAAATCCAGTGACGCAGCAGAATTAGATCATTGACGTTTCGCGTCGGTAGATTTATGCACTGACGCGCGAAGGAAATGTGGCGCCTGCTGGATGATACAGCTCACGCATCGGCTTGCTAAGATGAACCATCGTCATCACAAGTTTTAATCAATCTGACAATGATAAGCATAAAATTCCTCTAGAGATAACAGGGTCCCCACCATCTTTTTAACTAATAAACTTCCATGACTTTTCCAGTGATTTGTGATTACTGGATAAGTAGTATTATTCAATTAATTATCATTTAAATTCAGATAAACATTGCAAATAAATCATATAGACTCAACGAAGCAATGAAAAGAACAAACTTTTAAAAAGATTCACTTTCAAACAGGTCATGACTAGTTTTATTCTACACAAGAGCAAATTCTAGACAAATAAATATTTCAGAGCAGAGAATAATATGAAAAATATATAAATATATAACCTATATATCACTATAGAAATATCTATGACATTGATTTTATTCATTTCAATGGCCTGGGGAAAAAATAAAATAAAACACAAGAGACTATTCAAGACTATTTAATCATCAAAAGCCAGTGTAGATGTTTTTGTTCAGTCATCTCTGAAGTTAAACTAAGCCCTGGTTCTTCTGGATATCCACATGGTACCTTATCAGGATTGTTGAAGTCCGGCTTGCAGAATTGCTTGTAGTATTCCCAGTAGCTCTTATTGCGTCTATAGTTGTATTGCATGTCAATGTATGTGGCAAATCTATCTGGGCACTTGGATACACACAGCTGAAGGTGAACAAGAGAGGAAAAGAAACATCAGCTACAAATAAAACAAGGCATGTGCTAAAAAACAGAGCAATCTTAGAAAGAATGACAGATAGTTTGCAAAAGTGTCTGTATTACCTGAGTTGTAGGGCACTGGAGGTTAATGAGGACTGTAGGATTGGCACATTGTAAAATATTGAAGTAAAATAATATGGCTTTATTTCTGTGGGGGAGAAACAGAAGTTGTTTCAATCCATCTTTGAAACCTGAATGTCTTAAAAATTAATAATATAATATAATATAATATATAATATAATATATAATATAATATAATATAATATAATATAATATAATATAATATAATATAATATAATATAATATAATATAATATAATATAATATAATATAATATAATATAATATAATATAATATAATATAATAACATAGGGATGCATGATATATAGGCCACCATATCAGTATCAGCCGATATATATTCGTTTTTGATGTTTTCGTTATTGGCCCGATAAGAAAATTGTGCCGGTAGAAAATAATGGATTGTTTCCTTCAGATGAGTCACTTCAGATGCGTACAATTCACCATAAAGGTTTTGAATTGCTTGAAATAAGATTGGAATAACTGTAAAAAAGGAAAATACAGTGCTGTGCATGTTGCACTTAACAAATCTATCATATAGGCTACATAAAATTATAATGAGAACATTATAATTGTGTCCTTAGGACATGGATTTTAATGGTGAGACTTTTGTTTTTGTAACCAGGCTCTCAAAAATTTTATAAAAATTTGGATTTAGATTAATCAGCCAATATCTTGGTTATTGGCTTTCAAAGATAAAGAATTATCGGGTAAAACATAATATAATATAATATAATATAATATAAAGTGTGAGTCTACTTTTGAATACTCATTTATTTATTTATTTATTTCATTTAAATATAATGGTTTTAACTCTACTCGGACTCATACTCACGCATTAGGGGTTTCCTGCTGTCCACAGAACTGCCCATAGCTGTCTGTCGGGTAGACCACTTTCCGGGGGTCTCCATGCATCCAAGCTTAAAAAACATAACACAAGCCATGTCAGCTGAAACATGTTTCTCAAATAAGATCACCAGAGTTGCATTTCAAACATCATGCATTTCAAATAATTGCTATAATTTTAAAATTCGACCTCTCCGTATTTTATGCCACTAACACTACACCCACTGTTCCTGTTGAGAAGGAACAGGCAAAGGCAAAGAGGACAAACAAGAAAAGATGCATGAAAAACAAACTAAAAATAAAGTGAAACCCCATATTTAATTTAGAGCATAAGAAGCTCTTTATGTAATTTAACATGAGCGATTCAAATCCACAGTGAATCTAACACTGCAGCTCTGTGGAGAATGATTGTGCCCGATGATTTAATTCTCTCGACTTAAGTCTGCATGGAAAAGTGAATTTGAGCTTCAGGGGTCAAGCAATGTCACCTCAAGTCTAAAAGGGTCACATGAGATGTCAGTGCACTTCAAAGGGCAACAGAAAAGCCGGTCGTATTAATTTAGCCTAGTCAGGATTAAACCAATAAGACATCAGAGAGGAGTGGAATGAGATCATTGTGAGAAAGAAAATGCACTGGGAGAAACAGCAACCACTCCATAGACACAAAATGTACAGCCTAAAGTATTAGTATCATAATTTGAATGAAAAATGAACCTCAATTTCAGAATGTTTTGCTCTTTGGTTTGTCCCATTTACTATAACCACAGCAGCAGCTAGAAGAACTGCGGCAATGTCTCAAAGACGTTTGAAGAAACCTTCCTGTAAAGCTACCTGAAAAACTATATATATATATATATCCCTGGCGGCAATTTTCCAAAACAGACAGATCTAACAGTCAGCAAGCTGTGAGTCTCCCAGAAACGGCACAAGAGAAGAGCCTCTGACAGTTTTAACCACAGATTCCACATTTAAACCATGAATGATGCACGCAATTAAATGTCACAGTGAATGAATGGGTTTGTGTGAGTCCTCTTGGTTTTTCTGAGAATGGACTAAATGACTGTCCTTAAAAAAACAGCCACATACGGTGAGGGGGGTTAGGACTGAAGCTTCCCCGCCGCTTCTATTTGGCTGCTTAATAGCACTGGATTCATGAGCCGCATTATGCAACCCTCTCTGCTGAAGCGCACGTTAATGAGTGTAACTCACCCACTGTTCCCAGAACGATGTATCCGAGGATGACGATGACGAAGATCACACAGCAAAGCACATCTGTGCAGCCCCTGCAGTGGGAATGTGAGAAAGAGAGAATGTGAATGAATCACAGTATATCTACATTCATACTAGCATTTCAATAATTATTTGAACAAGATAATGAATCATATACAATGAATCAAATGTTGGTCAATAAAACTTGTGAACCCTCAATCCATGAACAAAATAATCACTACCACAGTGTACAAAAAAGTGACTATATAAACACAGAGCACACTGTATTGCCATTGTTTTTCCCATGCTGACTGTAACGCCAACAGAACAGACTTGTGACCCATTTTTGAGTGCCAACCAACTAATTGAAAACAACTGGTCTATACAGCAGCTTTGCAGACTGAGAAAAGGAGTCTGAGGTCACAGCAGGGCAACTAAGAGCTGAAACCCCATTCACATATCACCCATCCTAAATAGTATGCAATTAATGTAAAGTAATACACAGGGCTGCTATGTTAGCATCCCTCTGCACTACTTGTTACAAGACTGGTGGTTACAAGAGGTAAAAACGATATAAATACTATTCGTTTTCTCACATAAACCGCTTGTTTCGTGTCTTAGGCCATCAATGTATACTTACATTTACAAGTCATTAAATCATGATTAATTTGGACTTCTCTGTGCATGCTCTTTTAGAAAAACCTCATTTAACTCCATTATATGACTGACAGACAAGAACGGTTTGACTTGAAAATATCAAAATTGAAAATACTATGGAAACAACTATGTACTATGGACACCTACATCTTGGATGCCCTTGATGTAAGCTAAAACATATCAAAAACTAATTTAAAAGTGAACTATTCCTTTAAAGAGACCATCCAAATAAAGTGAAACCATGAATTTTAAGCTAACAAGTTAGCTAGATGCTAATATAAACAATATGCTAAAAGGAGAGAACTAAGACGCAACGTTGTGTTGTGGTAACTTTTCCTAATAACACACACTCAAAAGAATGGACCACCAGTAAAGTACATTTAGTGAAGAGTATACATAAGCTAACTGGGACATCCTAAGTGTTAGTATACCGACTCCACTAAACCAAATCTTACAAACTCACAGTAGTGTAGAGGACAGTAGAAATGAGTGATGCGTCTGATGTGTAAACTACAAACACACAGTCCCGAGCGTCGTCTGTAAAAGTGTTCCCTGAGCTATATTTATATTCTGCTCAACACAGACGGGAAGTGGGTGGTTGCGCCGGGCCACTTTCACACAAAGGTGTGGATTTGACATGTTGGGACTCGGGAGTAAGTGACATTTAATGTAATGCAGCTTGGGTGACATTTGTGGTGATATTTTGTAAATGGACTTGTGGAAAATTTGGCCAACTAAGAATAAAAAAAAGCTTAGTTAACATTACTCAAATGCTGTTATTTTGTGTTTTATAAGTCTGTGCAACTCTTTTTAATATAATGAAAGGTCATTATGACCAATCAACCTAAAAATTACAAAAAACACCATAAAAGTAGCTCATATGACTATATCACTGTATTGCAAGTCATATGATAACTTTGTGTGAGGAACAGACTGAACATTAATCATGCCTTCCAGTGAGCTGCTGTGACCAGACCGAATCAATAATAATGTCAATGAATCATTCTGAGGTTGATTGAAAAGAAACAATTCAAAAGAATTCGAATCGAACTGATCCAGTTCTCAATGATCCAGTCATAGCAGTTCTGTGCACTGGAGGAGAAGATTATCAAATGTTCCTCACACAAAACTAACTTAAAGTGTTGATAAGTCTCTTGGTTTATCAAACCAACAACAAACAAATCTAATAATAAAAAAATAACTTTATTATGTTATTACTCAGAGCCACTACGATAAACAGCTGGGTCAGCTCAGCTGTGACATGGAATGCACCACACCTGATCACAGCAAACAGCACAGCAAAGCTCCACATGCTGTACTAACCCAACAGAGCTTAAGCGTTTTACATCAGTCAACACTAATTAGCAGTAGCCAGGCCTTAAAAATATGCACTAAGCACAGGAAAACCCTATTAGAAACATGCTGAGCAGCACACTTTGTATTGAGAGCAACAAAAATAAAATGAAACCCATGGCTTGTTGTCTAATAATAGCAGAACTACATCACAATCTTTTGAATCTTATTTAGTATGCATGTTAATTATGCATAGCAACCCAAGACATTTGAGCAACAGCCATTGATTTCTCTGCTCCGGTGGGGTGAAAGCTGTCCTGTCCACTATCACTGCTGAACTAACTATTGATCCACCAGCAGCTCTGGATTAGAGCAAGAAACAGGCCAGCGGAGCGACAGGTCCATGAATGAAGTCAATATTTTTTTTATCAATATTAGGCACGTGCAAAACAGGGATAGAGAAAAGGGTGACATTTTTAGGGTGTGCATGTTTGTTTCTGCCCTAGCTGTGGTTCTGAGGGCATTATTTCTGCTAAATATTTCCAGAAGTTCGCTAAATATAATGTAAAATATATTTGTTAAAACTCTGCAGAAAAATTTGTCTTAAAAGAGGTCTTAATGATTCATAAAAGACTAAATAATGGCTTTATTCACTTCTATAAATACCAAAAGTATTTTAGGGTTACTTTTGATATTCGGTTGTATGCCTATAGCAGGAAGTCAATAATAGGAAGTATATAAGAAGCGAGTATGAAGTCACCATGTAGATATGCAAGCATTTGTTCTATGTTTAAAACTGTTTTTAATGTTCTTTAAGGGAAAAATAAAAGTAATTTTACATTTTAATATATAAATATAACATTTTAAAAGCATTATATATATATATATATATATATATATATATATATATATTTGGCCTATATAAAAAATATATATATATATATATATATATATATATATATATATATATATATATATATATATATATATATATATATATATAAATAAAATAAATATTTTCATGTATATACTATTTATGTATAATTTATATTATATATTAATATTTTATAAATAAATATTTTTTTTTCTTAAATATACATGCATGTTTGTTACAAAATAATTATACAGTGCACCCATATATAGCCTATTATTTAAACACAAAGTTTTATTTTGAATGTGATTAATTGTTTGACAGCCCTAATATATACACACGTTTATACGTATATTATGCACACAGTATAATCTATAAAATAAAATACCAATACGGAATAATAATAAGTATACATTTACATGAAGTGACATGCTCAAATAGCCTTGAGTGCTCAGCTTCAAATAAAATCCAAAAAGCATAAAAAAGAAACAAGATTTACTCTACCTATTGTGAACAGGTCCCGTGAATGAGGGGTCAAATTTGTGTGGCTCCCCTGTAACACAAGAGCAAGGTGTCAAAATCACATTCAAACGGTGAAAATAACGATAGCAAAACCTCAAGCACCCCAAAAGCCTTTAATCTATTTGCTATTCTCATCAGGAAGCTTGAACCATGTATAGGCTTATGACCAGGACAAAGAGCAAACAAACCAACTGATATCAGAACAAGTATTGCAACAATGTAAAATGCTCATCTTGTCACCACCCTGTTCATTTAAAAAAGAAAAGAAAAAAACACTCAATCAAGTAGCCAAGGTCTGAACAGCCCCACAATGCCTTAGGAGTGCCATAACAAAGCACAGGCAAACAAAAGCATGTACCTGCCACAGTTTAAAACATAGCAGATACGCTAATTTTGAGACAAAGCAATTACCTTCTTCAAAGTATTTGCAATAAGTTCCTACCTAATTCTGCTTTGTAGTATCCTCCTTTTGGTCCAGTCATGTTCACTGTTCTCTGAGCGAAGACACTGTGTTTATATAATGTTGCTGTGTGCGTGTCACTTCCTATGAGGGCTGAGGCGGTATCTTCTCATCTTTTTTTTTGCAATCGGTTAATCATTACACACTAAGCTGTGTTTGTGAGAAGAGGTGGAGGAGAAATCAGGCTAGTGGGCGTTTGCGTCGCTTCCATCTGCCTCTCTCTCACACTATCCACTCTCTACTCCTTCACTCATTCCTTATCCGACCTCTCCCTCTCTCTCACACACACATACTCACAAAGGAAACAGCTCTGGTGTCTCGCGGCTCAGATTGGTCGCATGATGCATCTACTGACACACCAAACACAATGAGACAACAGCATGGCAGCCACCTGCTCAAAGCTTTGCACACACACAGACTCAAAGTGGAGCTCGTACGTCGCCAAACATACCATCACATCTGTTCAGTGGAATTACGAACACAATTAATTAATAAAATGAATAGACTAAAGAAGGTTGACAACACAGGACAAACATGTAGGTCTGCTAGTATCTGTGCCAGTATAACTGAGTGTAAAGACGTCAGGCGTCACATACTCTATGATGATAGACGCCTATAGCCTGAGTTGGGGGAATCAGGCAATGATGCCATCTTGCAAGACAAAAAAAACAGTCTTAGCTGGTTTAAACTGGTCTTCAAAAAGTCCCAAAAACCCCAATAAAACCAGCCAAAAGACCAGCAAACCAGAGTGGTTTAAGCAGCTTTTGATTGTTTAAAATGTTATGATGCAATCATGATGTCATGTATGATGACATGTTTCTGATGGCATCAGTGGCTGACACGAGTAAAGGGAAAGACATACTAGCAATCATTTTCAGAATTGATTACTCTTGAGTCTGGCAATTATTTACTCAGTTAAATAAAGAATGTATAACATATCATTTGTTTTATACTATCAATGTGTAAATGAAGTTTGTTTATGATAGTATGCTATACATTGTGTGGAAAAAGATTTATAACGAAATTTTAAATGCACTATTAATTACATATAGCTTTTCCCACTGCTATCAATATGTATTTTTGTGCTTAATTTTGTTTTTCTTTTAAAAATAGTCAAATTGACTAATTTAGTATTCAAATATAGCCTACTCTTGGTGAATAGTTCCATCATACAGTATTATATTGAATATTTATTTACAAGTCCTGCTGAGTTTCAGTCAAAGCGATGAGAGATTCTCTATTTGGAATCTCCCAAAACACTGACACCACCAAAAGGTCAATTAGTAAAATGCATAATTTTTTTTTACACTCGATAAAAAAATAAATTAAAAAAAATTCTTTCTAAATTCACAGTAATGTGGTGGACAGTAGAAATGAGTGATGCGTCTGATGTGTAAACTACAAACCTGAGCTATCTACAGTATATGCTGCTCAACACATACGGGAAGTGGGTGGTTGCACCCAATATTTGTCTTAATTTTCCTTACAGACATGAATAGGTAACTATGTGACTATGTGATTTGTTCTGCCCAAAAGTGGGTGAGGGTCACTGTATTCATTATCAATAGACAAACATTTCAAAGAGGCTTCTGATTGGTTCAGTCTGTGGCAATTTAGGCTAGATGGCAAAATAACAGCTCTGTTACCACATCTCAGAGAATCCACAGAAGATCTTTCACATTCACACAACCACCACCATTTGCAAAAACATCCTGGACCTCCTGACCTCGATGAAGGAGAAGAAAGTACAACGCACACCAGATTTTGGATGAGCTCCAATAAGCATTAGTCAGCTCCACTTTTCGGTCTCTATTATCACAAGGGCTGAACTACATCCTGAGCTTTTAACAATGTGAATTTAAGGAATGACCATTCCTTCCAAACTACTAACCTAGGGCCAAAATATGACCAAACTCTTACAACACAGTAGGAGTCATTTTATTTCATGGCAACGTTATCATGATATATCCAGTTATCTGTTATCCAGTCATTTTTGCAGGAGATTAAGTTTGTTATGAAAACTAATACTAGCCTGTACAGTAAAAAGTTAGATTATTGAAGGCAAGTAAACAGTCCATAATAAAATAACAACAAATAATTACCGAACTAAGTTCTCTTTCGTGTTTCACTGCACTTGAATTGTTTAAATAGCCTAACTTGAGTGTTTAAAGTGATAAAGCTTAAAAATCAGAAAGAACTTGGTGTGCTTGCCCAAACAAGAAAGTTACCTTGGCTTCAAATACACATAAATATAACAAGGCACATAATATCATTTAAGAATAACACTTTAAAAAATTAAAAGATAGGTTGAGTCAGAATAAACATTTACAGATAAAAACATTTACAATAGTGTGAATAAAATGAATAAAGCGAGTGATGGAAAAAAGAGAAACCAAAAGAGACAATGAGAAAGATAGATATATAAAGACTAGAGAGAGAGAGAGAGAGAGAGAGAAATGAGAAATTGATAAGACACTGTAGTCTTGTCACGCAGCAGTGGATAAACAGGCCAGGACATCAGGAAAATGCCCCTGAGGTATTATGGGAAAAAACAATGTCAGCATTGCTTGCCCTGTCGCATGCTTACAGGGTGTACAGTCTCACTTTAGGTTTCAGAAGTTTGAACGCTCTCAATATATGCCCCTCACATACAAAACAATTAAATGTCTCAAATATGGATAGATGCTAATTTAGGGGAAAAAAATCTCTTAAATTATCCTCAGAATTTCGGGGAAAAGTGTTTCATTTGGATAAATAAGTAGAGAATAAATGAAAGCTTTCTACCAAATGTCAGCCCAAATGACTAAATTTACAGATTTATTGGTCTTGTCTAACTGCTGAATACAAAATACAACCACCACCACCAAATCCTTCAAGCTGTTATTATGTTGCTCAATTGACTGTAACGAGAAGAAAGGCAATAAACTTGACTCGGCTAACAGGACGTCCCCTGAGACACATCTCGCATAACAGGAGCCCCAGACAGCAGATCAACAGTTTATCTCCACTTCTCAGTTTCATTTATAATCGGCCCGGCATTTAACAGACTGAATGCTTCATCAGTTTGCATGGCATAATTGCATCAGCTGAACTGTGGCTAAGGTACAGGGTAAACTAAATTACCACCAAGCGAGACAGGCACAGACAGTGACACTGATTTCAACAATGACTCCTCAATCGCAAACATCCTTCCAGCCTGAGAAATTAAGATTGACATATATTTATACTTTCAGTTTAAAGGGGTGATGAACTGAGAAATCAAATTTTCCTTGAGCTTTTGACATCTAAGAGGTCATCACATTATAAGAATATCCAGTGCTGAAAACGTACTTGTTAGTCCAATAAAAGCTTTTATTGACACCAGGCTCAGCAAATGACTCGTTTTTCAAAGTGGGGAACTATGACGTCAAAGAGGATAAAACACCACCCCCGCAGGAGATGATCAACGCCTTCAACGCGGTCGGTTTAGCCCC
This sequence comes from Cyprinella venusta, assembly GCA_038021265.1. Lineage (NCBI taxonomy): Eukaryota > Metazoa > Chordata > Actinopteri > Cypriniformes > Leuciscidae > Cyprinella > Cyprinella venusta. Next base: position 9,166,644 of record CM075872.1, on the reverse strand, counting down.
GCCCACTGATTTGCGCATAACATGCATAGCTAAATAACATAGATCTACCTCGTGATGACAAACCAGATCGAGAGGGTTACTTCGAAGTCTTCAATGCCCATAAAAACGGAGTGTTTTTGAGCTGGGCTCAAAACTAGTAACCTGACTCCGCCAGATGGATTTGCTCCGCATATCCATCTGGAAACCTTCCGTTGAAGTAATTTTGGTAAGGGGCGAAAATACTGGTTAGCTGATTGGCCTATGTTGGTGATAGACGGGCCAAATCAACCAATCAGATCAACGAAGCATATGACGTACCGTAACTCTTGCCGAAACCAGTCGGGAGAAGAGCAAAAACATCTCTGAGAAAAGCCTCCAGAGCAGTGTTTTGCTCTTCTTTCAGTGAAGAAATACTCTGTAATTCCGATAAAACTTGCTCGATAGCCACGCTGATGCTAGTTTCATCCGCTGAAGCAGTCATGTTCTTTAGACTGAACTGTCGTGCTTCTCGTTGCGTCACACCTCAACCCGCCTCAAAGCCAACGCTGATTGGACGTTTGTTTGGTGAACTGCTCCCAAATTTTCTTTAACGGAAAGTGTCCAGACTGATCTGCGAGTGAAACCTTGAAAGCTCGCGAGATCAGGATGGTCTCGCGAGGCTACAAAACTAGCATAGAGAATAGTCTATTACTAATTCATTTTGATGTTTTTTTTATGTAAAAACCAAGTGAACGTCTTAATTTGACCTCAGACAATATAAAAAAATTTTAAAAGCCAGTTCATGACCCCTTTAAACAGTGTAATATTATATGAGTATATGCATATATAACAAATTACTCTACAGTTGAACTGAATACACACAAGCACTCATAAATTATCTATTTCCTTGTTCCAGTTAAAAGCCTGTACAGCGAGATCCTCTTCTTGGAATCACATTTCCCAAAACATTCACTCTTGTCAGAGATTTATCTTGTTTTACGCTCTCTTCTTTGTTTATAGCTGTGATGAGAATTCACTGGCCCAAAAAGCAACTGTTACTCTTTAGACAGCACAATCCAAATAGTTTTTGGCTTCAGATATAGCGGGGTACAGTAATTCCTTCCTTGAACTGCTCAGTGAAGTCTCATCTCTCTTTGCACACACATGAGTTCACACACTGAGAGCAGTGTTTTGCGTGCCTTGCTGCATAACACAAGCCTCTTTCAGTGTTTCTCCATAAGGAACAGCCTGGGAAGGCGTGCAGGTGCAGACAGTATGAGTTTGGTCGAATGGAAACACTGCGTGGTTATGTTTTCCTTTTCCTACCAGAACATAGAGTTGGCATCAAGTCACAAACAAGTCCCTTACATATGCGGCATCTCAATCACGACCTTAAAATGAATCGGCTGAACATGGCCAGTTTAAAATAATTAAACTGCACAAATGGATAAATAATTAACTACATTTTTAACATTATGTGCAAATGTTAAAGTCACAACAGATGAGTGATTGATCAATAATATTGCAAATGTTATTCATTGCATTATTCACTGCATTTGCTGTTAAATCTGTAAAAATACTTCATTCATATTAATATTATTTAATGGTCACACTATCTTATACAACACTTATTGTTATCTCTGATCTATGGGTACTACAAAATACTAAATATTTTCTCTGACTCAAGATTAACTTGGATGTCATCACAGAAAGCGAGTGACAGACACGCAAACCTTCAGGGACAGATGGACAGGCAAAGTGAAGCGAGTGACAGACAGAGCAGATTCGTGACATGAGACTCCCCTCCCTTTAGACTTGTGTTTTGCTGATACATGCCGGTTATCACTGGCCTGTACTCAAATAAGAGGATTGAAGTTTAAACGCTTTACTTTTCATGTGACTGCCTCATTACTATGCCTAATCAAAGAGCTGTTCTTAATTTATCAGCAAACATTTTTTTCAAATAAAAGCATGATACCAGCAATTCAGCTTTTTCTACTCTGAGCATTTATTGTGTGATGATAACACATGTAATTGGAGGTAATTCTGGCACCTTTATTTAAAACGACAAGTACTAAAGTTGAAAGTCACATTGCTGTTTGTTTATTAGGCAAAATGCCTCAAAAGTGTATTAAAATTTGTCACATTTATATGTTGTTCTGTTGCTCAGCCCCTATCACAAAGGACATGTAATGCATAAAGGCCTGCCAGTGCCTGTTCACTGCTTGCAGATCTCTCAAAGACACCAGCTTTAGCCTTGAGGTGGACAGCATAGACACTGACAGGGTGAGTGTGAATATGTCTCCTGGATACTGTCTGAAATGTGATTCACGCCAACCAGAGGCATAGCGGTGGGCGGTACGACCAAAGTCTTGTATCATAATATTACTATATAGTTATTTATGCTTACTTATATAAAAAAATTATACCATTGAAATTTCATAATTCTCATCACTGATTTTAATATCACAAAAACCCTAACTAGCCTGAAGCTAATTGAAAACAAGAAAACAGTCAGTGATAAAACAAGAACAGAGAAACTAATTAAGCAAAAGAATAAATCCGGAATAGACACAACACAACTGAAATAAACCTACCTGAAAAAACGTCAAGCACTAGAAATAAGAAAACATAAATTGAAATGTACAAAAAACACTGCAAAATCTTCACTGTGCACATTAAATATAAATGTATTCTAATTAAACTTACAAAAGTGATTCAGTCAAGAGCAGTGAGAGATTTTCTCTTTGTCTTTTGTTGTTTGATTAACATTAATGTCACAGATAGCAGCAGGTTTATTAGGCTGCTGTCACTTTAAGAACGAATACACAGATCCAATTTACTGCTACAAGTGCGTTTTCTTTCTCAACCGCTTACATTCATTTAAAACATAAATTACTGCATTTACGACTTTACATTAGTGTGTTTGACCGTTCAAGCCCAATTGGCTTTATGCACAGCTGCACTACTTCCTGAACTTAAGCCAGCTCCTTGTTTCCTGTCTGCCCTTATTGGACAAATTGATCAATCCAGGTGCTGGCTGACCTCAGTAGTCACAGCAACAATAATCAGACACACCTGAATTACTCAAGTTCGGCCAATAATTGCAGACAAGGAGCTGCCTTAAGTTCAGGAAGTAGTGCAGCTGTGCATAAAGCCAATTAGGTGGCACAAATATTGGCTGCTGAAATATTGTATAACTCATCAAATATGAAACGACTTTCATTTCAGCTTTATAGCAGCCCTTCAGAAGACACAATAGTGTCATTTAATTCAGCTCAATTCCGTTCAGTAGGCTACCAGTGTCAATGATGCAAAGTTAATCAATTGAAACAAGTTCACAGTAACGAGTGCAAATGTAAAACAGAAATTCAGAACGGACAGACAAGTGGTGGTTAATCAATATGCTTTTTTTTTTGAGCAACTTTTTTTTTGCAGTGCAACCAATTGCAGTCCTGCCACAATTTGTTCCTGAGACAAACAACAAATACAAAAAAACATATATATATATATATATAAAGAAAGAAATTCTGAAGACTGATCATTCCTTCCATGAAATTACAATACATTGGGCTTTTAAGCTTCAAAAAGTGCACAAAATCACCATAAAAGTGGTCCATGTACTTTGTGCACTTTATTTCAACTGTTTTGAAGCCTACTAAAAAAGATTGGACTGACATGAATGAGCGAATTCCGCCATAGTCAATTTTTTATTTTTATTTATTTTTTTATTTTTTGCAAGTTTCATTCAAAATCAGCTTGGATCAAGACCCAAAGAAGATGCATTTTCTAGTCTTTCATAGAGGTCCAGACTTTCATTTAGGTTCCATTAGCGGAACCTATACAACTTCCAAGTCATTTATAAGGCACTGGAAAGGGAGATGACACCCATTATGAGCCATTCATCCCTTAGCATGGAGCTTCAGAAGAATTTCTCATTGTTAATGTCCCGGGTGAACAGTAGAGAGCTCAAACTCTATGGTGGACTGTGGCATGTGCCACAGAGTTGCTTTGAACTACAGGCAGTGGACATGAGAGAAAATCTGCTGTGTTAAACACTCTTAAGAGCTAACGAGAGACTGTCTGGTCCCTCATAAATGCACCGACTGTCCTCTCTATAAGCTACACAATTGCAGGCATCTTTAATGTATCTCGTCGTGTATCAACCTCGGCAGCAGGAATATAATTTGCTTTCGGTCCTTAAGGGAAGATCGTCCTGTTGAGGAACTGTTAATAAGATCCTTCCACATCCTGAGGGAGGCTTTTTAAAATGCACTTTTACCCAATGCAATTCAGTTTCTCAACTTCTTACTAGGAGCTTGAACGATACATTAGCTCAATCGTATTTAACCAGAATTATCTGTCGACAGCAAAAATATTAATAAAGGGTTTATTGCATCAGGGCATCTGAACACCCATACTATATCCAGCTATGGCAAATAAGAATTATGACTTGAACTGTTAATTCACAAAAGAAAATTCTGTCATTAATTACTCTCATGTCGTTCCAAACCCATACGCCTTTCGTTGATCTCCGGAACACAAATGAAGATATTTTAAATCAAATCTGAATGATTTTTGTCCCATCATTGACAATAGTAAAACTAATCCATATGGATTCAGTGGTAAAATGCTCAATTCATATGGATTAGTTTTACGATCTCTTATGCTCAACTTTTTAGAATCAATGTGTCAGTTGTGTAGCGGTCAACGGAGATACAGAAATCCCTCAGATTTCATTAAAAATATATTCATTTGTGTTCTGAAGATGAATGAAAGTCTTTGGATATCTCTCCATAGACTACTTCCCAATTCTAGCTGACAATAGTTGTGATTGATAAGTGGCTCGTGGGAACTTAACAATACATGTGGCAAAGGCCAAGGAGCTTGACCCAGCCCAAGCGAGTCAAAGAAACAGCTGCTCCCTGCACAATTTACGTGACAAAGAAAACTTTGTTCTTTGACACTTCTACAGAACTGCCATGGTGAGGCATCTCGGCTTTAAAAAGAGTTTAAAATGCAGTACATCACATGATAATAATTACAACTCTATTTGGATGGTTATGCTGAGTGGGTTTGTAGGCGTACCAGATGCATCCTTTCGGCATGATTGTGTGTTATAATTAGATAGACTGCCTCTGAAAAATATTTAGCACAGTAGTGTTAAATGGCTGGGGGGAAGCTCATGCTCATGGGGGATTGCAAATGACTGGTTTCCAGAACAATGTGTAAGGTCTGTGATGACTATGGAGGAATGTAAAGTAAATCCGACTGGCTCCAGACCAACTATTTACATTTAGCTGGCTTTTAAAGATCTGTATACCAGTGGTTTTTGGACTGCATACTTGCCACTTCATGGAGCATGAAATTTGTTTACTAACTGCTGCCACTTTGGTTGTTTTGTTCATCTGTTTTTTTGTCTCATAACAAACAGATTAATATTTGTGTATAACACATTTTTGAATCCAGTCTAAAGAAATGATTAGTATCATGAATGATGTGTCGACTACAAACAGTGATTCCAACAATTTTATCACCGTCATTGAACGTTATTAAACGTTATTTATAGAGAGGAACAATATTCACACTCTTTTTTTCAGCTCATGAATGATAAAATAAAATGACAGGCAATCAGAATCTAGCCTAATTTAAAGAGCTGGAGCTTTTAAAGCAGCAAAGTAACTGGTCATGTGATGGTGGAAACCCACTCCATGAAGAATAAAACAGTTGTATAAAGGCAGTCCAAGAACGATAACTGAAACTATAAAAGTTGTACTAATAATCGTTCTTATACTAATGCTAAGAGAACAGGGAAGTCCAAACCAAAGCTATAACGATAACCACACAGATACACAATATCATTGGAATTCACATTCAAAACCATTTTTACAATAAAATCATTGACAGCTAATCAGAATCAAACTGACTTTAAAGCGACAGATGACACATTGTGTGCTTAAAATATACAGAACATTATCGCATGTTGGTGTGGATGCTAAAATAGTTACTGTTATAGTTACCATCTTCATTTCATGTGTGTAGGATAATTTTTTTTAAAGTGGTATTCATTTGTTTGTGTCCAATGCCATAATTTTCAATATTGAGTGAATCTTTAAACAGATAGCACTCAAAATGCCTGTTAAAGATCACTTTATCTGGAAAGCATCTGTTTACTAACATCTGATAGACGTCTTAGACGTCTTTACTAACATCTGATAGACGTTTTACATACATTCTAAATCAAAACATCTTAAAGACATTTCTAAACGTCTATTTGACATCTGACAGGAAACATCAAAAATACGTCTTCAAGATGTAAACAAGCACCTCAAATAGACGTCTACGTGTATGCGTGCTATCAAACTTTAGTAAATAGCAAACAGTTATTTTAGGTCTGTCCACATTTTGTACCGTTACATGAGGACCGACTCACACAGCAAAAAGACAAAACCCCATCTTAATATGGCAAACCCTGCGGAGTTAACACCATATGTTTTCTATTATTCCAATTCTTGCTCTTTGTTACATTCCAGTTAACTTCAATGACGTAACAATTAAATCCTCTCCGAATTCAGAATCCGAATCTCCGTTTTGTCTGCCCGTCATCCAGCTTCGCAAAAACAAAGTAACTCAGATCAGAATGAAAACATTATCAGGGTGGCTTTTGTGCTGTGTAGGTTCTTAAAATATCAACTGCGAGAGAAAACAGCCGAACACTTACAATAAAGAATCGAGTTGACACCAGCACCGCTAGGTCAATTCTTTGTCACTGGTCTCACAGCAAAAACTTGATTTAAAGCGATTCACAAACGGCTGCTCTCTTACCATAGTATGAAGGAGGAATTGCACTTTTTCTTGCCATTGCACCTCCGACGAGCAGTCCTCGCGTGTCTTTTGTTTATGTGATTGCATATGAAGCTGTGGACGTGAATAGCGTCTCTAACACTAGTCGTCCACATATATAACGCTATTCTGTGATTTGCTGGGCCACGCAACGCCGCGTCACTGTGTTTACAGCGCCATCAGCAGTGAGACAATGCGCACGCAGAGGCGGTCTATTGTATGAGTGACGCCTCAGTTGTCCAATCGCTGAGTGCCATCGTTTCCCAACAGCCAATCAAACCCCAGGAGGCAGGACACATAGTAATACTGATGAGGGATACATTTCTCATCTCTCAGGCACGGAGAAACACTTCAGCGACTACATGAAAACAAAGTAAATAAGCTGAACACAGTGTGTGGCAGTGTTTTCAAATCCCCCTGTGCCGCTCAACACAATTTTCACAGTATTCTGTGACTATTTATGCACAATATGGCCTGGTGGCAACCACAATGAGATATCAATTAGATATAAATCATGTAGTAAAGGTCACAAAGGTTTCTGGTTTGGTTGCATTGTTTCATCCTAAAAAAACTTATTTAAGAACCAAAATATATGTAGATAAACGGTTTGATTATATTAATATATACAATTTAACATATCAAATCTGTCAAAAATAAAATAAAACGGAAACAAATTATCAACCACAAGCTGTGGAAAGCCATTACTGTAAATTACTGTGGCTGCTTTTGCATTTCACCACCTGATGGCAGTAATGTGTTGTGAATGTGATAAATGCTATTGTAAATTGATGAACATGTCTGATCTGAAACAAGTGTTAAATAAGGAAAACATATAACATATGCAATGCCGGTAACATGAAAGTTCAAATTTTGATTTATTGCATACAGTTAATGCAGTGAAATTACTTAATGATTAAAGGTTTGGTAAAATACAGTTCTTAACAGAATCCAACTTTTTTTGTCTCTTACTGTGAATATTTTAACTCTTAGTAGTGCAGAGTTCCAAAGATAAATACACATGCAAATGCAATGACCAGATACTGTCCACACTTGGCTACAAAACTTTGGATTCATTAGGAAAGACACCTGCTCCATTCTGTTTATTCTGAGGTGCCCTTAGATAAACAAAATCTTAGGATTGCTCACCATGTAAAACTCTGGGTGTGTGCCTTTCTTCACTGCTATGAATATATTAACATTCACAATGTGTCTCTGTGTGATCACCACTGTCTCATAATGAGACAGTTCATCTGTTCAGGGTGCCACGTAAAAAGGCCAGACACTTGTTGGGTTTTGGTTGGCTCCATCTGCTTGGGGATCTTAAAATAGCTTGCGCATGGATATTCATGGAGATTCCTAGAGTATAGTGGAATAATATAGTATAGAGTTAGAGCTGCAGAATAATATGGATAAAGGATAAATTGAGAAGCACAGTTTTCATGTTTAAAATAAAGTTCACTATTCTCCCACAATTCTGAATAGACAACTAATCAAAATAACATCTAATTTAGAGGCTCTATTAAAATGTTAATTGCTGCATTCTAATTAAAGGGATACAGGATTAAAAGAATAACTTTATGTGATCATTCTGAAAATGTATCTGTCCATCCACTTGAAGAGCAGCGGTTTGTGACCTCATCAGAGAGGTAAGACAATTGAATTCAGATAAGCTTTAATTTTATGCCAAATGCATCTCCAACTATCTTCCTGTCTCCACAGCCTCAGCCTCAAGGAGTGATTTAATCAAATATACTAATGAGACAGACAGAAAGGCAAGCAAAATCTAATTCTCATTTGTCTCCAATGACAACAAACACTGAATCAATACCCATCAGATGCCTTTGCCCTTTTCTAATTTTCATCCATGCTCAATGAAGGAAATGAGCAAATTTCATCCTAGAAGATCATAGGCTTTCTTTTTGATTAATTTGTTTTCACATGCAAACCACATGCAAGCCAGAGTATTCATTGCGAAATGATTCTTGGATCAAGAAAATAATGAATAAAAGTGCCAATCCCTACAAAAGAATAACCAATCCCTTACTTGATTGAGTTGGATTAATGCATATTTGAACTTTCTGTTACCTCAACATTTAGAAAACACGAAATTAGAGAATAATATAAAGGATATTTAACTAACTCTAAAATCGCACAAATGTTTGCTTTAATAAAAATTGGATATTCATTTATTCTTTTTTTTTTAACTATTTGTTTATACATTGATACTGTTGAGAAAGCATGGACATTACAAACTAACATTCTGCAGCATTACAATATGGCTTTTTCTTCATGTATAATTTATCATGTGCAACACAGATGTGGAATTAAATTCTTTGCAAAAAGTAACTAAAACGAAACTGAAGCACACAGCAAGACATATCATGAATCAATATGTCTCATTTTCACATAATCACAAGGTTGAGAGAAGGTATAAATCTGAAAAGTGAAGGACTGAGAAAGGATGTGAGATTTGAAAAATATATGAAATACAAAAAAAAATATGTATTTCTATTTCAGCCTATGGTTCCGGATGAAATCACACGCAGCTTCCAGCAAATCTCTGCTCCTATGAGAATCGCGTGCCATTTTTAGAAGAGAAGATGGTATCTTTTACATCCAGGCCATATGCCGGCGGTTTGAGATAGGCGATAGTTTCTATATGCTGAAATCAGTTCACATTAAGACACCTACGCCACCTCTTATAAACCATGAAGTTAATGGTGTTGGTGACCTTGTGACATCAGATGTAGATCCATATAGTGACAATGCATGTGATAGACTGAGAGCTGACTGTTAGATTACCAAAATAATGATTCTGATTTGTCATTTGGCATGGGACAATTTTAGAAATCATATGCATTGTTTAACATGTCAGTCTCAGTATCACTATAATAAAAAAAATGATGGATTGTGATGGTTTCTTAAGTGACATCTCACTGCAGACTGAAAGAAATTGAATTTGAGTTTGATGTATTGCAACCCAGAATTTCTCATCAATTAATGCACTGTAATAAATCGCATATAAAGCAAATGCTTTAAAAACCATACGTGCTGGTTTACCGTCTGTGTCAGTTGATAAAATTGCCTACCTATGGTGGTTTTTTAATGTTCCTATTGATGTTCATACCGAAAGTTTCAGTGTCACTGTTTGATATGACTATAACATACTCTATTGAATAGCATTTAGTGTCCTGTCCAATGTTTCAAAGAGTAAGATGGTATTATATTTTATTTTGTTTTAACAAAAATTATACACATCTGAACCCAATGCTGCATGTTTCTTTATGATTTATGAGTCACACTAAAAATCATTCATGATGTGTCAGCCAGACCCAGACAGAAATATCAAATGACGACAAATTACATGATTAAATATCATCTGCCGAGTACTGAGGATCATTAACGTATCATATATCAAACCATCTCATTAATAGGACATAATGGAAAATTGAATTACAGTAATATCATCACAGAAATCATTCCTTAAAAACAGTACTTTATTCCTTTGAAGTCCAGCAAAGTCAAATAATTATTTTTTTTATAAGGCATATGGGAATAACACAAAAATATATTATTGTACGTTTTAAACTCTTGTTATCAACTCCTTTGATAACAAGAGTTTAATAAGATCCCAATTTGATATGGTTTGCACTGACTTTTTACTGTTACATTAAACTTTTAAAAACATGGAAGTACAGTGAAAATCCAATATAAGTTGGCCTACCAATGAGATAGTGCTGTAATAAGCAATATAGCCATTTACTAGTCTAAAGTGGAGGAGTTGTGATCCATGGTCCTTATTTCCTGACGTTTTTAAAACGGAAGTGCAGTGAAAATCCAATATCCATGAGATAATACAGTTGCATTAGCGATTTGTGATGCATTAGCATTTGTAATTAGTTGCTGGCGTTTTTTAACTAACAAAACAATGTTCCTAAATGCTTTTAAATCATTTTAATCCAAGTTGAAACATTTGAAATATTTTTCAATAGTTAATAATTTTGGTTCGTCAATAACTGTTAATGTTTTGCAAGGGATTTTGACTGGGCGTTCTTTAAGACCACGCGTGCGCACAGCGCACAGTACAGGACGGACGACTGTAGATCTGAGTTCAGTGGAGGTTGGACTGTTGGAGCTTCAGTGTGAAGAAAAAGATGTGTGAGCGGGTTTGTAAAGCTGCTGTCGGCGAGGCTGAATAACACGCCTGGACTAAACGGACCGAATTATACACTTCACAATATGAAGACGCGGACGGTAGCGCAAACTCTTTCTGACATTATTTACTGTAACTTTAACTGCCCTTACAAACATTTACCATGGTACATAGTTTCCGTCAGAGTGGCGTATTTATATTATTGTTGTCTTGTTTATTTTTTTTTTATATATCATTTGTGTCAATGTCAAGAAGACTTGCCTGATACTATTTTGGTGGAAACTACGGCTGCCATAGTAAATTATTATAAGTAAGTTAATTATTAAATGGTCCACATGGTTAATTTGATTCAATAAATGTTTGGTTAGCACGTTTGTACGTTTGTATGTTTTTACTTTTTACAGTGTAAAATGTTTCTGAAGATAAAATTGAACCCTAAATATTATCAGTATTATCTATTCTTTATAATTTATGCATTTGATGAACTATCGGATATTTTTTTGAATACATTTTTGGGCAGTTGTTTATCATTTAATTATGTGTCTTGCAGTGTAAGCTTTTTTGTTTCTTAAACGAAATACACCATTATCTGACATGGTTGAATTTATACCTACTGGCTATTTCAGTTGTCTTCTTGGCACTGAATATACTGAGAGTTTTTATTTGGTTTATAATACCCATGTTCACCCAACATTTCATTCATGCCTCAAAATGATCCTTTTTATTTACTGATGCATGCATATGTCAGCAGAACCATAGATGGAGGATAATCTGAGCATCCTTGATAAAAAAAAATGTTGTTTTTTTTCTCTCTTGTTTCAGCGTCATGGGATCATATTCATTGGTTTTGTGACTGTGCTTACAAGCTTATTATTCCTGTACAACAGCAGTTTTTCCGAAACACCTGAAGATCAGATTCAATCAGATGGACATCAGATGAACGTTCGCAGTCAGCAAACATCCTACTTAGAAGGTTACAGCAGCATCATTGATCATAAGGTGACATCATAATTTTAGGACTGTAAAATGCTAGCACAAAAATGATCAATCTGGCAGTTTAAAATGAAAAGTTTCTAGATGTTATAGATATTTCCTTTAAATGTTTGATGACTAGTCACCCCAGTCTGTTCGAAAATGTTTTTTTTTTTTTTTTTTTTTTTTTGAAGTAGGCTAAATATTAACATCTGGAAAATTTTACATTTTTCTTTAAATCTATAGTCTTCTTAGACCGGGCTGTGGTCTCCTATTCTTTACCTTTGCACAAAAACGTCTTTGACTTTATTTAAAATTTTGCTGTGGAAACTTCAAGACATTTGGACAATAACTTAAACATGAAGAATAATGACACTGTGCAGTTGGATGCAGTTGGATTTTTCCTTTGTTGTCAAATAATATCCCCATGCAGATAACAATTATTATATTGGCACTGCCATTTATGATATGCAGTGCACAATAATATTCAGAAGACTTGACCATTTTTCTTTCTTTTCATCATTTTTCGGTCTTTTGCCTGTGCAGTTTTTCATGATAAATCAGGTGCACGCTTCTAAACCCTTTTAAATTACACTATGCAGTTATCCTATGATTTCTACCTTCACCCCTGATCAGATAATGAAATGGAAAGCTGCAAGCAGGTGTTTGTCAAGCTTTGGCCTCTTCTTAAGGCGTTATAATCACCAGAACAATCAAGGATGTAAATCTGCCTCTCTCTCTCTCTCTCTCTCTCTCTCTCTCTCTCTCTCTCTCTCTCTCTCTCTCTCTCTCTCTCTCTCTTTCTCTCTCTCTCTCTCTCTCTCTTGGTTTAACACTGTCCTTTTATTGTTATTAAAAAAACTTGCTTATAATTTACTCACCCCCATGTCATCCAAGATGCCCGTGTCTTTCTTTCTTCAGTCGAAAAGAAATTAAGGTTTTTGATGAAAACATTCCAGGATTTTTCTCCATATAATGCCCTTTACTGGTAACCAAACGGTTGAAGGTCCAAAAGACAGTTTCAGACTAGTTCAGCTCTGCATCATTTACTCACCCCCTATGTGACTTTCTTTCTTATGTGGAAGTGTCATACAATAGCTTTGTGTCAGGAACAGAAGTAAATAGTTTAAAGAACATAATATACTTGCTTGACAGTCATAGGCACCATTCACTTTCATTGTCTGAAATAGAGCAACTTTGACATTCATAAAAACCCCACAAAGAACGTGGTTTAGAAAGACATGAGTGTGAGTAAATTAGAACGTACATGGGTGTGATGAAATATAAAGCATCCGATCCTGATATAAAACAGCTGTTGTTGTTGTTAGTGAAAATCTTTTTTTTATTTTGGACATCTGTGTCATATTTAGATTTGACCCTGACCTGTGCTTATCAAAGCATGTTGATCTCATCGTCATGAGGCATCTCTGTCATACTTCTCACTGACAGACACATCTCTCAAGTCTACCGGCTCTCATTAGTCGAAAGAGAACTCCTATCCGAGCTAATAAGAGCTCCAGGATTTAGAGACAGATTTTAATGGATACAGTGTGGAAGTAATTTAGTAAAAGTCAGAAGCGAAAGATTTGCCCGTGCTAGTGTTAAATGAATAGCCAGTGTAGAAGATAGCTAAATGAACATGGCCAACAAGTCTTTATCACAAGCAATTCAGTGGAAGGAAATGGTTTTTCGATTTCATTTCACCCTGAAGAGTAGCCGGAAAACATGCAGAGGATCTGTCTGATGAGGAAAGCTCATTTTGAATGGTGTGATGGCTATGATCCAATGTCAACCTACTTTGGCATTTTAACGAATGACTTGAGTCAGCTTTAAAGGGTAATGAAACCCCTCTCTTTCAGCTCAAGTGTAGCTCACAATCTTTTTGAAAAATGCAACTTAAATGGGCGTGGTTGGCTGTGAGAAGAAGGAAGGGGAGTGGGAGTGGCTCGGCAGGGCAGGGGAGAGGGCGAGATAACTGTCATTGGCCAGTGGCCCATAAACTGTCCCTAAAAAGCAGTGGTAAAACGTTAGGAAATGTTAGATTTTTTAAGTCTAATGAAATACACTGACATCTTATTTTTTCAAATTTTCCTTTCAAAAGTAACTGAATGCGCGGCCTATAGCCTTGTGATGGATTTTTTCCTGAACCTGACTATCCTACAATAATACTCACTCTTCGGCCAAGTCTTGTGTCTGAGTACTAAACCTACCCTATACCCTAGCGCGTCTACACGTCGACGTCGGCCGCGTACTAATCCTATAACCCTAGCACGTCTTGTCGACGTCGGCTGGGTGCTAATAGTTCTAACTTCTTGCTGTGCAGCTTAAATGACAGACAGACTTCAGTAAATGTCCTTCAGATGCTCTTTATTTCAGCTGGGAGTTCTCGAGCAATCCTCAGAGAATCTCTCAACTTCAAAGATGTAGTACACGTTTTATACGATAATGCCAGACACATAAAAAAGAATCATTATGACTAATTACAGTATTTCATTATGACTGATCATGTCACACTCTATCTATATGATTGGTTACTTTGTTTAAAGCAAGTCCCATCCCCTCATCATCCTTTGTTAGTGACATCATCAACAAAATATCCTAAATCTTTAAAAACAGTTTGTAAAGGGTTAACATTTCAGTCAATCACGTCTTAATACAGTAAAAGAACAGAAGGTTCAGTTCATTTTCAAAATTACATTGACCAAGGTTACATTAAGTCAAACGTTTGTTAGATGGTTCGTCATAAAATGAACTAAGATTTATCTTTTTTTTATTGTTAGATCTAGAATGGAAAATTTAGTCACTTTGAGACAAAGAAGTGGAAGAATGATAGATTTTATCAGATGATAGAAATGTAAAATCAGAACTTTATGGTTAGTTAACATAATTCATCTTTATCTATTAAAATTTCGATAGCAATCTGTATAGCAAATCTCAGAAGTAATATAAATTATTTATACTGTACATTATAATGTTGTGTTGCCTATTCATGTGTAGTATTTAAAATTATTACTTTTAAGAGTAGGTAAATAGTCGGCCATCAGTTATCAGGTATAACTTTAATAACTCTTTTATCGATATGGTCCAGAATATTTTATATAATCCGAATCGGCCTGAATCTAATATTTTTTCCTCCCAAAGTTTCTCAGAAAGAGAGGGGGAGATTGCTTTTAGAGTAATTATGATCAAATGTCCCACTGGAGAGAGCTTAAGAATTAGGATGTTAATGAGGGAATAGTAAGTGTGGATGGTTATTTACTGGGCCTGATTTGTGTTCTCTCCACTGGGCTATAATCTCCTTGGAAACGACCCTGTTTATCACAGCAGAAGAAATCTAATAGAGTCTCTACAGCTAACAGATAAAGATAAAGAGCTGTCTGAGGGCGTACCGCTTCAAATGCATCATCTTACTTAGTGACAGGTCTGTAACAGTATAAAATGAAATCGCCCCTTTGTCTTGAGGTCATGCAAATAGCTCAAAAATTAATTAAGCTTATTTTGCATAAATAAAGTGCTGTGCTGTGCATCATATTTAGCTTGATCATGTTTGGAAATCAGGTGAACTGTTTGTATTTGCTGGATATTGATAAAAATACCAGATTTTTGGTTAATTAAATGGCATCTGGATTCATGTTGAACATGTTTTGAGCTGTATGCGGTTCTAGTTTTTAAGTAGACTTTGTAGGCTCTAGATAGACTCTCTCTTAAATGAGATTCAGAATGCTTTCCCCCGAATCTTTTCTCGTGGGTTTGTTCAATGGTTTAGTGTTGATTATACTGGAGGGATTCAATAATGGAGCCATAACAATGAAGTATGGACAAGGGACTTTGATCTATTCTGCCCTTTGAATGGGTTTCCTGCATTCATTTGCCAGTGATCTCATTTAGATGTACGTAAATCATTCACTCACCATAGGTTTATCGTTTTCTATTTTTTGGCTTTCATATTTGTAGCATTTCATAATAGTAGCTTTTAAAAATAACATAAAATGTTCTCAATTGCTTAATTAAAGTCATTTTGATATTTAAAAATATCTTGGTAAAAAGAATTTTGTTTTTGCCATTTTGCCAGAATTTTGCCATTTTGTTGTCATTTGACTTTTTTAGATCCTTTTATTTAAAATAAATATTTTGACTTTTGTATGAAACGGGGGTGTTTGTTTAGTAAATGAAGGAAGAAAAAGACTTGACTCAGAAAACATTTATATCTCAAAAACAGATTTTTACTTTTTAACTTCGAATTTTGAAAATTGAAGGAAAAAATCTGTAAATTTGTTTAAAGTAAATAAACACTTAACAAAATTATAAACGCAACACTTATGTTTTTGCCCCCATTTCTCATGAGCTGAACTCGAAGATCTAAGACTTTTTCTATCTAAACAAAAGGCCTATTTCTCTTAAATATTGTCTAAATATCTATCTAAATCAGTGTTAGTGAGCACTTCTCCTTTGCTGAGATAATCCATCCACCTCACAGGTGTGGGATATCAGGATGCTGATGTAAGATGTACTTTTTGTGGAAGAAAATGTGAATGTTTTTCAAAAGTGTATGAAACCAACTTGAATATATTATACTGTGTACATTACAACTCAAACTTCTCCTCATTGTCTCCACCCTCAGCCTCTTAGGATGCATTGCAGAAGTTGTGCCTTAGTGACCAGCTCTGGTCACATGACAGGAAGTGATCGAGGTGCAGAGATTGATAGTAAGGAGTGCGTCATCCGAATGAACGACGCCCCAACAAAAGGCTACCAGAGTGACGTGGGCCAGCGGACAAGCCTACGTGTGGTCGCGCATTCCAGCGTGCAACGTGTGCTACGAAACCGCCTTGAGCTGCTCACCTCCAGCCAGGACACCTTCTTTGTCTTCTGGGGGCCCGGAAACTACATGCGACGAGACGGTAAAGGCCTCGTCTACAACAACCTGCGCCTGATGAAGCAGGTGATGCCTAAACTACAGGTGTATATCATCTCACGGTTGAAGATGTTGCATTTCGATGAGCTTTTTAAGAAGGAAACAGGAAAAGACAGGTGAGGATAAAAATGTTTCTTTGTGTTAGTTAGTTTATATGATTTTGTTAGTTTTCCAGGTGATGTAAGTTGAAGCACGGTAGATTATTAGTGCCGTCAAAGCAGGAAAAGTTTAATTATATCTCTTGATTTTGTACCACTTGCTGCATAAAACTGTTGAAACGATACAATTTATATTAGAATTCCTTGGTTATATGTGGAAATATATCTCAGCAAAATAGTCAATCAACTAGGTCTTGCCAAAAAAATAAATTGCAATACAAAAATGCAAACAAAACGTATCGTGGATAGTGACAATATGTATCGTGGATAGTTCTCCCAAACTAAAAATGACTGTACCAACTGGCAACCCTGGACTCGGAATACTATTATATTGGGTAAAAATCCATGTCAGTGGGTGGAATCACACAGACCAAAACAAAAACAGATATTTTGACATGAACGCACATTTCAAGGTAGAATAACTGACTGTAGCATTGCTTTTCAGAGTGAACTTAGCATGTTTCCTAAATATCTGCAAACATATTATGGTATTTTATGCTTTAGTAGCTGAAAGTCAAAAACGTACATGGAGCACCTTTAATTTTGAACATTAAAACTGGGGTAGGTGGAAAATATGATACGCATGACCATTACTCATTGATCTTTTAAAGAGATGAAGTTGGAAGTGTAACTACTAATTCACCGCGGGAGGGTTTGTCGACTTATTGCAGACCACCAGTGCCTGCTGGAGGGTTATTATCACTGGCCCACAGGGCACACGGCTTGGCATCAGTGCAGATTAAGGGTTAGAAACGGATCAGTGCCAGCTGGAGACAGCTGCCAGCTGGGATGTACCCAATTCAAACTGCTCAGGGCAAAACACTCCCATGTTCTTAAACTCTTGGCTTTTTTTTCTACATCTTTTATCTCTTTTATCTGATAATATCACTCTTATCTCAATCCTTCTCCTAAACTAAAACATGATACTCAAGATGTTTTTCCTCAAAAAACGAAACTTGTTTCCATAGAGACAGCATCCATTGGATTTTTGTGTGTGTCTTGTACAGGGCTTGACATTAACACAGGCCAGATGCTTGTGGATTTCAGCAGTGGTGTGTAACGCTGTCACTCCTACTAGCCACGTCTTTGGCGGGTTGAATTTTATATAATATTTATATTTTTCAATTGTAGTCTTTTAAAAAGGCATCTGAAATAATAAACTAATTGCAATGTTGTGAAAAATATAGATTTTTCGATAGGCTACATATTTGAATATTTGAGGCTACATATTGTCATTTGAGTATTGTTGGTGTTTCAGGGCTTAAATTTCAGCGTGATTGTGCGTATTGCGCATTAAAAATATTATTGTGCTAAAACAGTCAAGTACAGGCAAAATAATGTCAATAATGCTGGTCTTGGTGGGTGAGTTTTCATGTAAAAAAGTGAGCGGAAACAGTTGAGAAAGAAAACACATGTGTAACAGTATAATGGATCCAAGCATCAGGTCTCAAAGCTGCCAAATTATGAGGTAATAATATAAATATATATATGGCAGTTTTCCCCATGGTATTGATGTCAAAATTGTGGCCAGTGAAAATGTTGAGTAGCTTGTACATAGATGTCCTCTTTCTCTTTTGTTTTTACTCAGGAAAAGGTCCAATTCATGGCTCAGCACGGGTTGGTTCACCATGGCAATCGCTCTGGAAGTTTGTGACAGAATCGACGTCTATGGCATGATTCCTCCTGACTTCTGCAAGTGAGACTTTCTGCTTGATATTCATCGTGATGCTGTTGGATACCTCTTTGGTTTGACATGATTTAATTCAAACCTCATTGCATTTTGGTGGTTTATGACAGATTCAATTATGCACGTCTTCTCAGGTCTCCCAAGCCTTCAGTGCCGTATCACTACTACGAGCCTGCAGGGCCGGATGAATGCACCATGTATGTCTCCCACGAGCAGGACCGGCAAGGCAGCCACCATCGTTTCATCACAGAGAAACGTGTCTTTGCCAACTGGGCACGTATGTTCAACATTCACTTCTATCAACCTGAATGGAGACCGACACCTGTCGCAAAGAACAGCACAGACTCCTCCTGAGGAAGTTTGGGTTGTTTTTAGGACTCAGAACCTGTTGGACACAGTGTGTTCTTTTGAGGACAAATGAATGTTTTAACTTGAACACATTGTGAATTATTCTGTTCTTTCAAGAGGATTGAAACATCAAGAACAACTTTATACAAGGCACATGTTGGACATAAACAGACTGATCATTTTAATTGCAAAACTGATGTGCTGAATGAATATGTTCAAAGATTGTAAAATGTGACCAGAACATGCAGTACATTATGATCAGTACACTTTATGATCCACATTGGTTCATAATTCAGAAAACTGGTTTAATGTATAATTATATCACATTTTCTGTTGCCAGCAATTAGTAGTTTGATATCTCAGGCCATATTGTTCTCCCGTTGTAATTTCATTTTAAAGTATACATAGAGCCTAACTAATTTGTTAAAATTAGTTTGTTTAAATTAGCTGGTTTTAGAGTGTCAAGCTCTAAAAATCAAATATGGTCAAAAATGGACAAACCCAAATGTTGGGTTAAAAATTGTAATTTAAAAAATGTAACCCAATGACTGTGTTTGTCCATATTTGACCCAAAGTTGGGTTAAAACAACCAAGCAATTTTAAATACTTCTCTTGGTGGCACGAAACAGAACCTTTCGAATTTGTTTATTTTCCGAAATTCACGTCTGATTTAGTTTTTGTACAGTACATGTAAAAAAGATGCTTATCTCTTAAATTAAGCTGTACATGTTTATTTATGCCAATAATACTGTGATGTTCTCAGTTGTTCTAGTCTTTCCTCTAAACAAGAGGTTCCCAGACCGTTTCATGGCTCTATTTCTATTTGACTATTTTACATTTGGTGGCTAATTGATATGAATTTGTTTAAAATGATCATATGTGTTAGTAAGATCAGCTTTAGAGGCTCCACACATCGATGACATCATTGGAACTTCAAAAGATTTTTCTATGGCGTCACTGAAACTTTGAAGTCTGCAGCAGTTTTCAAACTGAGGAAATAAGTGGTTCACACAGTCTAAGTGGTGCATTCATGCTAGGTCATAAATATGAAAAATACAAGTTATTTAATTTAATTAACAAGTATGTTGGTAGCCATACCTTGTGCTCAGGTGTTCTCTTGTGAGAATGACAAATCTTTTGACAGATCCTTCACAGAACGCGTCCGAAACAACATATATGCCCAACCCAATCTCACAGGGAAAATAACTAAGAAGTGGTGATTTCATTTAAATTCATACAATGTGAATTGTTTCAAAATGTACTATTTTTAGGTTAGAAAGAAGCATGAAGGTCCTACCTTAAACCGCCCCTCGGAAAACATTTTGCGAGCAAATGTAAAGTTTCTCTACGGAACGCTAAAGACTTAAAAAATCATGCTGGCTTCTCGTACAATAGTAATTATTGTAAATAGGCTTTATGCACAGCTGCACTACTTCCTGAACTTCAGCCAGATCCTTGTTTCCTGTCTGCCTTTATTAGGCAAAATTGATTAATTCAGGTGTGTCTGATTATTGTTGCCTTGACTACCGAGGTCAAGCACACCTGAATTAATCAATGTGGCCAATAATTGCAGACAGGAAACAAGGAGCTGGCTGAAATTCATGAAGTAGTGAAGCTGTACATAAAGCCTATTCTAGCTTCTTCAAAAAATTGGACATGAAGACCCTCTCAAGTCAAAGTTATAATGCAGTAAGCTCATAATCACAACTTCAGAAGTGGGAAAAGGACATTTCCGAAGGCAGCAATAATTTTTCCCCAATTTCATATTTTTTTTTTTCCATCACCATATTCCTGGAGGGCAGGGGTGGCCCTCGAGATCCATTTACCTAGAGTTTAGCTCAAGCCCTGATCAAACTGACTCAACTGCCTGTAGCTTTCTTGTAATCCTGAAGATCTTGACTTTAGCTTGTGTAATCGTGTCTGATTAGGGTTAAAGGGATCACAAGGTGCCAGAGTTTAAGGGCTTTGTATTGAAGACATTTTGTGTTCTGTGGTTCTTTTGTAAACCATCTGTATTTTGGTTTCAAAGAACCAAGGACGCCTTTACCTCTCTGTTAGCACCTATATCCAGTGGTAAAATGTATCCCTGTAACATCAAGAACTTTCTAATTGTAATAAAATCTCAAGTTATTTGCCGAATTTTGTCACATTAATCATTTATATTGGAGTTTCCCACACATATATGTTTACATAATCTTTGCACTCTGGCACAAATGCTAAAACATTCCTTCACCGACCCCTGTGGTCTTTACTGTTCTCCCCACAACACTGAACCAAAACAAGCCAACTCTGGCCATGACAGCATGACCTTTACAGTGTGTGTGTGTGAGAGAGAGAGCTTTGTTTTTTGTTTTGTTTTGTTTTTTTACAATTCCACGTGCTCTTCCTTCAATTGCCATTATAAAGGTTGTGTGAGAGCGTATTGACTTGCTGCCTGCAACGTTGTTCATTTTGCCTCTACAGCTGGAGGTTGGGGCCCAATGTGGAATGCTAATAGTGTGTTCTTGCTCAGGCTTATGGGAACTCCTCTGGTCTAATAGGATATCACTCTATGAGTTCTGCTTATTCGCAGTGGCCGGCGAATGTGCCTTGCACAACAACGACTATCCCCCAGGATGTCGAGGGAAATTGAAGGGCTTTAAAGGACACAGGAGTCAGTAAACGAGACTGGCCTTTGATTCAGCTCTGCTGGCTGCTCCTGTAATCAGTCACCCGAGGAAACACTGTGATTACGGATAACCTTGGATCAGGAGGCCTGAATAAAATATGGTGTGAGTGACATTTCAACTTGGTTTGGACCCTTGTGTGTTACATTCTCATTTTTTTAAAAAACCTGCTGAGTTTACAATCAGTCTCTGATTCGAGAGGGTAGTTTTGGAGGTGGGTGAGTTTTCTATGCTGTTACTTAGATTAATAAATTGTGTGAAACTGAACATTTTTCTAAGCATGTCGTAGAATGCTTTAACAAAACATTGCCAGGAATAATACCAGTTTGTCATTTAACCTCATACCCACAATAAAGCTGAAATCGCAAGTAGGTATACTTATTTTGAATAAATAACATTATCATATATGACCTACCAATGTCAGTTAGGCAAGTTTCTGGATGGCTCTTAAGTCTGAAATAGCCAGTGGTGGTTCTGTTGAAAAGCCAGTGCCTCGAATTTGATGTGAGCGGCAACTGGCAACCAGTGCAGTTTTGTGAGGAGAGGAGTGACGTGCGTCTCTTCGGCTCGTTAAACACCCCTCTTGCTTTAGCATTTTTGGATCATTTGCAGAGGTTTTATCGTGCATGCTGGAAGACCTGCCAGCCAGGAGAGTATTACAATTGTCCAGTCTGGATAGAACAAGTGCTTGGATAAGTAGTTGTTTAGCATGCTCTGATAGAAAGGGCCTGATTCAGGAGGGCGTGGTCTGTGATGTTCAATTGATCATCAATCACAACTCCAAGGTTCTTGGCTGACCTTGATGGAGTTATGGATGATGAACCTTGCTATACTGACTCATGGTCAGTACTGCCATCTTGTGTTAGTGCTAGTACACATTCCACAGATCACTCTTTCAATAACATATTGTTGTAACCAAGTGATTATTCAGGGACAGGGTTGCAGTGTAACTTACATTAGAACAATGACTGCTATAAATGTTATCGACTATATCGACTGTATTAATTATATATGTACACCCCACTCATTTATTTAAGGATCACATTCCTTAAAAACGTTATAGTTTTTTTTATTTAAAACATGTTTATTAGAAATAAAAAAACGATTAAACAAATAAACAATTAAATAATGTATGAGGTTAATTAAACATTTTTTTTTTACTTTTTTTTATTATTATTATTATTTATTATATGCATACTAACACAAGACAGCAATGTTTATAAATGTTTTTTTTTTCGCTGTATAGAGTGGATAATATTTTTAGAAAGTTTAACTGGTTGAATTAGGGGTAAATAATATGGATTTTTATAAATAAATCTATCAATCCATCCATTCTTGTCATCCAATGAGAATGGTCACAATTGGTTGGTTTGCGGAAGTGCGTCACATTGTTTACACTTCTAACGGATCTAGCTTTGTGGTAGGCGACCGCGTTAACATAACCACAAATTTTTCAGCGTGATTTGAACAGCAAGCACTGTCTATTTAATCTGCTGAAGTATTATATTAGTGTGTCACATGTTGAAAGCGAGTCTAACCATTGCGAAAAAGGTTAGTGTGCAATTCATAACTTTAGATTTTACGTCACTGTCCTAAAATAGTCACGAGTCAAGCCACTGCAGATTCTATATATGGAATAAGACATTTAATACATAATTAAGTCGTTATTTTTTTTAGAACTATTTTTTTAAGTATGATCTGAAAAATAACATCGCATTTTAAGGTAACGTTATTTTGTTTCCACTAACGTTAACTTTCTAAACAAATGTAAAATGAGTAGTGGTATTTATAATGCAACACTAATAGATTCAACACCTAATAATGTGGACATTAAATAAGTTATATAATAATGTTAGCATAAGATACAAAACAATGTATCAAATATTGTTCCAGTCAAGGTAAATCAACTGACATCTCAATAAGGGGTTGTTGCCACTGTTAGTAACATTATTCATTCTGTAACATATTTCATTTTCGGTTTCACAGAAGTATTTCATATTGAACCACAGCTACTGTCATTCAGTGTAAGTTATGACTATGTTGAGCAGTAAATCCAACGACGAGATCCGATTTATGCTGGATGATTATGGAATAAAACATGGTCCTGTGGTCGGTAAGTGTAACTCCACGTGATTTAAAATACTCTCTTTATTCTGAATGGGATTGTTGCTGTCGGTTTTCGTTTTTATTTTACTCATTTTGTTCTGTATTCATTTGTATTGCTTTGGCAACTAGCTGAAATGTTAATGCTTCAGCTAACATTTATTTCATTTCAATTTAGAAAATTTTTAACAAAAATAGTTAAAGGAGTAGTTCACTTTTAAAAACATTTGTTGATAATTTACTCACCCCCATGTCATACAAGATGTCCATGTCTTTCTTTCTTCAGTTGAAAAGAAATTAAGGTTTTTGATGAAAACATTCCAGGATTTTCTCCATATAATACACTTCAGTGGGCACCAAACGGCTCAAGGACGAAAAGACGGTTTCTGTGCAATCTGTTCAAAGGGCTTTAAACGATTCCAGACGATGAAAAAGGGTCATATCAAGCGAAGCGATCGGTCAGTTAATAAATAAATAAGTTTTATAAGCTCAAAGCTTGCTCTGTTCTGTGATGGACGTTCGTGAATCTCCTGTTCGAACCATAGATAGTAAAAAGGTTCGAACTCGTTCATCAAAATGAACAAATCTTTTTCCGAGTCAATTCGTTCATTTCGTTCGTTGAATGAACCAAATGAAAAAAGATTTGTTCATTTTGATGAACGAGTTTGAACAGGAGAGCCGTTTGGTGCCCAGTAAAGTGCATTATATGGAGAGAAATCCTGGAATGTTTTCATCAAAAACCTTAATTTCTTTTTGACTGAAGAAAGAATAACATGGACATCTTGGATGACATGAGGGTGAGTAAATTATCAGCAAATGTTTTTTTAAAAGTGAACCACTCCTTTAACTATAAACCTGGATTTTCTATTCTTTTAATTGTCTTCCTGCTGTTTTGTTGTCTTTAACAGATTCCACCAGAGCTCTTTATGAGAAGAAGCTGAGAGAAGCCATGGTTAAACACAGAAGAGCCCAACCTCAATCCGATAGGACATATTACAGGGAGGAGGAGGAGGGTAATCCTCATAAGAAAGTCAATACAAAACATACATATGAATATCTATAGTTACAATAGCATACAGATTTTAACTGGTTACGCCTTTTCTTTTTCAGAGGAAGTCACCTACATTCACCATCGCAGGCCTGTGAGTACTATCAACACTTGTAAAAAAAACTAGTTTCAGATATATTGATTTCTAATTTCTGTTGCATTTTTATTTATTTAGCAACATTATGGTGATGTGAGCGACAGGTAAGGCATTCTGAAATGTCCAGCAGATTAAATCATGTTATGGTAAAATTGTGAAACTAACAAAAATTGTTTTATTTTTTAGAATGTGGTCGGATTACAGAGGGATGGACTACATAAATGAGTAAGATGGCTTTTACTATACTGAAAGTGTGTCTATGTCAGGGGAAACATAATTTGTATGAATGAATCTAAATGCATATTTTTTTCATTTTGAAGGCCTGCTGTATATAGGACTCAAACTTCTTACAGCAATACGTCACAAATGAGAAACGTGTCGCAGGAGCCTCAAATCCAGAAAACACCAGAGAAGAGTTCAACACACTTGGTCCCAGTTTGGCTACAGATATTAGTGTTTCTGATTGTTTCTGGTCTTCTGTACTTAGTTTTTATTAATATGGAACCAGCAGAGCCAGTCAAAAGACTGACGTAACCTTTCCTTGTAGTGATCCAGTCAAACTGGATTTTTTAAAACCGCAAATATTCAATTAAAATTTTTTATTCACTTTTTTCCATGCATTTTAACTTCATTCATGTTGATTTTTTTTTGTGATGTTATATCAAAGTAATAGCCCAGCATGGCTACTCTTTTGAGAATATAAAGGAAGTGGGTGTTACAGGATGCACCTGTTGAAGAATTGTTATTTTTGAATTTTTTTTTTTTTAATTTTATTGGGTTAAGTCCAGTGTAAAGCTTCAATCCATTTTACAGTACTGTATATCTAGTCATTTCTTGGTCTTTTAATCTTTGGTATATTACTACTCGAGTGCTACTAGAAAGCCTTTTTGAATGTATTACTTAAACATTTTATAGATTAGTTACTAGATTTGGTGTTGGTGTGTTTTTCCATGCAATATGTCTGGAAGTGTCAGTATTTGGGACAGACCCTTGATTTATATGTATTTGAATACCCTGGAGCCACATTATATGAGCATCAGAATCAATGCTTTCTGATGTTATTTAAAAACAACTGGTTTTATTAAAAGGCACATTTTATATACATATAAAAATGTTCATTATTTAACTTTTTTGTTTACAGTAAAAACACAAGCATGTCAAAATTGTGATTTTTGTTTTTAATGGCAAAATAAAAGTAAAAATTGTATTACATGTACCAAAAACTACAATAAAAGAACAACCATTAGTTCTCTACACTGCAATACATGAATATAACAGGAAGTGACAGTATTGTTTCGCCACATCTTTTTATTATTTTGCTATACTATTGTTTTTTAGAGTACAAAACAAGTGTTTTAAACTAAAGTTGTTCATTTCAAATCTGTCGGCCTCTACCGATGACATTAAGAACCTCACATTTTTTTTCCAAATGGAGTGTATATTCAACACTACTGTAGTGTTTGCAACTGTTTTCTTAACTTTACTCAACATTAGTAGTGCTGCTTAATAATGTACTATTACTTATTATGGTTCCATAATATTTGTAAATACAGACATTATATTATGCTGTTCTACGTTAGAATAAAATGAGGATTTGTTCTTTTGTTTGCTCAAGCGTTACATCAGATCTAGTGAATAATGAGTTCAGTACGTTCACTTTCATTTCAATGAGAACATGAACAAACCAGGCAAATGTAGTGACCTAATGCGATAGAGGTTGGTCTTAGGGCTGTCTGTCCGTTCCCACCTGTGATTAACCAAACATTACACACACATGATCTTTAAAAACAATTGTAGTAGAAAAAGCAATAAATACATCGTTTTAAATTATAAAGCCCCTCCGAGAATACAAAGAAGAAGAAAAAAAAATCCCCAAAACATTTCACAGTTTTACAGTCTTTACCTGCAATATGGGAAGACCTCAGGACGGGTCAGACATGGTACCTCTAAAAACTAAAAAGCCCTTTTAACCTTGTTAGTGCAACAGCTTGTGTTGTAATTTCACCTCTTCAAGTCTAGTGATCTCAGCATTTACTTATAAAAATGTCTACAATAACACCGAAAGAAAAAGCCTCCAACTAAATACAATCGAAATGTGTTTCTCTGTAACTAACAGAGAATGGCAGATAGTAAGAAATGGTGGTTTCTGTGGTTCTTGAAACTTAGATCTACCCTTTGGTCTGGACACGCCACTGATACGCCAACCTCAGATGGACCAAGTAACCCATTTAGAGAAGTCTCTAGTTTCTGAAACAACAAAAAGACAAAAATCAGCACAAGGACGCTGCATCCCTTCTTTTTCTTTCTCAAAACTAGTTTTTTTTACCCCCCACTTTGTTTGATTGCCTGGTCCAAAGTCCAAACCCAGGTTCGAATGCTCCCCCCTCCCTCTGGATTTTGTTCATATTATACATATATGCAGTTATGTGCTGTTTATATAATATACATATGTATATAAATAGCACATAACGGGACTTGCATCTCTCTGACGCAAATGACCGGGAGTCTATTTTCTGAAAAAGTGTTCGACCAATCAACATACACTTACATCACTGGTAGTTCCTATTGTGGTGGGTTAGACCCTATTAAAATGTGTACTTCCGCCATTATTTCTAGGAATTATAAAAAGCCCCTAATAACATATCCTAACCATGTGATGTGACATGTGGGTGGTGTTCAGTAATTCAAGTTCTTAGTGCTTGTTGGCTTTTTGGCACAAAAACTTTCAGATGTATCATTCATCGCCTTGTGTTGTGCCTTATTAGGACAAAACCTTTTTCAAAAAAAAAACCCCAAAAACAATTCACATTACCTTCATTTTGAACTCCTGTTACTTGATTGTCAAGGCAATGTATGTGTTGTCAACACCTGTAAAAAAAAAAAAAAAAAAAACTCAGTAAAAGAAACACAAATAATTGAATATTCTTTGAAATCTCAGTTACTCACAGGTCCTGCTCTCTCGCTCCAGTTCAGTGGGTTTCCTCACTCTCTTGCAGTACACTTTGGCAACAATCAGAATGGCACATGTTGCCACCACAAACGTCAGACCGGATACCAGCAAACTGATGACCACCGGGCTCATCACCGGATCAACTTCTGAGATTTTAATAGAACAGCAAACCAATTTAAGATGAGATGCATAAATGTCTTCAAAGTCACAATGAAATGTATTGTGACATACATCTGAGAGTAACTGATTATCGAAAAGGATAAAATGCAGGACAAGGACTTGATTCGATGCATCAGTTGTAGTTTAAAGGGGTCATATGATGCGATTTCTTGTTTTACCTTTTCTTTAGTATGTTATGTTGCTGTTAGGGCAAATATAAGATCTGCCGAGTTACAAAGCTCAAAGTGTCTTTTAAAAAGAGATATTCTTTATAAAAATCACATGGAGTTAAACCAAATACACAAAATAATGTTCTTTTTAGGACCATTATATGAGTTGTGGGTACTGGCACTGCACTAAAACTTGCAGATCAATGCAATCTTACAGAGTTTAAGCAGACAAAATGATTGAAGTGCAACATTTGTGAAACAACGTGCATTTAGAAAATGAATGACCCTTGGTGCTGATTCTGAACAGGCACTTTTAAAAGATCCCAAGTCCACTGGGCTGGAACCACACAGCTCACCTCGAATAGAGATGGGTAAAGGCTGACTCTCCCTCGAGATAAAAGTGCGCTCTCCAGTCTGGACCTTGTAGAGGCAGCAGTAGTAGCCCTCATTATTGGACTGGGCGTTGGAGAAGGTGAAGGTGACAGAGGGCGTGAGGGCTGGCAGAGAGTGCCGGACGGTCCCGTTGGGCCTGATGAGCCGCAGCTGAAAAGAGCCTCCAGGATACTGATGCTGAATGGAACAGGTGACATTGAAACTGTGGCCTCGGGTGACCCAACCTGGTCGGGCCTCAGGAGATGTGTTGTACCAGATTTGGGGAGTGTGAATCTCCACTGCAAAGAAAAAATAGAAGTTAGTCTGAGACTTTTTAGCTGTCAATATAATGTTCACAGCAGATGCCACTTACAGACTGTGATGTTGATGAAGTTGCTGTGTGGAGAATATCCTGAGGGAGGGCTTTCCAGTTTGTGGTGTATCCTGTACAGACAGCTATAGCTGCCCTGGTGGGAGTTTTCCAGGTCTGACAGGGTCAGATCCACTGTCATTTGTCTGGGATCGGCTCGCTGGGTCACTAGTGGGGTGTCCACACCTTTTTTGAACAGATGGAACTCAATGACGGACTGCCAGTATGCGGCAGTGCATTTGAAGTGAACAGCCTCTCCAGTCGAATAAGCATAGAAGCGTGACTGAATTGACAAGGTTGGTACAGGAAGTTTTCCTAGACAGAGAGAGATTGAGAAAGAAGTGTTAACAAATACGAACAAACACAGGGTTAATGAAATAAATCTACCAAACAATCTTGTACCTGTACACACAACTCCAGCATCCTCATTGTGCGTACACACGTCACCATTGAGGGTACGTTCACAGAGATCCAGGGCAAACTCGTCACCTGAGCATTTCACATTCCTCCACAGTACCTCTCCGCCGGCCCGTCCGAACCGAGCGCCGCTCGGGATGTCCAACACGAAGCCGCAGTTCAGCTCTCTGCAAACCACTGCAGCATCCTCCAGATCCCAACCGCGCTGGCACACGGTGCCCCACTGATGCCCATGACGCACCTCCACTCTCCCCGAACATCGTTCACCCGGTCTGTCATTCACAAGTCTGGTGATCGGGTCGTCTGTGGAAACAATGAGAATGAACCGGTGTTGTTATTGTTAACTGAAACGAAAACCATTATTGAGCGCTTCCGGTAACTGAAAAAGAATTTTTAAAATACAAATATTAGATGAAAAACTGAAGAAAAAAATCTAAATGAATTTAATAAATTTAAGTTGAAATAATAAAATTGTAATGAAAGCTAAATAGAAATATTGAACTAATACTATATAAATATAGTATGAATGTGAATGAATCTAATCCTTATTTTAAGATTGCTTAGAATAGGACTTTCAAACTGGCATTCAAAAATAATTACAGAAAACTAAATATACAGTAAAAAAATACATATAGATTTTAATTAAATTGACAATGATTTACAAATATAATAAAGTTGGATAGAAAAGTTGGGATGAATAACTAAAACAAATATGTTACAGGTGTCATAAGTATTTCAGCTTTTTTACAAAGCAATACAAAGACAAAATAGCTAATAACTTTTCTCTCTCACACACAATCTAAATGAGTCTCATAAAAATATATATCTGCATTGATATGAGGATGAAAATCCCTTCTGTAGACAACATTATAAAGCCAATAACTTACCAAAGGCATGGACATCTTCAACAGCAACATTGCATCCTGATAAAGAACAAAAAAGTATGATTTAATTATTGACATACATTCATTTTACAATTTTGTATGCATGAATCAAAATGTTTGCAGCTGCTGCCAAAGTTTAGGTCTCCTTTAATAATTATTTAAAAACCAAAATAATGTATTTTACTAACCAAGCATTACCAGGCCCAGGAGAATCCTCGACATTTTAGATTTCCCATGTAACGCAAGTACCAGGGTTCATTAACAAACTAACTAAATATCTCTGTCAGTGTCCGCAACCCAAACGCTGACGGTTCCCGATGTGAGGGGGACCAGGAGGAGCAAGTTGATGCATAGCACTTCAGTCTACTTAGCTAGCTGGCTAACTAGCACCTCTGAATGTCTAAACTGTTTCTGTTCACCACCATACGATTGATACAGTTACATTATCCAACATAACCCAGGCTTCAAAACATAATACTCGATAAAAGCAAATGGCACACAATTCAGAGTCAGACACAGAAGGCAGCTACCTGTAGGACTGGGCGGCTAATATGCTAAAGCTGCCCTAAAGTAAAAAGAGTTATTTGTAGAACGAGACACCAAAGAAACACTGATGTATTTACAAGGCATAACCGCGTAAATCTGTGTTCAGTAACGCTTCGTGAGTTGGTGTTCTCCGCGCGATCGGTATCCCCACGAACAGCGTCATAATCATCATAATGCAGAGTAGAGTGGCGCCGTCCGATTCGTAAATTAATTGCTTTGGTGAGTCGAATCTTTTGAACAGACCTTTCCGAACAGACTGAATCAACAGAATAAAACGACTCAAATGAGCATTTGCAGTGAAGCGAGGATGTCATGGCACGGATAGATTACTTTCCACCAATATACACACACGAAACAGAGTTTGTTTTAATAATACATTACATCTATAATTTAATTTAATATTAAAAACGTTTTTTTCCATACCATATGTGTAAATGTCATGAATGTTACAGCAAAATACAAATTAGTTTCTAAATGAATAATTCTCGTAAGTGAAATAATGGCAAATCTGAAACAAACGACATTAAATAACATTAAACAGCCGTTACGTGATGACGTAATGTTGGACGCACAAGAATCACTGAATCGTCTTTTTAACAGATTCTTTTAACCGTTCATATGAACAGATTTGTGCAAACGATTCAGACGTCCCATCAGTAATTAAGACGAGGAGAGTGTGCAGGCTACTGTACATGTTTTTTTCTCCCTGTTTTACGACGTTGCGCAAGGGCTGTGCATAAACACCACGCTAATTTGCCTCGGGCTTAAAACAAATTTAGGTTTAGAGGTGGAAAAATAACACAATTGGAGACACCATTTAATGACACCATAAATATAAACAAACATCACCCTGCTATGAGCCCTACAATACAATACAGTAATTTTTTTGTATCCACCACTTAATTTCGGTGTGATTAGAAGTTTCTTTATGCCATGTTCTTTATGCCATGTTATTTTTCAATCACATGTATTTATTCTTATTTTCTTTTCATATTTAAGTGTTATTTTATTAATTTTCCGTCTTCATTGTACTGTTACCAATTATAATACCATAATATCAGTAGCTGGAGCAGAACCATAAATTTTATATAAAGCGGTGGTGGAATCTGATTACGGTAAGTGAAGGAGCTCGTGGCGACACCAAGTGGACAAAATTAGCATTACAACACAATCCATCCATCCATCTACCAAGATCCATCCACCCACCCATCCATCCACCCAAAACCGCTTATCCTCTGTAGAGTCGCGGGTACCCATAACCAACAATAAGCAACACATTTGTTCCAGTATTTATTAATCATCGTTAAATTTACTTAATAAAATGCAACTGTTTATTGTTAGTTCATGTGTTAGCTTAGGTCCATTAAATAGTATGAGCAGATACAACTTCCTGATTAAATAATTTCTTGGAATTCACATTACTAAGATTAAGAAATATTAATTAAAGTATTTTCCATTGCTAGCTGATTTTAACTATTAACAAATATTTACAAATCAAACATTTTTGTAAAGTGTTACCCATGCACATGATATCAACATGTTACAGAAAACTAAAGCAGAAAGTTTTATTTCAAATAAAACATATTTATTAAATATATGATTATTAAAAACAATGCTTTCTGATTTAATTCCCTTAAGTTGTCTTTACAAATTTCAACCTCAAGGTGGGAGTCAAACAAGACTTTAGTTTGGAGAGTTTGTTGGATGATAAATCACCTTTGGTGTCATGATGCAATGTTTGTGAATGACGTTTGATTTCAGTTTGTACTTCGTTCAATGACTTTCAAACTGAAAACATGAGTTAGATAAACTTGTTCCTTGTTCATTAGCCATGTTTGCGCTTTAAAAAAATAAACATATATATAACCCTCTGGGCTTCTTCGTAAATGGGTTACACTTAGCTTCCTCCCGGTCAAAAACGGACGAAGCCTTAAAATTTAACTTTACTTTTTCCCACGATAACCGTTCAAATATATTTTTGTTCTATAATATTTTCTGATTATTATTTAGAAATTTCAGAGTTTTTTATGATACTTTGCTTTAATTATATAATTTTTAAGAGCTATTTTTTTCATTAGAATTAATATATATTTTTTTATTTTATATTTCTTTTTATTTTTTTTCAATAAATGCAACAATTCACATCAAAATAGAGTGCCAGCTTAATAAAAAAAAATGTTCCAGTAGAAGAGCGCCACCTTGTGGCTTTAAAACATAGTTAAATGTGTGCAATGTCCTGCACAGCCTGTAGGCTGCCCATAGCTTCCTATGTAAATACATAGAAAGGCTTTTTAATTCCTGTTCTTGTTTTAGACATGATTTCTCTATCTTATTCGTTTTTTTTAATTTAGATATACATTTAGATATTCTAAAAGACAACTAATTAATTTTTTTTTCATTTTTTTAGATAAGTGTATCAGGTTTTGCATTATGATTACAATCGAACAATATCATTTGGTTAGAAAGGAAACACAATGCAAACATTTTTGTTACTCAGTATTTGATCATTCAAATAATTGAACAAAATAAGTGATGGTTAGTGATAATTCAAAACACTTTACAGATATTTTGCAATAAATTGGTATTTTTTATAATTTTTTTATTCAATAAGTAATAAAAACTTCGTAAGAGAACAGCAATTATGATCGAACAGAAATAAACAAAATAATGCTAATTAAGTTAATTTTCTCTCTCTCTCGGTGTGTGTGTGTGTGTGTGTGTGTGTGTGTGGACATGCATTTGAGCGAGAGTCTCTTTTGTATTTTTTATTTATTTATTTTTGCATACTCTCAAAATTTGGTGTTGCAGTCTTACCAGTGAATCTCTTTTCCTCTCTCTCTCTCTCTCTCTCTCTCTCTCTCTCTCTCTCTGTGTGTGTGTGTGTGTGTGCATTTGAGCAAGATTTTTTTTTTCATTTGTTGATTTTATTTTGCATATTCTCAAAATTTGCTGTTGCAGTCTTCCCAGTGAATCTCTCTCTCTCTCTCTCTCTCTCTCTCTCTCTCTCTCTCTCTCTGTGTGTGTGTGTGTGTGTGTGTGGCAATTTTTTTTTTCATTTGTTGATTTTATTTTGCATATTCTCAAAATTTGCTGTTGCAGTCTTCCCAGTGACTCTCTCTCTCTCTCTCTCTCTGTGTGTGTGTGTGTGTGTGTGTGTGTGTGTGTGTGTGTGTGTGTGTGTGTGTGTGTGTGTGTGTGTGCGCGTGTGTGTGTGTGTGTGCGCGTGTGTGTTCGTGTGTGCATTTGAGCAAGATTTTTTTTTTCCATTTGTAAATTTGCAAATTTGCTGTTACGGTCTTACCATTGAATCTCTCTCTATCTCTCTCTATGTGTGTGTGCGTGTGTGTGAGAGTGTGTGTGTGCGCGTGTGTGTGTGTGCGTGTGTGTGCGTGCGTGTGTGTCCGTGTTCACATTTGAGAAAGTTTTTTTTTCATTTGTTGATTTTATTTTGCATATTGTACAAATTTGCTGTTACAGTCTTGCCAGTTTATCTGTGTATGTGTGTGTGTTTGTGCGCGTGGGTGTGTGTGTGTGTGGGGGGGGTGGTCTTATTTGCACTCTTGATATTTTAGAGTGTCACCCCTTCATTGCTGTACACTTTTTTTCGGCACAGTTGCTGATTTGTAGCTTGTACCACCAAAAGTTTCTCTGATTTTTCCTGTTTTTTCGTGTTTCCCATTCATTTCCTATGTCGGTCATTTTTGACCGGGAGGAAGCTAAGTGTGACTTTTTTTTTTACGACCCTTTAACAAATGACAATCATCTCCTTGATTTTTTTGTGTGTTCATATAGGTA
This sequence comes from Cyprinella venusta, assembly GCA_038021265.1. Taxonomy (NCBI): domain Eukaryota; kingdom Metazoa; phylum Chordata; class Actinopteri; order Cypriniformes; family Leuciscidae; genus Cyprinella; species Cyprinella venusta. The sequence goes on along the minus strand of CM075872.1, from coordinate 9,132,033 downwards.
ATACAACAAAAGTCACCAAGTTTCAGCCCCATCCGATCAAGCAAAAAAATTAAACATTTCAAAACGTAACAGTTTTCGGTCATTTTTGACCGAAGAAGCCCAGAGGGATAAAAATCAGTGCATCTTTATTATTGGCCAAACCAAGCATATTCTACTAGGCTATGCATAGCCAAATTGTTATGCCTGCATGATGCGTCTTTCTCGAGAGTTCAGGAGTAGTTTTCAGCTCATTCACGTGCATCATTCTGAACACAACCGTTTCTTCTCTCACCGAGTCCGACCTACTTCTGTTTAATTGGATAAGCATTCAGTCTCTACCGAGAGAGAGAGAGAGAGAGAGAGCGAGAGAGAGCGAGACCGACTGGACCCACACTGTGCAAACCGTTATCCACCCGTATCCACCTGCAAATAATGCGTTCATGGAATCTGCACATTCCTCGCTGACGTCACGGCGGAACCGAAGAATGTAACAATCGCCGCGCGAAACACGCTCTCGTGCTGTTATGATGTTATGAAGTGCACTTTGGAATATTTCCTCGCGACACGGAATGTCCCACGGAAGCGCAAGTGAACAACAGGTGGATTCCGAGGCCAATCCAGCCCTGGAAGTAGCCATACTTCTGTGTCTCTCCGCCCCTATGAGTAACCATAGCAAAGACACCGTAAAATCCAGCGTACCGGAAAGAAGCTGAATAACGCGCTCGCGATGTGGATCATTTCAACGTTGACGTGACACCGTTAAGCGTTAAGACTGACAAACTTACTGACACAGTTCATTCGGAATGATGTCACTGTACATCTGAAATCGTCTTCCAATAAACAGAGGCTGTGTATTTCTGTCCCGAGGGAGTGTTTGAAGACTTTTGGAGTTATAATGCCTGTCAGTAACGGGTCGGTGATGGATTTGCCGTCGGAATACGTGAAAATAAAAGCGCATTACGGAGGGTGAGTGTTGTAAACTTTCACAAGTTAATGGTTTAAAGTCGGCCTGCTGTTCAGTGGCGTCAAAGGTCGGAATATGTCCGGTTTTTGGCAGATTAATGTGCGCAGAACTTCCCTCCCACACCTGGGAAACTTTGACATATTGAATGTCTTAATATTTCTTCCAACTTCAGATTCATTTGATTGACTTTTAACAGATTAGTTTTTTTGGAGACGTTAGCTGTGACAGTTGAGAATATATTCTATATAATCAGACATGTCAGAAAACATCCAGACCTTTTTTATGCCAATTAAGAACAAATGCCATTAATAAACTATTTTTCTAAAGGTAAACTCAGTTCTGCTAGTTAAAACGTTTTACATATAAAGAAATGAACAATATATTCAAAAAATATCATTAAAAGTATGAAGAATGTTTTTATTTTACTTGAAGCATGTTCTCATGGGTGGCACCATATTGACGTCACATGACCACCAGCCATGCCATGCTATTGACCAAAGTTGGTATGTTTTTGATCAGCTAAAAGTAAACAGTAACTTACTGTGCGCATTTTTCAGCATGAAATATTGTTGTGGGCTGAAGGTTATGCTCTTATTGCCACTTGTTGCTCAGAACACTACTGTATGGGTATGCTGTTGCATACATCTTTTATTAGGATTTTGATTAGTATTATAAAAGACAAGGTTCAGACAGCATCAGACATTTTTGATTCTGCTGGTTGCTTGAGAGATCTTTTGAAGAGGTGAAGTCAGATCAGTGTTATTCCACCAGCTTAGCTTGAACTGAAAATATTAGTGACATGACTTGAATTGGCTGCATTGGTTCTGACCCCCGCTGTGTCTTCTGTCATTAGACAATAGATAATTGTTTTACTGTTTCTTGTAATTATCGTCCTCAGACAAAAAAATCTAGGCTTTATAGTTTGATGAAATGCTTTTGGCTAAAAGTGCCATGATGTAGGCGGTCAGGAGAGAGTGAGATAACACAAACACGCACTGTCTACATACATCATTGTGAATCATTGTTATTAATCACATCATCACTCAGCAGCTTCAGTGCACTGAGGGTGATATCACCCGGGTTTTAGTCAACAATGTGAATGATTTAGATTCGTCTTTCAATGTGTAGTCATATAGCTTGACCATGTCTTAAAAATCATTTGATTTTAAGGAGTTAAATATGGATTAAAAGAGATTTAGATGAATAAAAAAAATAAAATTGTTCTAATTGTAGCTATGAAGGAATCAATTTAAACAAAATTTGCTAATAATATATTTTATTTTAAAATATGTCCACATTCACTCTCATTTGTGTGTAATATCTTGAAAAACACTGTCACTTTAAATTATGAATTACATGAATCATGTAGGCTAAATGATAGCATATTTTAATTCAAAATGCCAATTCAAAAGTGGATATTAGGCCTGTCGGTCGTTGACCATTCCTGTCATAAAAAAGTTGTCAAATATTAAACGTTTTGCTACTAAGTGTTACATTGGAATTTGCACTCATCTTCTGTGAACAGTAAGGCCCGCCTTCTTTGATTTGATTGGCCATCTCAATCATTTTGGCATTGACAAGCGTTGTGAGGGAGACAAGCCTAAAAATGTAATCCATCAATGTCTATGGTGGTTGTTCTTAAAGGAATGGTTGGCACTAAATTGAAAATTAAACTATATATTTAAAGCGGTCATATGATGCTATTTACAAATATTATTATTTTGTGTATTGGGTAGAATATGTTAACAAACATGCTTAAATGTTAAAAAAACAACATTTTTTTCTCCTCTTTGCCCAGTACATCTCACAGGTGTCGCTCATCGGTAATCACGGCACCAGCCTCGCACCGTTCTCCACACCGCCCTCACTCGTCCTGTTCGCCACAGTAAGCATGATGAATGACGACTGTTGAACACAAAAGACAAATGCCGGACATTTTCGGGCGATTTCGAAACACATTTTCGGGCAGACTCATCACGGAGACTCACTAGTAGCCTAGACTTGTTGTTTAACTACTGCGCTGTCAGTAGGCGTGGCATGGAAGCAAGTGCATTCTGGGAGTTGTTGTCTTTCATCCACATAAGCCAAAAATACATTTTCTGGCTTTTCTCAGTCTAGAAAGCTCCAAATTCAAAAATAATTTCACATTTCTTCTACATAAATTACCCATTTTAAATACACATTCATCTTTCCAGAGGTGGAGTGACCCTTTAATAATGCCACACTCGTCAATTTTTCCATATCAGTCCGAGGCAGAGTCTGATTTTGAAAATGCCGATCGATCGGAACCAACTTTGCAAGCGTGACTTCAGCAGAACGTTTCACAGTGGCAAGTTTTTAATTTAAAAAATCTCTTAACTTTCAGATACGATGTTATAACCTTGTACTCTCCCAGGTTCAGGAAACTGTTCTCCGTGCACTGCACACACACACACACATTTGGTTGTACTGTTCTGGAACAGCGTTGTAAATAAATCTTACCTATACCTCTGACCTATTTAGCAATTGTAAGTCGCTTTGGATAAAAGCATCAGCTAAATGAATAAATGTAAATGTAAATTCAGCCTTTCATGTTGTAAGTCCATGCTGTTTGGGGTAAAAAAATAAATCGGCTTTGATTATGTTTTTCTCTTTTGTTTCAAATTTTATATTTAACTTCACTTATTTAGTTAGTTTCAAATAATGAGGAACATGGATTCTTCACTTTTTTATATTAATATTCATCGCTTGGGTGGTTGTTTTGCATTCCATATAGCAAAGCATGAGATAATGCAGCACAAATCATTATTAAACTGCATGCTTTACATATTTATGCAACATTATGTCCAGCTAGCTCAGTGGGTGGAGAAAGACCTTTGAATCAAGAGTACAATTACCTGATGGTGTGCCAGTGAACTCGGTATAGGAAGTGAAGAGTATAGTTCCTCACTGTCTGCAAGTGTGAATTGTCTCTTACACGAGTGTGTGAAAGAGCTCTCTAAATTTGGGTCAGCCTTTTTAGTGCATTTTGAAAGCCTTGGTGATTCCCATCTAAAAATATTTTGGAAGAAGTTAGCACTATACTCGGCGGGACAGAAATCTTGGTGACTGGCTGACAACCTGAGCCAGGCAGTTGCCTAGCAACAAGTTATAAGCCTCAATAATGACACTTTTTCACAGATTCCAGACACTGTTTATTCAAGCACAGACCTCTTGGTTTGAGTCCAAAACATTTCATTGTTGAGCAATCAAGAAGGAGATTACATGGTTTTAAATAGGACATCTCTATGGGGAAATTGCCCGTGAGTCACCTGAAGTGTCACGTTTTAGCTTTGTACATTTGTAATGGACAGAAGTTGTTTGTCATGCTGGTAAAAAGTGTATGCTGTTTTGCCATGTCCCTATAACTTGACTGATACTACTATTCCATTATGCTTTGAGTCAATGACAGACCTATATAGGCTATGCAAACAGCTAAAATGTGCCTGGGGAAGGGGCTGATCTTTTTTTTTTTTTTTTAGCCAATCAGAAATGCTTTCTGCTTGTCAATAATTTTGTTTGGGTGTGCTTATATGTTTAAGGAAGGGGTTTGTGGGTGAAGTGTTGGGGGCTGGTCTCAGTGGCTAAAAAACTGTTGATGCTAAAGCACTTGATGTCATCCCACATAAATGGAGTGTTAATTTTGTTAATGAAAACTAAGTCGAATAATCGTCAACAAGCTTTTTTCTCCCATGACTAAAGTCAAGTCACATTCATTTATATAGTGCTTTTAACAATAGAGATTGTTTCAAAGCAGCTTTACAGTGATAATTGGAAATTAAAGTATAACATAGATTGTTTTGGCTTTACAGCAGCTCTAGAATAAAGTTATTGTCTAGTTTTGGTTGATTCACTTCCTTCGCAAAGATCATTAGTTATTAACTTAGTGGCCGCTAACACGACACCGTTCTAACGGAAAATAGGGCTGCACGATTAATTTCAATTTCCATGTAATTGCACTTAAACCGATACCGATTTGGCTTATCACGATTTTGAAATCGCAAAGGCTTTTAGCCTGACAAGCTGCGCATGCTTTTAATGCGCAGCTTGTCATTGACCATAAACAAACCTTCATCACTTGGCAATACACTGAATAACATTAACCTGTTAACTTTTCAACAACAACAAAAAAGGAGTGTGTTACACACTTGAGTTTAACTTCACTCAACCATTGGCAGCCTGCGCTGCCAGCAGAGAGTTTAACTTGGCAGGTATTTCTCATTTCCATTTCCAGTGCTGGACTTTAGTCCGGGACTCATGAGGTTCAGAGAGATTTGATTTGCTACAGCAACCACACAGACAGAACTGTAGATAATGCGCACCACCCATAAATCACTATTATCACTATGACATCATATGGTCAAACCACAAGTGAAACTTTAGGAATCATTATAATGTAATCAAAATTCTCATTTTTAAATTCTCAATTAAAAAAAGCAATTATGTGAGACGTCGGAATGCACCTCAGAAAATTGAGAACAAAACATTCAGAATCAGTGAATAGGCCTTAAATTCCACTTAAATTCCTAAGTTTAGAACACAGTGACATCATAACACAGACTTGGCATCCTTAAACCTTTTCCCATCAATCAAATCTACTCTGTGGGAATTTGAATTTATATCCAGGACTGAACCTGCAGTAGAGACAAGACGTTAAAATTGAGCTTCATCTCTTGTGTGGGTTTCCTCATTGGCTATTTGCACCATTTCAGGTCGGTTTTATAGTTCAGTTTGGAAACTCAACGAGCAGGGTGTGTTCTTGATGATTCAGTCTGTGCATATGAGGTACAGCTGTTACTGCACTCAACTGGACTGCTCATCCAAGGGTTTGAGGATTGTTTCTTTACAACAAAAAACAGCAGGCCACACTGGCTATTACCATGGAGCCAAAGATTTAATTCTAAGAGAGAGTTTCAGAATTCACCAGAGTTCTGGATCCTCTGTTTGGTTTGGAAATGTCAAACACACATAAGCCTAATATTCTAGAACTTACTAGCAAAGTCTGGACGACTGATTCCTGCATCCTTACGCCAGTCTTTAGTGTCACACGATCCTTCAGAAATCATTGTAATATGCTGATTTACTGCTCAGTTTTTTCTTATTTTTAATATGGAAAACATTTTAATAATTTGTGAAAACAGTTATACATTATTTTTCCTGGATTCTTTGATGAATAGAAAAGCATTTATTGGATATAGTAGACTTTTGTAACATTATAAATGTCTTTACTACTTTTGATCAATTTAAGGCATCCAAATAAAAGTATTAGCTAATATATTACCTTTTAATTTGAATGGTAGTGTATGTCTAAGGCATTTAGGGGTTATAATCACTGAGTTTGTTGTACAACATTCATCTTTATATTTAAGTTAGACAGATACCTCTTGACAGAAGTGTCTCTTGACACTTCTTTTCAGTACTATTAACATTTTGGATGGTGTTTTGATTTTGGCATGGGTCAACTTGTCATCCAACAACCAACTTTGCGACCATCGTCCATTCCTATCCAAAACACCAATATAGTGACATACCGTTTGTTAGTGTTTTTTTAAATGTTTTTTTCATGGTAAATGGTTATCAGATAATTTTCAGAAAACTCAGTCTGTGCACTAATTCACGCTATCCGAGTATGAATCATAAAAGAGGTTTAGCTGCTGACTAATAAGCTACTAAAATCTAAAACATTTTTTTTTGTATAAAAATCCCTGATTAAAAATAGCACTGCTAATTTTGACACCGGACGCGAATAGTGCGTCAAATTCGCGCCTATGCATCTAGTTATACGCTTGAACACTTTGAATGCATTCACGCGTCAAAAGCCAAATTGATGTGTGTCAAAACAAAATTTACGCGTGTCAGAATCGAAACCCGTTGGCGGCCATCTTTTTATGTTGATCGAGCATTCATCGAAAGAGTCACCGCTCTGTATTTGCAACAGCGTCTTGGGGATAATCGTCACCGTATTTGTGTCCACCAGATCCTTCGGAGGCGAACCGTTTGGCTAGTTTCACCATTTGCTCGCTCCAGGAGCTGCGACTGGATGTCGGCCGCTGTCAGCGGTACTTCCGCCTGTCCCGTGCCCAGTTTGATAGTCATTATGCTGTGCCAGAGCAAATTGCCAAATGCATGTGTGATCATTCACAAATCAAGTGTTCAGTTTGAACCAGAAACTCCTTATTCATCACCTCTGTTGTTCTTCTATTCAGTGCAAATAACATTATTGCCACTTTTATGATTCTCTTATGACTCTATTTCAGAACCACCACTCTCTGTTTTAATATGGAGTTAGAAATGAGCACCTCTGAAATGACTTTATTTAACTGTTGGCATCCTCTGGGATGGTTAGCACTTATTAGTGTTAATCAGAAATGTTTCACATGGCTCACTCTGGAATTAAATTTCCCTGCCAGCCTCTTCAGTTGCGTCAGTGCCGAGCGAAGCGCCATCCAAACGGCAGCTGCTCGAGGGACTCCTAACGTTTATCAGTTGATCAGGCTTTAGAGAGTCGTGCAGTTGGAGATCCTTTCACCCCAAGCTTCAGTGCGGCCCGGTCGAACGGGGGCTGAGCATGGTTGGGGACGGATGGTGGCATAAGGGCAGAGTGGCAGATGATAGACTCATGATGATTTCCCTGCTGAGGGGCAAGCTGCTATAGAGCTCATCTCAGCAGAAACACACACACACACACACAGTATATTGTCATACATCACATTTTCCATCCACAAAGGAACTGTGGGAGGTCTGTAGACTAATTTGTAAAACATAGACATTTCTTACAAAAATTGTAAATGGTCTTTATATTCAACATGTCTAAATCTTTTTAAAGGTCAAAAGAAACATAATTTTAACCAAGCTCTTTATACGATTAGACAAATAAAAATGACTCAAAATAATGTATGATAAATGATCACTTATTGTTTGTTTTTCACATTTAACATTTACTAAGGATTACAAATAATGAGAAAGAATGTAATTTAAGTATACAATATTTAAAATATTTAGGGGTTGTATTATAATTACATGTTTATATTTTTGCTTTCAATAAAAAAAAAATTGCAGTTGAACCAAACTCTGTATATGATTACATAAATATAGTTTATAAAAATTGTAGATAATAAATTATATTTAATGGTAAAAAATTGTCGTGACAGTAACATTTCAGCATTAACTAAGGATCTATGTTAAAAATGAACATATATCAGCTGATAGCGAGCGATATGATGGCTGATATATTGTGAATGTGCATCCCTTAATTTAAACATTTCCTAGTAATATGTTTGCACTTGTGGACCTTAAACAACCATCTCTACCTGAAGTGATTCTGATCACAGTACCATATCATGTTTTCTTGTACTTGGCTCTCTGGCAGCTGTTTCCCCTATGCAGCGTGAAAGTGGGACAGGGACCAGGCAGCTGTGTTACTAGAGGTTCATAAGAAAAGTCTCTTGTATCCAAACAGATGTGGCTTGTTTGGCTGTGGATGGACAGTTTCAGTCCAGTGCTGCAAATTAAAGCTCCAGAGAACATTTAGAGCTCCTCTGAGTAAGAGATGATTCTGGGACTAACCTGTTTACTCTCTAACTACTGTACTTGTGTTTGGCTGTAGTTATAGTTTTTCAGGGATGTTAATTAAAGTTCTACCGCTAAAAATATATTTAAAACCTAAAAACCGAATAAAACGTAAAAAAACACTTTTGTTTTGTATGACTATCTAAAACTAGTTCTTTGCTGGACAAGTTGTTGACTAGTTAGCCGTCGTGACCGATTCCTAGCATAATGTTATACAACAGCTAGTGTTTAAATGCAGAAGTCCAACTTTAGGTTGCGTCTTTTATTGTGTGAAATAACTTGTCTTGAATCGTTTACCTTTAGCCAAATAAAGCTCGTTATTAAACGAGAATTTTACTGTTCTCAGATGCCTTGTTTTTTTGTTGTTGTTTTTTTTGTAGGGACATGCTGATCTCTGACTTGGATTTGGCCATGACGTACATAGAGGTGTGTGAGGAGGTGAGAAACATGTGTGGTGTCCGCAGAGAGATGCCGATAACGCTCAAGTGGATCGACGATGAAGGTATGGATGACCTTTTGAACGTAGTGGCTTCAGCAGAAAAGTGAAGTTGATTCAGAAGTAGAGCAAATTAGTACATTTTAATTAGACAAACCGACAAACATTTATTAGACTAAATTATTATTTAGACAAAAAATATATTTTTGTTTCTTTTTTGTTTTAAACACCACACCAATGAATCTTTCACAATAAGACCAGGAACATGCATTAAGAAAAAACTGGGATCAATATTGATTTCATGTTGACTTTAAGCCCAGGGGTTGTGCTTATAATTATATACAGTATAATATATAATAATATGTACGTTTTGATGTCAGGGGCACTTAAATATGATGATTCCCCATTTATATTGATATTATTTTACATTTAAAAAATATATAAGGAATTATATTATATTTAATAAATATAAATATGTTTTATATTTGACAGTTTTACAGTTTTCCTCTGAATCTGGGTTTCCTCAGCCCGATCTTTTTAACTAAAACTATACAATTATTTTTTTAATTCAAATAAATAAAATTAAAATATTAGATGAAAAAAAAAATAAAATAAAAAACGTACATGAAGCATATAAATGTTGCCTTGGCAATTAACCAAAATAAAATAAGTTTAAGAGGTACTAAAACTACTAAAAAATGCATCAAAATAAATTAGAAATAATAAATAAATAAATAAATAAATAAATAAATAAATAAGCTAATAATTTTTTTTTACTTTTTTTTTTTACTAAAACTTAAGATGAAATTTAATCTAAAATTAATAAATAATATAGTATATAAATAATACTAAAACAACCCTTCCCTAGACCCTGAGTTGAAAATGCCCCATGATATTTTAGACTTTGTTTGCATTGTCATTTCTTGTTTTAAAGGGGACCCGTGTACCATCTCATCCCAGATGGAGCTAGAGGAAGCATTCCGGATCTACAACCGGAACCGGTGCTCAGGACTCCTTTTGCATGGTACTCATTGATTTACTCAAAGCACAAAATGAATCTATTTTCCCCTTGTATTTTCAATTTTCAATTACTCCAGTAATAGAATTACTCTTTCTGTATTTGTCTATTTATAAAACGCTTAATGTAGACTCAAACCACACAGCGGAAATCCGCCAAACCACTCAAAATATTGTGTACATTGTAGGGCTGCAGCTATCGATTCTTTTTGTAATCGATTAATCTAGCACTTAATCGATCGATTAATCGAGTAATCGGATAATTTGTTTATGTGTGTTTTTAAGCAACCAAAACAAATAAAAATGATAAGGTGTTTGCCTTTTATTTCTTTAAAAAAATAGAGGTATTTATTGCAACTCCAACATTTGGCTCCACAACTAATTATTTCAATTTTTACCCATTTAGTGTTTATAAGTGCCAGTGCCAACAATTATATAACAGTACAGTTAAAACAATTTACTGTAAAACCTGTCACATGTAGCCCATAACATGTACAACTTTGAATACAAACTTAATAGTAAAGCCCATTTTGGCCTTCCCAGTTTTGTCTTCTTAATACAACATTACAAAAAAAAAAGGATTGCACCTTCTGCAAATTACCCACCTGGAAACACAAATAAATATCTACCCAAACAGGTACACAAATGTATACAATTTAAAAAATAAATAAATGGGAATAAAACAATTACAAATAAGAATCAGACTTTTTCAACTGTAATCTCTAGACAAACATCAGAGAGAGAGTGTGTGTGTGTCTCACAATATTTGTTCCACCATCACGTTCCGGTGTATACAGTGAATGTATGCTGAAATGTTTGTTGCTTGCGTGACTACATAAAAGTTTAAGCATGATGAATTGCCGCAATTGGTCTGACTGGCGCGTGAGAGAGACATGGGTTCACGCGCTCGCTTCTCTGTCGTCGTGCGCGAGCCGCGGTCAGGAGGAGCTCAACATCTCGCATGCGCGCCCCCACTACTAGATTACAGGATATTTTAACTTGCGAATTAATATGCGGCGGTAAATCTAGTCGATCGCGAGTGGCTCAACAGGTAGATCTTTAGGCAAACTCATCTTTCAAGCATTTGACTGAAGGGATTGACACTTCAGCGTGAGAAATCGGGGGTATGGCGTGAGAGTGAGAATTGGCTCAATTGCGCGAGTCTCACGCTGAATGCGTGAGAGTTGGCAGCCCTGGCAGGTATACTTTGCAGTAGACACATTGCATCTTGTTTTCTCCCTTTATAAACATATAATGATCCCAAACTTTCTTCTTTCAAACATTCTCTGCCATTTATGAAGTCAAATTTATCATGCGCTATGGTGTGCTTCCTGAACAACGGTCCACGTGAAACAATCAGATCCCCGCGTGCGCATATTGTGCGCGTCATAGGAATTTAACGAGGCTTCGAGGCAGATTTTTTGCCTCGAGGAATTTTTGTAATCGAGTAACTCGAGTAACTCGAGGAATCGTTTCAGCCCTAGTACATTGTACAGTAAAAGCACTGAATAAAAGTTCATTTTCTTTAGAAAATTGCGTATTTGCACATTTCACATTTGCTGACCCCACATCTATATATAGATAAAACCACTGGACTGAGTCACACTCATTTCTCTCTGTCTTTCTTTCTCTGTCTAGTATTCCCAAGCATTCCTGAAAAACCTGGTATGCCGTGCCCAGGAGAGGACAGTAAGTCAAAAATCATCCAGCCACTTTCAGGCTTTTTCATGTGCTCTTCAGGTTAAAAGACGTCATTCTGTGCGTTACAGTCACTCAATACAAGAAAATGATCTCTTTCAAGTCTGTGAAGGAATCATTCGGACTGGTTTTTGGGAACTGGATCAAAAGATTCATTGAAAACATCTCACTTATAAGAATAATGCATCCGTGAATCGGAAATTGCTACTACTGTAAGAAACAGGCCACAAAGGCTGATGTCAAGATGCTCAGTGAACTTAAAGTGTTTGCTTTATTATCACATAAAGCTAAATGGCTTCAGTATACACAAAATATAGCACATATATATACAGGATACAACTTATTAATATTACTTAGATTGGGTATTGAATATAAATTGAAAAATAGGTTAAAATGGTAAAATAAGATAAACATACAAAACAAATGAAAAGATAAACCATAATAACAAATAGCAATTTGGCAATGAGTAGTCAAATGTACAGAGATGTACTGTATATGCAAGAGTGCAAAAATGCTTTGAACACATTGGAATGACATGTGGACATGTAAATTGGAGTACATTTCAAGGATAATTAATTTTTTTTTTCGGTGAACTATTCTTTTAAGGTCTTGAAAAAGGGTAATAGATTCAGTTTTAGTGTCTTTAAGGTGAGATTTTATGGTGGAAAATGTCCTCCCTCAGTGGGGTCGTATGCCTCATTGGTAACTGCACAGTAATCCAGTGTTAATGTGCACATTTACTGCCCTGAAGGCCAGACGGGGCTGAACTGCTGAGTCAGTGCCTCGTACAGAGAATGACTGCCCCTTTCTGAAAGCATTATGAATTCACGATCATCCTTGCTTATGGCTCAGGCGTGAAATATGCGGTCTATGCTGTGTGTGTGTGTGTGTGTGAGAGAGAATTGTGTGCTGCAGCTGCCCTGTCATAGAGGTCTATGATGGTTCCCTGGTGCATCTTGTATTTGACTATGAGGAATTCTCCTAATATGCTTTGTATGAGTTTGTGTGTTGGAGCCTCTTTTGCTTTGCATTGCATACAGATGGAAGTACCTTGCGTTTCTGTTCTTTGTCTGAATGATGTCATCAATTCACTGTGGATGTGGTCTTGCTTTAAACATGAGGGGTGTTTGTGTGACCCCCTCTGATTGCCGTTCTGTCGGTACATAATGATTTGTGACAGGCTGTTAGCTTCTGTCTGTGTTCGTTTCTGTTCTGGCCCAGTTTTCTTTCTCCTCGTCAGCAATTTATGCTGTATTTGTGTCAGGTGTTTTCTCAGAGGAGGCTTATAAAATGTGTATGAGAAAATAATTTACAGTTTAAATAAAAACAAATATTATGAGTTCAAATATAGTTGAACGTACTAATTGCTTATAGTGAAGATAAATTGTAATGGATCCAAAATCTCGTTATAGCTTTGCAAGTATGAAATCTCCAAGGCTGTGATTTAATTAAAGTCATCATGAGATCAAACCAATGATCAAACGATCCAGACAATTCCTGATGGACAAAATCAAGGCCGCCCTACTTTTCTTCTTGTTTGAGAAGCCGTTTCACTTGTACGTCACAATAGGGAAGAAAAGACTTATATGCTGCATGTTTTTCGAGTGAAGCACGGTTTTCAGTGTCTTGGAACGGTTCTGATCGTAGTAAATGCTGCTACACATGAAATCATCTCTGTATGTGCTCTAAGTTTGGGTCACTTATGTATTGTGGGAATGCATACAACCATCTTTCCAAACATGCTTTTACAACGTTATTCCAAATGTGCTTATAAACCTGCCATTGTCGACAAAAGAGAAAATTGTCACAGTTTTCCACCAGTTAAAGCTTAATGAATTAACATTTCAAAATTAAAACATTATTTCAGGTATAAATATTAGATAAATATTATATTAATTTAATACTATTTTATGATAGTAATATTTCTTATTTTTATTGAATAATAATATCATTATTAAATAAAAAAATAATGAGTTATGTTATTGTAATATTTCACTGTAAAATTGAATTATAATAATGATAATAATAATACATAGTAAGTATTAAATACAATAATTATGTATTCATTTTGATATCACAAAATAATTGGTCTACAAATAAGCGGAGCAAACATGTAGCCTTTTATTTTATCATGTATATAACGTAGTAACGGATCAAAATGACAAAAGCAAATTTTTGTTGTATTTCTGTAGTTATTATTTTCTAAAACAATAAAAAATGCATAAACTTAATGGTTTTTACTCTGATTTAAATAAATATGCTAATGTATACATACAAATGTTTTCGAATTTGTTGTTTGTTGATCATATTTAACCAGAAACTGTGTGGACATCAGATGTAAAATGAATTTATTAGACTAAAAAAACCCCTGAAAGGACTTTGCTCCCTCATTTCAGAAGTTCAGTCCACATTCATGCGTGATGCAGCGGTGCTGAACACAGGAATCAAAGTGACTGTGTGATTCGACAGTGTAAAAGACCTCAGGTTCAGCTGCTTACTGTTGTGTGGAATTGGTCTGGGCTTATTAATGTGAAAGGTTAGTTATTCACGTCGTGCATGAAAGCTCAGTAACTTCGAGTGGCTCTGGTACAGTGTTGTAGGGACAAAGAATTATAACCTTTATTCAGGAATAATCTGCTTCACTGATCACGGCTGCTTTTTTCCACAGAATCCTGTTAAAGCCTTTTAAAGGATTGTGACTAGTAGAGCTGCACGAATTATTGTTAAAATATCGCAATCTCGATTCAAACACCTATGCGATCTTATTCTTAAATGAAATTGATTCGAACAAAGAGTTGTCATGTAGGCTATAGTTCACAGACAGTCTTTCAAAGTATCATACAGTATCATTATTTTTCCTTTACATTAATTCAAGTTATCACAGATGTACTGGGATAAAACTAAAAGTTTAGTTTGGATATAAACACTGTTGTCTACAGTAGCGAGACAAACCGAAATCACCTTTTAAGGTAAAGTCAGTTGACACTTCAAGTTAAAGATTGTATGTGGTGTACAAGTGACAGTGACTTTTGTCATTGAATCATTCATTTAAGAGATTCATTCATTCAAAAATGCTGATGCATCCATTAATGAGACAGGTGAAGTCTATGAGTGAGTCATTGAATCATTCAATCAAACCATTTAACCATCTTTGTTTAAAACCAATAAATAGTGATTCTAAATTATCCAGAATCATGTAGCTAATCATAAACGAACCATAAAAGTGGTCAATATGACTTATTCCAAGTCTTCAAACCATAATAATGTTGTGCATGGAACAGAATGAAATTTATGGAGGGGTAGTTCATCCAAAAGTAGTGAGTTATAGGGACATAATTGTAATTTTTGTGTGAATTATTGCTTTAAAGCAGCAATAATAGCTCTCTGCAACAGTGCTTCCTTGTGTGATGATGGTTCTTGACACTCTTGAGAGTCACTGATGGGAAGATAAGCTCAGTCTCTCCTGTTTCTACAGGACTCCTTCTCCACTGAGGTGTGTAGGAGGTCTTTGTCAGATTAATCACTGATCTCAAAGTCTTCAGGATTTTCGCTGTTGTCTTGAGTCTTTTGGTTGCAAACACTTACTGCTTGTTTAACATCAAAAACTAGATTATTTCAGAGTTTGTCACACTGCACATTGACAGACTAATCTACAAATCACAATTTTCCCCCTCATTTTTTTCCTTCATTTTATATGCAAATGATCTCTTATAATTGGCTATGCTCAGTTCATTGGGGCGATGGAAATGACTGAATAGATAATATTTTCATATTATTTTGGTACTATATCATTATCGACTGTTGCTTTTTTTTCTCAGTTTATCCCCATATCTTGATATTACGTATTGGCTAATATTGGATGTAGGCTATCGTTAGCCAATGTCAAAATTAATATCCATTTCCTGAACTTTAAAATTTTGTTTTCTCTGAAAATTACTTGTAGATTTAAAATGTTGATGTTTTATTTTTTAGATTTATTTAGATTTAGATTTAGACTACAGTCATATATACACATATATTTTTTCGTGGAGAAGCACAGGATTTTAATTGATGGTTTATTAGGCAGCCTTGGTTATACTTACCATTTGTCTTAAGATATGTCCAAAATGAAACAAACCCTCAAAATTGAAATTGGATGATTCACATCAAATGAAAATTACCATGCATAATGAAAATTTGTCAGTTTTCTCATAATTTATAGGAAATGCCTTCTCTAGCTGCAATTAAAGGGTTAGTTCACCCAAAAATGAAAAACTTGTCATAATTTACTCACCCTCATGTCGTTCCAAAACCGTAACACTTACTGTACATTCATTTTCGAAACAAAAATGAAGATCTTTTTTAATGAAATCTGAGAGATTTTTGTCGCTCCATTGACAGCTACACAAAGTACCACCTTGACGCTTTAAAAAGTTGATAAATAGATTGTAAAACTAATCCATATGGTTCGGTTGAGCTTCTGTTTATGTTCACACTGATCAATGTTTGTATGTGAATAAAAGCCTTAATTTAATCTGTTTATCATGTAAAGCAAACAAGACACTTCAGAATCAGAGCTCAATTCATATGGATTAGTTTTACGATCTCTTTATGAACTTTATGAAGCGACAAAGTAGTTGCATAGCTGCCAATGGAGGGACACAACATATTTCATCAAAAGGATCTTCATTTGTGTTCCAAAGATGAAAGAAAGTCTTATAGTTATGGAACGACATTTGGTCATTAATGATTTTTATTTTTATTTTGGCCTAAATTCTATATACAGTATATATATATATATATATATATATATAATTTGAAATGAATATATAATTAACTATTTTCTAAAGGAAGTGTTAGTGGTTGGAGTGTTGCTAAGTGAGATGTTCTGGGTGATCGCTAGGTTATGTCTAAGTGGCTGTTATGGTGTTCTGTATGGTTGCTAACTTGCTAAGTGGTTGGTATGGTGTTTAGGATGGTTGCTAGGGCTTGACTAAGTGGTTGGTATGGTGTTTTGGATGTTTGCTAGGGCGTGGCTGGTTGGTATGTTGTTTTTGATGGTTTCTAGGGCGTGGCTAAGTGGTTGGTATGGTTTTTGGATGGTTGCTAGGGCGTGGCTAGGTAGTGGGTATGGTCTTTTGGATAGTTGCTATGTGGTTGCTTACAGGCCTAAGTGAAGAGAGCCCTTCTCCAAGTCTCTATGTAATATGATGTTGCTCAGATCCTTTTTCACTGTTAATCTGTGAAGTGTTTTCATCTATTTTATCCATCACACAACCGACTTAAAAAAGTGCTAGGATGGCTTTCTTCAACAATCCATATTATTTGAGGTGTCTGTTCCACAAACAGTAACCGGCCAAATTTAATACTTTGAGTTGGGGCTTGTTCAAATTACCACTAATTAGAAAATAGTTCCTGCTATTATCAGACACTTCATCCCCCGTTCTCCTCTTCCACTCCTCCTCATTCACCACACACTAAGCTCTTTCACATCCACCCTGATGCTCCGTTCCAGTCACCCTCCCGCTCCACGCCGCGTTTTCCACAATGCCCCTCAGCTGTTTGCCACCAGCTCTCTGGGGACCCAGCTACACCCTGACGAAAGGATGAGAGAGAGAGAGTGAGGGAGAGAGAAAAGGGTGAGAGAGTGAAATAATAGAGAGAAGAGGCAAAGAGTGCAGAGCAGAGCCAGGCACCGTAGCAAAAATATCCGTCTGTGTTGCAGGAACTCCCTCCTTTTGTCTGTGCCGCCCATCTCAATTAAGGCTTCCAGCAGAGCCGCCCGCTCCTGATAGAAACATCCCTTCATCCATCCATCCATCCGTCCATCCATCCATCGAGGACACAGCCTATACAAGGACAGCCAGCTGTAACGACTGCATGCAGGGAGCGACAGAACGGCAGGGAGGGGGAGAAATAATTAAATAAGTCACAAGGAAGAGGAGAGATTGAGCGAACAGAGGAGACCGCGAGGGAGGAGGGGATGTAGCCGGTGCGTCGTTGGAGGCTGCCAGGGGAAATGTGCTGAAACGAGCAGAAAACAGGAAGATACTGGTGAGCACCGCACTGTTGAGATCTCTTCCATTTGTCCACTCCATCATTTTGCCGCTGTCTTTGTGTACGGATGTGATTGACATTGAGCTAGCGTGACTGAATCCGCCGTGTCTCCAGTCCTTGTGCACTGCATGCCTTCTCTTTATTTTCATTTCACCTGCAGTGATTTGATGGCCCATCTTAGTTGCCATACTTGGGTTTAAACCCCTTTGGCTAGTGCGGCAGCGTTGCGTGCGGGTGTATGTGTGTGTGACTACCTACCTGGCATGCTTTAGTCAGAGTTCCGGTGAGCAACTAGCATCCTTTCATTTAGCTTTCATACACAAAGGAAGACACACACTCCCTACTTCGGTGTCTCTCTTGGTGCTGGAGACCCAATGCATCCTAAGAATGCTGACGGTATGTGAACGGTATTGTATCATCTTGCTTATTTGTGTCACTAGAAAGGGTTTGGGGTTTGTGTTTGTGGCCACTAATGAAAGGAAATGTGCAGTTTTGACTGTCGACTCTAAACGGGGGTATTTATGTCATTACGAGTGGCTTCATCTTGCCCCTCGCTCTCCAAAGAGGGTGGTTAAAATAGATGCTCATGCATTATTTAAGTCTGACTGACATAATTAGCGAGATGTCAGTTATCCACCTCCTCTTGGCCACAATGCACCCAAACACGAGGCTCTGCATCCTTCCCATGTCCAAAGACACAAGGAGTCACATTCGCATTAGTTTGTTTTTGACGCTCTTGGGAACATAACAAAGGGGAATTGTGTTCTGCTTGAACAGCAAGACCCTGATACTGTTGCTGTGTGACGTTAGATTAATTTTGAGTTGACTTCAACCACAAGTACCTGCAGATACAGAGGGATTTGGGTTGACCCTGCTCTCAGATGCATGGCAGGTCCGCTTGGGATCTTTGGTTCATTGATTCCTGTTTGGTTTGTTTTCATGGTACATTTAGTCTGTCCTTGATGTTTCAGACCAATAAAGTTGGAGAAAGCAGTAGTTTTAGAGTCGTTTGGGTGTTGAACACTATTCGGTGTTGCTGTTTTTAGCTGCAGTGTCTGTGTTGGGATGTCATATAATCCACCTGTTCCAGTATTGATTGGCTATAAATCTAAATATGGCCACTGCAGCACAACACCGCCTGCTCGGGAGAACCCTGATGATGTGATGTAAATGTCTTCTAACAAATCTTCCAAGGGTTATTGATGGTTTTGGTGATTTATTACATTGTAAATGATGGTTCAGTTCAGTGGATATTATCATTTCTGCTGTAGCCAGCTAATACAGATGTGATGCTGTTGTCTTAAAGGTATTTGGCTAACTATTATGTAAGTAACATCAATTAGAGTTGTTCAGATTCTGATACTAGTATCGGAAATGCCGCCGATACCAATAAAAATTCTGCCGGCGGTATCGGCGAGTACTTCTACCCAAGTACCGATCTGATTCCCTTTTCTTAAACAATTACTAGTTATGCATGCTAGCTTTGCTTAATGGTGGAATAAGTGCCGTTTTCTAAATAAGAGCCAATCGCTGAATGATAAATTCATCTTGTCACTGCAGCTGCCATTAGAAGCATCAGTTCCTATATAAACAGTCAGACGTGATTTCACTGCACATGCGCATTAGCTTGATCCAGCCTGAAAAAAATCTGATTATGATGATTCAAGAAACAAAATTTATGAAACAGTTGTGATCAGATTTCATTGGTGATTTCAAATATGAAATTTAAAGGAGAACAAAATGAACCTTTGGTCTAAAACATTGGTATCTTGTCGACCATTCTCTGAGATTTGTTTTCATTATAATCGAATGTAAAGAGTTTTATCTCTAAAACTGTTTAGCGTATAACACTAGTATATGGGGGCATATAATAACTAAAAAAAAATCGCTAGTTAATACCACTAACAAGGCTCAAAATAGCCCCACCCTAACACAGTAACATAATGAGGGTCACTACACGCAAAACGAAGCATTGGGAACTTTGTAAGTGTACAGACCGTTTAATAAGGAGATACTTGATAAAGACAGTCCACGATTTCTTTTTACTTATCAAATGCCCCCATATACTAGCGTTATACACTAAACAGTTTTTAGAGATTAAACTCTTTACATTTGATTATCATGAAAACAAATCTCAGAGAACGATTAACTAGGTACCAAAGTTTTATTAGACCTAAGGTTCATTTTGTGCCGGAGTTCTCCTTTAATTGTAAGTTTTAGACGAGAATTTGACGTTTCCCCATTGAAAGAGATAGGAGCTGCACTTGCCTTGCCAAGAGGCGTTTCAAAGATGGCCGCCGAGTGAAATGACTTACCTTAAAGGGACTTTTGGCCAAGCTCTAAACTATTAGCAAAATAAGGAAAGATACTTTTTAAAATTCTTAAGCATTATCCAATACATAATGAACAACTTGAAAAGTAGGGCCTTGGACTATTATTATGGACAATGGGTGGTTATGTACCAACCTTCATAACAAAGGTTATGAAACACTGAAAATGCAGCGAAACACTGGCCAAATGGCACCCTAAGCACTCGCGGTCTTCTACTACACTTTCGTGGTGTAACACCACTTTGACTGTCGGGAAGAAGTCTGCTGTGGAGCTCGCACCAACGTGGGCTTGGCAAAAGTGTCGACCACAAAGGGGACGCTTGCAAGCACACTTCTGACACCTAAAACGACAAATGGGACACTCCATGGTTTGAAGGACTTAACGGACACCCGTACACGGCAGCCGTTGTAAGTCCGCAAGACCATAATGTGCTTATAAAGTGTGCCATTTGGGAAAGGGATGGGATTGTATGAGGGCGTAAGCCAGATTTGAACCACTTAAACACATCAACATAAGTCCCCTTACACCCTTCAGATTTTTTTCACTAGTTTAAACCAAACTTTACAAGAAAAAACTTCAGTCAGTCAGCAGTTTTAGCAGATACATAGTCCACAAGCTATCAGCACCAAACCAGCACCAGCAGAAGCCAGTCAGCTGGTTTTGTCTGCAGGATGATGGATGATTTCCAGATGTCTGGTTCTCCACCAATGGAGATATTGTAGAGTTACTTCTGGAGATCATTTTTATGACAGAAAGTCAATCAGTTTCAACGTTGTTGGTGGATTCTCCTACCGGATGTGGACGTGTCCACCGACTCAGCAAAGACCAGAAAAATTTAATTTTATTCAAATGAGAAGCGACAACACGCCAACGATCAGTAGGAACAAAGACAGCAGATCTCATTTGATTCATCTCCTTTGAGACGCTGTAGTCAAGTGTATGCAAGATAGAGAACGAAGTTCATGCTACTGTGAGTGATTTCACACAAATTCACAGTCCTAAATGTTTTGTTTCAGCCCACATATATCAATAATAAAAAAGGATGCCTGGAAAACCTCATCAGAAACCGTGGGCATTCTGAAGTGAGTTTGATTCATGCATCTATCTGGTTCATATAATGCATTATGCACTACTGGAATTTATATTCACACATTTTCCCTTTTAGCAGCAACAGGCATTTGAAAATTGCATTTTAATTTTTACCCGCAATACTTGTTTGTGTTTGCCAGCTAGGCAGCCCACAACTTAATCCGCCTACTAGTGACCAACAGCACAGTGACCTTCAGAGTTGACGTAGAATGATTTCTTGCTCATATAACAAGCAATGAAATACTGAATCCAAATGTCTGGTTTATATCCTGTCATTGCATGTGATGTATCACATCTAGTCAGTGATTACTCTGTAGTTCTCAGTTTAACCTTTTCTTCAGGGTTTATGGAGGTTTCTCTTTTCATTCTGCTCTGTTGCGCTCATGTTTTGTGGCTATTTTAGGAAATAGGTGTAAGAAGGTGCTAGCTTGTTATGTTAGCTGTTGCTGGGTAAGGTTTTTTTTGGCATGTAATGGCTGTTATGAGGTTAATAAATATGGTGGATCTTCTCAGGAAGACAGATTGGTGTAAAATGGAGAATGTAATGAAGTGTTGAAGACCCTCCTCATTATTTCTCTCCCACACTAGTCATTCTTTCCTGCTCATTAACTGACTTTCTGACTTCACCCTCCTCTCCTCTCCTCGGTGCTGTTCTTTTTCTTTTCTCTCTCTCCATCAGCCCTCTCTAACCAGCTTACCAACTCAGCTTCTTCCGCTGCGTTTGACTGCCCATCTTCCACTCCTCTTCTCCTCCGCTCATGATCTTTCTGTTTTTTTCCACTCTTCTCTTCCTCCACTGTTATCGTTCTCTCCCTCTCTCCCACGCTGGTCACTCTCCTCTGTTCATTATCTGTGCTGCTGTTCTTTCCTCCTCCTTTCCACTCCTCCAGCAGCCAGGTTAGATTGTATTCGATGTCGTCCGCAATGAAAACCTTCCGTCATAAAACATCCACGCTGGAACATGCCGGATGTTCATTATTTAGTGGTCATTTCTCGTAACTATTCTTACAAATTAAGTGGGTGTTCTGAATTGTGGGTTTTGGGTACTTTTATTATAAAACTCTTTATTTAATTTGTCAACTAATAATGTCCAAAAGTGGAAATACATTTTGAAAAGGAAATCACTTTATATTAAGTGGCTTTAACCACCATTTACTAACATTGAAATTAATAATTTGATTCAATAGACTTATTGTGTACATACATGTTTTTACGATGTACTTAAATTTAAAAAAATACCTAATTATTGATATACAATACAACATTAACACAATTATTTTTAAATGTAAGTTCATAGTACTTAAAACCACGTAATATACTGTAAAGTGGGACCAAAATTTTTTTTACAAAATTTTTTGTGGAAATGACAGTGGTGGAAATAAAGCTTTAACCGATCTTGCCTTGGCTATTTTCATAGCTAGCATTTAATGCATCTTAAATACACAAAATTAATTAATATTTTGAATAGCTTGATTAGAAATAAACTTTTTAATACAGTTATTAAATTGTTGATTGTTGTGGATATGGTGGACTGTTAAAATGTATATCATTTTCACAAAATAAATATTAAAACTTTTTTTCTTTTTGTGTAAATTGTTTTAGTTTTAATATGTAATTAATAAGTTTTTTTTATTTATTTTGGATTTTCATCATTTAAGATTTAGTGTCTGGGTCTGGGACAGGGTAAAACAACCAAATCTCTACATAAAAGGCGTTTTAGAAAATAAGTGGCCATTAAAAATAAAAAATAAAAATAAAAAAGTATAAATGTGTTTATAAATGCTTTTTGTTTCATTGTTGTTTTGTTTTGCTGTTCATTTTCTTATTGTAATAGTTTAATTTAAAGAATTTTTTTTTTAAATAAAAATCGACCCCTTTCAAGAAAAACCCTTATATACAGTGTTCAGTTTGTTTCAACAAACAGTGTTGTTACTTGGTTGTTCACAAGCCGTTAGCCATGATTATTTTTTCTTTTTTTCTAAATGTGTTAATATGAGGATATTCCTTCTATTTTTAAAATAAAACATACTTTAAAGTTCCCTATAAGGCAGATAAGTGAAATCCCCCAGATCTACACATGAAATCACCACCAGAAGCAGCCACGATTAGAAAGTGGTTTTATCTGAGTTTACAAAGAGCGTGAGTCCCCCTCTTCTCTCTCCGTCATGTGATTCTGCTCGCACAATGAAGGACTGAAATGTGGATCAGACACTAGCAATGCCCCGAGCCCTGAGCCTAGCTGCTCAGACACCCATCTTAAAATAGACATGCATTCATCCTCTTAGTACTTCTCTCCCCATATCCTCCTGTCCTCTGCCTCTTTCTCTTCTCTCTCCGTCTTTTGTGGTCCAGAACAATGTTTGCTGGAGTCTTAAGTGGGTGCCAGTGCTTAGTGTTCTGTCCGCACAATAACCGGCCCAGACCGCTTATCTACTGTCAGAGGCCAAGGACTTCATTTCTCTGTGCTGTACTTCCAGTTTGATGCCATATTATGATGCTGTAGTGTTTCTTTAAGAACATTCAAACATTCCCCTTGAACCATTATACTTCAGTAACTTACATTTATAGGATAAATTTGACGTTATTTTGCCGAATATATACAGTATGTATTAAATATATGCATTTGTATGAAAATTCATCAGTTTGTCAAACTTGCAAATAAATAGCCTAGCTATTACAAGGGAATACTTGTGTTAACACTATAAAATGTGCTTGTTTTCTCTTAATTTACTAAATGGCTAAGAATTTTCCCTGTGGCTATAATGATTTGCCTTCTCTGGTTTGTTTTGTGTTTTAAGGCTCTCTAGAAAAAGAAGTCATCCTTTATAAACCCTTATTTTTGCACATTGCCAATCATTATGAGCCATGTTTACGTAGTAAATCAATAACTCTGTTTAGGCTAAACAGAGTAAACTCTAAACTAAGCAAAATAAACTGTGTTTAGCCTAAACAGTCACCTGTTGTTGACCTGTTGAAAGGAAGAGGGTGGCAGATCATGTTTCTGTTCGGTCATAAAGGGATAGTTTACCCAAAAATTAAAATTCTGTCATCATTTACTCTCCCTCAGTTTGTTCCAAACCTGTATGAATTTCTTTCTTCTGCTGAACACAATAAGATATTTTGAAGAATATGGGTAACCAAACAGTTGATGGGCCCATTGATTCCATAGTATTTTTTCCATATGGAAGTCAATGGGGCCCATCAACTGTTTGGTTATACCCATATTCTATATGATGACAGAATTTGTATTTTGGGGTGGAACTATCCCTTTAACGTTGTCATTGAAAAATGTAAAATATAATGGTTATTTCTCAAAAATAAGACATGTATAGAATCATGGGGGGCATAATTGCAAATGTTCACTGCAAAAAAAAAAATATATATATATTTTAATATATATTTTATATAAATGTATTAAACAAACATTACAGTCTAAAAATACTGGGTTGTTTTAACCCAACTTTGGGTCAAATATGGACAAAGCCAAACATTGGGTTAAAAATGGAATTAAAAAATTTAACCCAATGGCTGGGTTTGTCCATATTTGACCCAAAGTTGGGTTAAAACAACCTAGCAATTTTTAGAATGTTTGCAAAACTGTTTGATGTATAAGCATTGTTAGTATAAATCTAACAATTGCTTTTGAGGTTTATGCTAAAAACAAGAAAATAACCCTCGAAAACACATTTATGCAGTGTTGTGCACTTTATTATGTATGTCCTGCATTTTAATTGTTTTACAGGTATTGAGAAAAGAGAAGGTCCTCACATAAATAAATAGAGAATATTTTCACTTTTATGGTAAAATGAGATTCTGATGAGTACTGTAGATCTGTCCGGCTGGCAAATGAAATCGCTTTGAGTCTGTAATGATTAGATTTGAGTGGTTTTGTTGCTGAGTAATCAGTCAGATATTATTTGCAATTTGCATATATGGTTCCCTTAATCAATGTGATGTTCTCTTCCATAAACAGTCTATCAAGCTTTGCTTCGCTCACGTCAATTAACAAACCACAAGTTTAACTTTCGCAGACGAACACCTAATCAGAACCACCTGAAGAGTTTGATGAGCACAGTTTGGTGCTGTTATTTATCCTGAACCCTTTTGTTATACAGCAACAAAATCAGTCTGAGAGGATGTTCAAGCCAATTAATTACTCAAATAAGCTGAATTATATGCTGAGGTAGTGCTCTCATTATGTCATTTCTGTGCTCCCTTCACAAGAGTTCATGTTCTTCCAGTATTGTGCCTGTCGGAATATACTATGATCTGTTGTATTAAGATGGTGTAAAATTGTGTAATGCTTATGGCTTGATGAGTGTAGTTTTATTTCATGTTTTGACAGCCTATTTCTTGAAGTTTGGATGGGACATATTGAAAGACCCTCCTTTTTAATATCCAATGGACTGTGCGTATCTTGTCATTTGAAATTAGTATTAGGGACAGGTATTCTCATTCTAGACCGTTTGAGTGAACAAAAATCTGTGTTGTGCAGGATAAGTCATTCATAATTTTAGTTCGTTTCTCAGAAATTCTGCTCATTTTAAATGTATAATACCATTCGAAAGTTGGTGGTCAGTACTGTATGATAAAACAGCAACATTATTTGTATTAGTTCAGCAGCCATCCCTTCAGTATTCAGTGTCACATGATCATTCAGCTGATTTGATCCAGCTCGTGAACTATTTCTTATTATTATCCATCCATGTTGAAAACAGTTGTCCTGCTTAATATTTTTTGTGTGAACTAAAAGCCACAGTCTAATTTTGGTCAGAGGTGTCAGTTTTGTCAGTTGAAGCTGAAACTCAAAGTATATGACCATTATATCCCTAAACATTTTGATGAAAAATATTTTAAGTTAAATATACCATTCTGCCTGTCTGTTTAATTGAAGGCCTTCCATAAAGAAATGAGATGAGGAAAATGGTAAGATTCTTTGAATGTGAGCAATAAGTGGGCTCTCACTCTTTCTCACATTCTCTCTTTCCTCACTTTGCCTTCTTTTTCCGTCTTACCCCTCCCTTCATGTTTCACAGCCTGAGCAGATGACTGTCAGAGTGAGAGACACCAGGTGTTGACATTATTCTCTCTCTCTCTCTAACAAACATGTACCTGTTAAGATCAATCTGTCCAAAATTGTAATTATAGTCATAGTTTTGTTTAGTAAAGCTAGTTTGGGATTCCTTATTTCGTAAACCATTTACAGTAAGAATTTTTTTTACTGTTGCTTGAGTTCCTTGTTCAATGCAGCAATATGAAAGAGAAAGAAAGATGGATCTTTGGCAATAACACTCTTTTATTATCTTGGATGAGTCATCATTTCACATTTGTTTTAAGATTTTTTTTCCCAAACCCCACGTACATCCTTTGGGGGATCTGTAAGTCTAAATGGCCCTCTGGCAGCTTCTTTTGATTCAGTAATAAAGGGATAGCACAATTCTTCCGGTACATTCTTGTGTTGGCTAAGCAAAAGCTGAGAGCTGCGCCGTCATTCCAGTGCTGTACATGTGGGCGATTGTGATATAATATGCCCTAAATAGATACGGGATAACTTTAGGGTTAGTTTCAGAAATGCTGGAGGCTTATTAGGAGGATTTAGACATAGAAGTTTGACGAGTTGTGAAACTTTCCAGACTGCTTATCACCGCTTTTCTCAAACATTTCTAAACCAAGGATGGGCGGTCTGTGAATGGCACCTGGAGTGTTGACTTTGCAGGCAACGGGCAGAGGTTTAGGGAGGGATCTGTATTTCAGATGTTCTCAAATTGTTTGTCTTGTGACAATGTTTGAAAAATAAAGTGCTTTGCCACTTTTTTTCCCTCCTTCGCCCATCAGAGAGAAAGAGGTGACCGCTTTTCCACCCACATCACACTCTCAGTGGTGCTCAGCTGTGAGGTTTGGTATCATGCATCTTTACTCATGTTTAGTTAAATGCCTGGGGCTCTTCTCAACTCAAAACTCATTTCATCAACCTGTTTATATCTTCTATCAGTAATTAATTTAAATAATTATAGTTCTTGCAAAGATGTTTTTATATACGCTTTTATATAATTAAGAACATTTCAGATTAAAGTATTGAAATCTCTCATTGACTGACAGAAAGAAAGGCATTCAATATATAACTGCCAGTGATGATGTCACTGTAAAATTTGCATACTGAGTTGTAAGTCTCTATCAAAAAGGGGATGAGTCTCAATTTTTTTCTCCTTTGTTCGCTCTACATCTATCACTCTGTCTATTTTTGGATTTTTTTCTAATAAATCTGAATTGATTTAGTAAGGGTTGTTAAGATTTTCTGAAATTAAGTTAATCAAGATGAAAATTTAAATTATTTTGTTTTAATGATGTTTAAAATGTTTGTCCCAAAAAACTCGACAAAGATATAATTATAAAGAGTATGATTATTTAAAAAAAATTAACACTGTTTTGCTGCCTTTTAAGCTTTTTTTATTTTATTTTATATGGAAACCAATGCAAATCAGTCATTTTTAGTTTGCAAACATTCTTTGTAAAAGTATATGTAAAAAGGATGCTTTGCATGGTGATTTGATGTTCGCAGTGATTTTGTCTTGTAATTAGCGAATGCTGTGATTATGATGACTCAGGGATTTTTCAGCTGCAGTCTCGTCGGTGTCACACCCAAACTAATTCACCAGGGACTGTCAGCTTATTCTCTTCAGGCACAGCTTAGCACTTCCTGTTAATGTACTCTGGGTATAAAATGGTAGAGAATCATGATCAAATCATTATTTAGCCATATTCTTTTGGACTTGTGATTATGTAGTGCAGTAGCTAAGAGACTTTGAAGAAATGATGGTGGGCTTGTGCAATTTGCCACGTGATAGCAATAACTTTGTCCTTTTAGAAAGATTTGATGTTTTTGGCATAATGGTTAAGATTTGTGATTCACTTCTGATGTAATATCTCACCATGGCTTTCAGTATAACCTACTGTATGTCTTTGTTTCCACACCGAGTCTCAATTTATGATTGTTCAGTATAATAAAGTCAGCTCTGTCCTCCAACCACTGGCAACACACATCATAGCACTACAGCCAATGATGTTTCGCAGCTCACAGCCAATGAGATTCTTGAGCTCAGTCTAATGTGAAAGCTTTTATTCATCCTTTCATTCATTTATTATTTAACACATATCTGTCAAGAAAGTCCTACTGACCTCCTTTTTGGAGGATGCATTATTATTTAATCCAATCCATTGGTGGTCTATTGACCTTTGTTGGAAAGTTTATTGGATTATAATCCAATTCTTGAGGATACAAATAAAAATAAATTGGATTATAGGATCATTTTGCTCAGCTAGTGTACTGCTGGAGGATTTTTACTATAATCATTTTTTAAGATATTGTAGTTTAGCATGAAATTGACCTACCATTTTAAATAATTCATCAGCTATTACAAAAGCATACAACCATAACAAACCATGTTTATGCGACTGCTAAAGTTGTTAGGAAGTTCACACCTCCTAATGAGATGTCATCTTCTTTAAAATTGTCATCATGGCAGTGTAGGTGGGTCGGCGCTAATGAGCGCAGCATGTAGTGTGAGTGTGCCACATGTATGTTGCTTTATTTATAGCATGTGTGTTTAACATGTGTTTGCATGGTGTGGATAAGGTCATCATGATTAGCTATGCTCAGATGGTTTTCCTTTCAGTTACTAGTACAGTTGTTGTTTGTTTGGTATGCTTTAAATTCTGTTATCAAGTCTGATGTGACTGTCCCTTATGTGTTTATTGATATATGTACTTATATTATGTGCTGGAAGTGGTGAAGATTACAGTAAATTCAGAGTCTGCAGGCCTGCTCTTAATGTCCGTTCGTGTTTATAGTAAACATTACCTGGTTCGATCTGCCTGCAGTGATCATTGCTTTCCACTGTAGAGATGATTTCCTATGGGGTGACACTACCAGACTTCTGATTATTTGCCATCGATTCATTTTTTTGCATTCATATCGATCGATATTGCTGTCTCGGGTTTGGTTCTGTAAATGAATCTATTAGTCCTCCATTCCTGTGCACTGCATGCTGACCTTGACTACACTATGTTTTATATTTTACACCATGCTCACACACATCGGATTTTCATGTTGAGCGGCTGTAAGGATTTTCAGTCAAAGCTCTGTGTTGGTGAGTTGACCCCAATGGACTGAAAAGAGAAAAATAAGAGGCTCTGTGTTCTCTGGGTCAAAGTAGAGAAAATGGAGGAGGGGTGTTTGTATACTGTATATGTGTTTGTGTGATTGGATCTAAGGCTCTGATTGGCTGTCTCCACTGAGCTGCTTGTCATCATGCATGATGGAACCAGCTGTCGTTGTCATGAAATCTCTGACGCTTAGAGGATGATGGCGGTGATGGGTGGACAGGGAGGACTGGCAGAGGCACTTTGACCGAAGCAGTAAGGGAGGCAGTGTCTCCTTAAAATAAAAAAAATGGCACAAGATAATATTTGTTTTTATTATTGTCAATGAATATTTTATCAAATTATATATTAAATATCCTTATATTTGATCTCATATTCATTCTAAAATCAATGTGAGATCAAATATAATTTAATATTTTCTTGAGTGACACCAATAGATAATGCTGACGACTATGCAAATGGTCAGCTTGGTTTTAATAACCAGTAATATATACTGTTGTAAAAAATACTAAAATACTTATAATTTATATACTATATATGACATTTTATATATATATATATATATATATATAAATAAAATGTCATATATAGTATATAAATTATAAGTAGTATATTTATATATTAGGGCTGTCAAACAATTAATCGCATCCAAAATAAAAGTTTGTGTTTACATAATATATGAGGGTGCACTGTGTATAATTATTTTATATATATATATATATATATATATATATGAATACACACACATGCTTGTATATATTTAAGAAATATTTTATGTATAGACTAGACTGTATATAGATTTATATATAATTTATATTATATATAAATATTTTATATATAAATCATATTTTTTTCTTAAATATACATATATGTGTGTGTGTGTGTGTGTGTGTATATATATATATATATACACACACACACAAAATAATTATACACAGTGCACCCACATATATTATGTAAACACAACTTTTATTTTGGATGCGATTAATCGCGATTAATCATTTGACAGCCCTAATATATATATATATATATATATATATATATATATATGTGTGTGTGTGTGTGTGTATACATACACACACAGACACTTAAATAATAATTATAGCTGCCCGTTACATTGAATTATTTATAGGAAACTATTAGTTTCTTGTTGATAACTTTGAAACGCAACAGTTTATTTGGTAATGTATGAATTTATATTTGTTGCTTTCTTTTTCCTCCTCATTCTTAAAATCCACCAAGTCCCACTGATGTCCTGAGCAGTTGCTCTCTGAAATGATGCATGATGGCAGGATATATTGTATGTAATTGGAAGCCAATGCTTTAATCAGAAAGATGGACAACCCACTTTAGTTTTGGACAGAAATAATGGAAGAAGGTAGGAAGTTTGAGAAGGACAGTGAAATTGGCATGAGCAGAGAGAAGAGAAAGTAGGGTATATATGAGACGGAAGCAGAAAAGAGGAGAGAGATTTAGTGAGAGTGCAGATGAGCTCCTAAGTGAAGCTTTGAGCAGCTCCATTTATTATGTTGTCATTGTCGTGTGTCGATACGGAGCGTTCTCCTGAAGAGCAGACGGTGCGTTCATCACCGCTCAGAGCTACACACCACCATGATCTCTCCAATCCATATTCAGAAGCTGTCAATGGAAATGCTCAAATAAACAGAAAGACGTAGCAATCAAATATTTGAGAAAGGACTGAATAGAATAGGATACATTTAGATTTAATCAATTAGCAGACACTTTTATCCAAAGCAACAAACAAAATGGGAACATCACTTGAGTCAGTAGTTCAGATGTTTGCTTCCCCTCCATCTTCCTCACTGGCCTCACCACTATTTAAATATATGACAAAATGCTGGGTTGTTTCAACCCAAATTTGGGTCAAATATGGACAAACCCAAATGTTCTGTTAAAAATGTAATTAAAAAATGTAAAATGAAAGTGAAAGTTGGGTTCAAATTTTAAATGACATTTTTAACCCAACGTTTGTCCATATTTGACCCAAATTTGGATCAAATCAGCATCATTTAGAGTGTAGTCATTTGGTTTATTAAAACCACAAATCATTCTAGAAATGTTGAAAAAACCTCATGTTAGCAAGCTAGGAATAGAATAGAATAGAATAGAATAGAATAGAGATGTGGTTTTCAGGGGTAATGAATGTGGTCTGAGAGCGCATCCAGGAGGAAATGGGGTTTGAATCATGGTTGGGTTATTTAATAAAATTGGATTATGATATGACAATACTGTGTTGTAGGATTAGTATTGGATTTCTGTTGTTCTGTGCGGTACAACATGAGCAATGATCCCACAACTTTCTGATCTCCCAGGAAAACGTTAATAATTGGGGTGTTTATCAAATTACACCAGTTAGAAAATAGATTTTGAAGTAAAGCATTTCCCTCTCTCCTAACCCTTCAAAAAAACAATTTTGTATTTTAAAATGATGAAAATTATTCATTTTATTCTATATTTCTGATTCAATTATTGTACAATTCACTGAATATCATGATTTTGTTTAATGCATATTTTATTTGAAAATACAGCGAAACAGCAGCATCCACAGAGAGACAAAAAGCCCTTTTCAGGACAGGAAGTGATTTGGCTCAGTATGTCACATGATGAAATCCACAGTCATGATAGAAGCCATTGTTTATTCATAGGACAATGCAGATCTCTTGTCAGATTACAAACAAAGTATTTACAGTAGATGTCACCACAAACCCCAGATAAGTGTTCTGTTTGTTTAAATAAGAGGGTTTGAGAATTTATTAAAAGGAAAATAAATCAATTATCATATTTGTGATTGTATAATACTCTTTAAAGATCAGAATGCCAGGTTTTTTTTTCAAAGAATTGGACCTCAGGATTAATTTCCGCAGTTGGATATTTAAAGATTTCAAGGGGATCCATAATCTCGAAGGATTACTGCGCCTGAATGGCTGACATCAGCTTTCGGAACTTTATTCTGTGTTGAAGTCGCAAGTGAAATTTAAGTGAGTGTGCAGTGTGCTCATAATCTCCCATAATGCATTGCTCTGTGTTTTATAGCCACAGTCTCTGGTGGGTGTTGCCCCACAGTTAATCCTCTTTTTTTTTTTAAAGTACTGACACAAACTATTCCGCCACCCTTCCTCTGAAGATCCAGCCTCTCTTGCTAAAACTATCTCTTAAAAAGTGTGCCATCTTTCTCTCTCTGCCAGTCTTAACTGTTAATAAGAAATAAATTCTGTGAATGTGTGAGACTTCAGATTTATTAGCCACCATAGGAAAATAACGAGAAGAATATATCAAATTGCAGTAAACTGAAAAAACTTTTTTCGCTATAAACCAGCGTGCTTATAATTAAGACAATACATTTAAAACAATATGGTGAGGAAAAACAATTTGCAATATCAAGCAGCATAAGCCGTTTTTTACAGTCAAAAATAACTGGAAGTGAATGACACCGGAAGCCATACACATTCAAATTAGAAATGGCCGCACAAGCTCTTACCTAAAAAAAAAAGAAAGGTGGATATGATGATGTCATAATGGCAGTCATTTAAAATCCAATACAGTCAGGCTCTTCCATATTCCGTGACATCATCGGATGATTCCATTCCTCCTTTTGCCTCTGTTTCTCCAAACTTACGCTCACTTACGTAACCATTGATCCACAGATGGCACAGCTGACCTGCTCTCAGTTAATGTGTTTGGGTGACCTTCTGACACTCTACAGCTGGAAAACGTTTTATCTGAATGACTCTACATGTGTTACATTTAAAGCATGAAATATGAGAATGATCATTGCTACACAGACCCAGACTCAGATGAAGAATGGACCCCCTAGGACCCAGATGCTGACTAGTACCAGTCCTTCTAAGACCTCTTTAGGTCCTCTTTAGGCTGAAATACAAACCTATTTGTCTTATTATTAGAGTTTTAATACATTTTTTTTATCCATTCTTTAATGAAATTTCTCAGCCCACCTTAACATAAGTTAGTACATCTATGATGCTGACCTTTGACCTCCATCCTTATGTGCTGCGCGACTGACCTCGACTTGTATTAACCTAAATAACCCGTCAGTTGTGTAAAATAACGTCCTGTTTATCTCTTTCCTTCTGAGTGGTCGTTAGGCTAATTGGCTTGTTGTCTAAGGGATGGATGCCTTTGCGAAAGCTTTTAAAAAGTGACCACCTCCTCCCCCCTCTTCAAACTGTTTAATTTGGAGGAGTGCCCGGGATAAAGGGAGAATGTTTCTGCCATCTGATGTGTATGGGTATGTTTATGAATGTGCAGTTTGAAGTTAGCTAGACGCCATCTGCTCATCTGCATCAAACATATTGAACACACACTGTAATGTTTTCTTCATATCCCCAATGAATATTAATCTTAGATTTAAAAATTGCACTACACTATAAATGTACCACCTCATTTGACAATCTTCAGAGCTTGATTTTCTGAAAAGCTACAAAGAAACAAAGTTCTGTCGTCTCTGGTTCTTAAATGGTTTGCTGAGAATAGTTATAATAGCCAATGATTAAAAGTCACAGAACCTCTTTGATGGAGTTTTTAATGTTTTCTTCTAGTAGTGTCCGGCTGTCATCCTGTCAGTCGGTGTACATGGCTTTTTGCTTCACATTTTCTTCAGTGCCAGTTCTGTCCAATTCGCTTCATTTTTACCAGCATGAAACATTTGTCAAGCGTCACGATTCGATTACGCAGACACATGTGTTTGATAAATACATCTGACAGGCTGCTCAGAATGATTGTTGTATCAGGATTCAGTGTGTGGTCGGACTCAGACAGGAAGTGTGAGTGTGAGAGAGAAGACATAGAATACTATGACATCATCATCGTTATCATCATCTTGTGGGTTTTGACTGATTTAAATTGTTATTGACCATTGATATTATAGACATTCCTCAAACATAGTCAGGTTTGTTGTAAACCTTTTTAAGTAATCTGCATCTTCCATATTTATCCAGCTTTACCTTACCTTATTTTTTTGTTTTGTGTGTGTGTTTTTTATTATCTATAGTCTATATCTATCTATCTATATCTATATCTATCTATTATCTATATTATTTCTTTTTAAAATAAAGAAAAATGTACATCCCCATTAAGACTTTGACAGGTTGTTTGACATTCAGAATGAAACCAACAACAAGTAATTATAAATATTAGCATACTGAATTACAGGTTTTTTTTCATACACCTATTAAACTGCATTGTGATTGGTCTTCCATATGGAAATTTAACCAATTGTGTCTGTGTGTAATATATATTTTATTATTAAGCAAAGTAACTTGACAGAAGTGATGTACTAATTTTAATATTTGATATACCTCTCATTGAAAATGGCCAGTGAAAAAATACAGTGCAAGCATGTGGTCTATTTCAATAAATTATTACTAGGGCTGTCAAAAAATTAATCGCGATTAATCGCATCCAAACTAAGTTTGTGTTTAAGTTTGTGTCTAAGTATGTGGGTGCACTGTGTATAATTATTTTGTATATATACTGTATATATATATAAAAATACACACACATGCATGTATATTTAAGAAAAAAATATTATTTATATGTGAAATATTTATATATATATATACATGAAAATATTTCTTAAATATATACAAGCATGTGTGTGTATTTATATATAAAATAATTATACACAGTGCACCCACATATATTCTGTAAACACAAACTTTTATTTTGGATGCGATTAATCGCGATTAATCGTTTGACAGCCCTAGTAATAATTTATTACTTAGACCACATGTTTGGACTATATTTTTTCACTGGCCGTTTTAAATGAGAGGTAAAACTGTTTGAATTGCTAAAATGCACTGGATGATGTTTGGGCACATCTGCTCAATGACAGATCCACACACATGCAATTTAATTTCAGTGATGCACCACTGGGCCATAATGGAAAACCACTGGAGTTGCACAAATCTTTAGTTGTTGTCTTTCTAAGTACCAGTCACAGGGCCCTCCATTAACCCCTTTATTTACATGAAAACATGCATGCTCACTCAACGTACATTGCTAAACCAAACCAGACAGACCAGAGAGTCACATAAACAGAACTGAATTAAGGCCAAATGGCTGTGTATTGAGTTTGCCTTTAGGTTACAGTTTTACATTGTTCTGTTCTGCAGAGGGCTTTTTTTTTCTAAATCCTGTTAAGGTGGCAAATCATTTTGCTGTCAGATGGCAACACTAAAACACACCGGCTTCAGCACAGGAAGTACTGTTGGCAGCACTGGACATAATGTGCTCTTTCTTATTGGAGAAATTCCTGGCATCATTTTTAAATCTGCATTAAACCTTGCCATTTCTATTTGTCACATTAAATGTCTGACTCATACCGAAGGTCGCGTCCTCCTTTTATAGATACCGTGGAATGCAATAATTGCTTCATTGAGCTGACAATAAACTAACGTCTGAAAGCAAGTGGATGCAAGAATGTCGCAGGTTGAAGCTGAAATAGGCAGTTTGAACTGTAGGTGAAAGTCCTCAGATGAGAGTTTCCGGAGCTGGGCTGGACTCCGATAAAGCCGCCCATCCTGAGGAAAGAGATATATTCTTACTGTTGTGATATTTGGGGAATGCTTTCGCAACCTCCAAAGTATTGCAACATCAGCCAGTCAAGGAGAGATATTGAGGTCTTTGCAGGATAAAGAGAGGTTAAGAGATATATAGAAGTCAAACATTCATAATTTATTGCCCCGAAGGTTTCATCAGTGGAGAAAGTGTGTTGAACTCTGATCTAATGTGTGTGTGTGTGTGTGTGTGTGTGTGTGTGCATTATTATGTGAGTTAATGTATGCATGTGATGAAGTAAGGTCATTTTATTAAGATCATTTTATTATTATTTTTATTAAATTAGTTTCTTGCACTAGAAACAGCAGGAATGCAAACTCCCGATCGATAAGAATTTTTAATGTTTTTGAAAGAAGTCTCTTCATTATTTGATAGAAATAATGTAAAACAGTAATATTGCCAAATATTATTATAATTTAACATAAATGTTTTATAATTTATTATATTTTACAATGTAATTTATTCCTGTGATGGCAAAGCTGAATTTTCAGCATCTTAAGCTGATTTTCTGCAATCTGTAATAAAGATAAAGTTTAATAGAACAACAAATATTTTATAACATTATGAATGTCTACTGTCTACTACTGTCAC
Organism: Cyprinella venusta; assembly: GCA_038021265.1. Lineage (NCBI taxonomy): Eukaryota > Metazoa > Chordata > Actinopteri > Cypriniformes > Leuciscidae > Cyprinella > Cyprinella venusta. Next base: position 9,095,548 of record CM075872.1, on the reverse strand, counting down.
TTTTGATCAATTTAATGCATCCTTGTTTAATCAAATTATTAAAAAAAAACTAATCATGCAGACCCATTTTTTTGTAGCCTACTATTCACCGTGAAAGCTTCAATTTATTAGCTATCAGGTCCTTGTCATCATCTCACAAAATAATAAATGTTTATCTCTGCTAAATGTCAGTCTCTGAATCCTAAAATATGACTTCACCTGCACGATTTTCCTTTCCTGACTTTCCTTGCTGCACAAGGTTTAATAATAGCACCAAGTCCCCACTGAGTCAGACAACCAGGCCAGTACAGTCTGAAAACTCAGATTTGCCCTCTTGTGGTTGGTGCGTGTTATAACATGTGTCTACAAGCGAGGGCATCAACCTGCAGGGGTCCTCGTGAAACAAGAAGAGAGAGAAAAGAGAAGTGGAACAAGAACAAAAAAGAGAGAAAAAAACCCCGCACAAAATCCTTTAAACATCCAGTAGAGGTAAACTGAGCATGCTCAGTGTAGCTGTGCTTTTCAGATGTGTGTGTGCAAGCAGGGAGAATGAGACAGAGGAGTGTGTGATGGTTTGCTACTGAGCAGGAGTGGGAAGGAGACAGTGGGGACGAGAGACACGGGCTGATCTCCAGTGGCATGGCAGAAAGGATGGAAGAGGGACAGTGAAGTGGATCCAGGCACCACCAGCCCATATAGGGATGCTGCTAACACTGCTGTTCTATCTGCGAGTGAAAGGTACCATTGTATAGATAGATAGATAGATAGATAGATGGATAGATGGATAGATGGACAGATAGATAGATGGATAGATGGACAGATAGACAGATTGATAGATTGACAGATAGATAGGATGAAAAGATCAAATGGAGGAAGAAATCAGACAGAATGGCTGTTTTACAGTATATGATGGCTATTTATATGGTTACTTAAAGGCATAGTGCATCCCATAAATGTTCCAACCTTATGTTATCTCAAACCTGTTTAACTTTCTTCCTTGTGTGTATCACAGAAGTAGATGTTTAGCAGAATGTCAAAGCTGCTCCTTTTCCTCTGATGAAAGTGTATATTGTCCATGACTGGTTATTTACTGAGTTTCATCTTATTAAGGAAAATATTTCAGGTTTAGTAAAACGAGGACGAGGAAGTAATGACAGAAATGCTATTTTGGGTTGAACTATCCCTTCAATGGTTGTGTATTTTGATGAAAGGGTTCACCAAAGTCTGTGTGATCTGACATGTAGTGACGTTGACGTGTAGTGATTCGTATCATAACATTGTGTTCCTTTTGCACCATTTGAAAGTAAGTTCCTTTGCATTAAAAGGTCTATTTATGGATCATGTGTCTATTTTAGTGCATAGCTCAATAATAGTTCCTCAGGGCTCTGTGCGCTGTCCACTTTTGTTTCAAAGCAAAATGATGTTGACAGTTTGTGTCACATGTGCTGGAAGCTTATTGTGTTTTGCAAAGATTACTAAGGGTGGTGTGCTGTAGTGGTTAAAGCTCAGCGTTAGAAATTAAACCATAAATCATCAAATTTTACCACAGTACCCCAGCTTTCTTTCCCTTGACAAAGGTTACACCGCAATGCTAGGATGGTCAGAGTTTTGCTGTGTGGTTGTTAAGGTGTTCAAGCGCTTGTGGTTTTAGTGTTCAGTTGCCATACTGCAAATATTTGATCAAAAATAGTTTAATTTAAAAAATTGGTTCCCATTTGAATATATTTTCAAATGTATTTTATATTTGATGGCAAAGCTGAATTTTTAGCATCATTACTCCAGTCTTTAGTGTCACATGATCCTTCAGAAATCATTCTAACTTTCTGTTTTGGAGCTCAAGAATATTTCTTATTATTATCAATGTGGAAAACAATTGTGCTGCTTAATTTTTGTTGTGGAAACGGTGATTTTCAGTATCTTTTGATGAGAAGAAAGAAAAAAGAACCACATCAAGTCTTTACTGTCCCTTTTGAACAATATAATGCGCTCTTGCTCAATAAAAGTATTACTTAAAAAGACAAATCTGAGATTCTGGTTCTTATGTGGCTTTCTTGTGTAAGTTTATGGGAACGTACCTGTTTTATCATTCACCAAACAAAAGTCTTAGTATTAGAAAATACTAATAGCACATCTCGCCTTAACATCTTTTCCATTTGTAGCACAAGGGATACAGGAAAAGTCATCTTCAAATAATAAGTGTGAAAGCCCTGGTTGTGTGTGGCGATACAGTCCATAAATATCATGCTAGAATGAGTAATCGGTATCATATTTGTATGTGTGTTTTATTTTTCCCTGAGTGTATGCTTAACATTTCAAAGACTTTATCACGCATACGCTCGGCTGTGGTGTCTAATGGGAGGGTTTTTCTTCCAAGAGTTAAGCTTTTTTGTTTGGTTCTCTCTAATTACCTAAAACTGCCTATTTCTGTGAAGCTCAACACTTTTACATATGTAATACTAGACTTGTACTAATAGAGTGCACACACATGGCCCCAGGCACAGTTCTTGTCTCAGGGTCATCTCAACGTGACGACAAGAGAGACTCACTTTTGGGAAACAGTGACAGTATAAACCTTTGATGCTCTGAACGGGGTGTTTTAAAGTTTTAAAAACATCCCGAGGAGCCGAAAGCTAATTATTGATGAAGAATATGTGTTCAGTTCATACGTAAGGGAATAAGAAAGAGATAGGCAGGCCAGTGAAGGAACGCAGAGGATCAAAACGAGACGAGACGAGAAAATCAAAGAGTTGGCCGGGAGCTCTGCCGTTTCATCCAGGATAACTCTGATGAGCTTGAAGAAAAGGCTGCCAGCCTAATAATGTCAAATTTTTGTGACATTTTGTCCCCCATAAGTTCAAATATTAAGCGGGCGGTTATGAAGACTGTTGCTAAAGCTTGAATATCTTGGACTCGCAGTTGGTGTGATACAGATACAAGACAACTGTCTACATAACTTTAGCAGGCTTTCATTATACATCACAAAAGTTCAAAGAAGTTTCAGGGAAGAAAAGGATGACAGATGAAAGCTGATATGAAGGAGAGAACTATCAGTATGAGTGTGTGTGTGTGTGTGTGTTTGTGTGTTTGCTCGAGGCTTTGCAGACATTGTGACCTTAAATAGCTGAGAACTCATTCTCTGGAGTTTATTTCCACTGTATGATTCAGTACAAGCATCAGCCTGAGATAAATACACATGAAAGCGCTTGATGGACACATTGTTCTTTCCTGTGCTGGCATTTTTTCTTGAAACAGGAAGTTTGGAAAGGATATATCGACTTGTAACATTTTATATTTATCTTATTATTATAATTATTTTGAATTGTTTTGGTTGCCATGGTGTTGCTATGCATTTGCTAGGGTGTGGTTGCTATGGTGTTCTGGATGGTTGCTAGAGTGGTTGACATTTGATTTGATCTATTTATTTGTTCACATATAAGAGTACACTTTAGCATATAAAAAGTTTTGTTGGTCATTTTCACCTGGAGAGGATTTTCTTTTTCTCAAAAATCTTAAGGAAATCTTATGTCTAAAACTTACTGACTTCTTTCTCACAGGGGATAATTTCTTCACAAATATTTTTGGATATTATTTGTATTTTTGAGGGATTTCTTCCCCCACCTTGTTACACTTGTAGTTTCGCTGGCCAAAATGACCAGAGTACAGAAAATAGCTTATATATCGTTATGCTATATTATCACCAAATATTGGATTCAATCTTTTTGTCACCTAATTTTCTTCATTTTTCTTTTGAACTGATTGATCATAGTCCTTATTGATCTGAACTTATGCAACTAAGATTTTGTGTGAAAAAAGCAGTATTTGTGGATAATTTGGTCATTATTCAATAAAATATTAGAAAAAATTGCAATGTTTATCACACTATAGTGTGCTTTAATGTTTAATGAAGTTTGTTTTGAAATGCTTTCATATGGCACAAAGTCACACTTGGGTTGTTCACGGTTAAAATGACTAGCCTACAAAAAAGCTGATAAATGATCACCAAATATTGGATTTAATCTTTTGTCAACTTGTTTTCGTTGTTTTTACCCGGGAACACCAAAGGTGTTACAGGCTTTTCAACACAGCGGAAGGGTTAAAAATGTTAAAGAAATAAAAATGTTAAGTAGGGAAGAGAATGAAGTTTCCCGAGGGCGGCTGTCTGAAAGACTGAGAGTTTTGGACAAAATATTAAAGGCTGATTTGCCAGTTTTAAACAGTTGTATAGATACAAACAACAAGTTGCAGTTGGTTAATTTGAGATGGAGCTGAAGTATAACTTATGGTCATATTGCTAAAATATGGTGGACCGACATTAGTTTAAAAATGAGTAAGGGCATTTTGAGATCAATTCTGTGTTACACAGGTGCGTTCTGAAGTGTCTGAAGTTCTTTAAACTAATTTAATACGTTTTTTATGGGTTTTTTTTCCTGTGTTTATTCAATAATGTGTTGGTTGCTCACAAAGTCAAATATGCTGTATTATGTTTATGCAAATATATTGTGTAGGTGCCAGTTGTCACATTGTTTTTTAAGGCTTGACTCACTGATTGTATGTGAAGCAGTGTGTTTGTGTGTGTGTGTTTGGCTTTGGTCCAGCGAGTCCCACACACTCGGTGTGAAATGTACAGATACACTCCCATCCCACGCGAGAACAGATCAGAGGGGTTACATCACAGCAAAATGTGGCAGCAGTCAAGGGGTGTATGAGTGAAAATGTGTTGTGATCTGATTGCTCTGACATTGTGGGAGACTTCAAAACGACGTTAAAGAAATACGATTGCATGCATAGAGCACTCTACAGGAATCAGCCGCGTCTGTGTGTGTGATGGTTAGTCTTGTGCCGCACACTAACTCCCAAAGTAATAACATTTTGTCTAATCTTTTGGATTAGGACACGGCTGATAAATTAACTTCCTTTTAAATGAAGTACAAACTTCAAAGCAGCCTATTCAACATAATGCTATTTGCCTTGCAGTGGTTTATGAAACCCCTCCCTGTCAATTAACAATGTCTGCTGCTGAAATTAACATCTCCTCTCAGCGGGCTGCCGCTAACACGCTCATTGTCATTTTCTCAGCTGCTATTGTGCCTGTTATATGATAACCCATTCTTTTTAAGGTCTATATCCTAAACTTTTATACCATTGTTTTCTTGGCAGTTTTACGTTATCTTTTCCCAATCTTTCTGACAAATTTAAAAGGTACAGTAGCAAAAACCGCCTGTTCTGAATTCTACGTAAATGACCTCTAACATGATTAGCTAAACAGTTTGCCTGTGTAATGAGGGGCAAAAGGCGACAGTCAACTAGCACGTGCGTTCTGCACCTGCGTGTGAGTAAATATCTGTCTGTATCAGCAGGCATCGATAGTACTAGGACTGCAGATATACAGTACAAACCATAAACATTAAAGCAGTGCTTGCTTACCATTTGCATATCGATCACGCTGATCACTTTCATCATTCCAGTTGGCTCATGTTATTATGAAAATATTTGTGTATTTGAATGCTCAGGTAAGATGGGGTAAACTTCTAACAGCCTTCTGTCTGTACCATCTTGACTTATTTGCTTGTTTTTATCACTTTCATTTTTATTCTGAACAGCCAATCAGAGTTCTCTCTCTCACTGACGGCTTGAATCGACATGCTGAATCGGCCAACAAAAAATACAACATCCGACGCTCAAAAACGGCCCGACATTGGCTTGGTGTGTCCCGGTCTTTATGGGTATTACTATAACTTTGGGTATTACTGCTAGTCTGGTACTAAAATGCAACTTTTATGGGTTGATAATGCACATAGTTGTCCTTTTAATGGTACTGCCACAGCGACAAGCTGTTGTGCCCCTAAAGGTAGAGTTTTTGCACATTTATTTCTAACAACTCTTATTTGCAGTGATCTCGTCCTCCCCGATAACAGCCTCTTAGCAAGTTCACAATTTAGCCAGAAATGTGCTATGCAACTGTGTTTGTCTTCTAAAGATCAGGGAAAATCCTGTTTTCCACGATATGACCCATTTAGATTGTTTTACTTGGGGAGTCAAAATGTTATGTAAAGGTCATCTTAGGTCCTGATCTTCTTCTCCGGAAACTCTTAAGTGGTGGGTGTAACTGTTGCCAGATTTTGTTAATAACTGACTTTACGTCATTGTTAGTGATTTTAGAAGTGATTTATTTGCCAGTGGAATGTTTATACAGAGAATCCAGAGTTGAACATTTTTAGTTTTTTTTTTCAAATAAGCAAAAAAAAATTTTTGTTAATGTTCTTATCACTAAAAAAACAAACAAAAAAATACAATATTTTTTCCCCTTTTCGCCTTGAGCTCCCTTAATTCTACGTGGCATTGATTCAACAAGGTGCTGAAAGCATTCTTTAGAAATGTTGGCCCATATTGATAGGATAGCATCTTGCAGTTGATGGAGATTTGTGGGATGCACATCCAGGGCACAAAGCTCCCGTTCCACCACATCCCAAAGATGCTCTATTGGGTTGAGATCTGGTGACTGTGGGGGCCATTTTAGTAGTGAACTCATTGTCATGTTCAAGAAACCAATTTGAAATGATTCGAGATTTGTGACATGGTGCATTATCCTGCTGGAAGTAGCCATCAGAGGATGGATACATGGTGGCCATAAAGGGATGGACATGGTCAGAAACAATGTTCAGGTAGGCCGTGGCATTTAAACGATGTTCAATTGGCACTAAGGGGCCTAAAGTGTGCCAAGAAAACATCCCCCACACCATTACACCACCACCTCCAGCCTGCACAGTGGTAACAAGGCATGATGGATCCATGTTCTCATTCTGTTTATGCCAAATTCTGACTCTACCATCTGAATGTCTCAACAGAAATCGAGACTCATCAGACCAGGCAACTTTTTTCCAATCTTCAACTGTCCAATTTTGGTGAGCTCTTGCAAATTGTAGCCTCTTTTTCGTATTTGTAGTGGACATGAGTGGTACCCAGTGGGGTCTTCTGCTGTTGTAGCCCATCCGCCTCAAGGTTGTGCGTGTTGTGGCTTCACAAATGCTTTGCTGCATACCTCAGTTGTCACGAGTGGTTATTTCAGTCAAAGTTGCACTTCTATCAGCTTGAATCAGTCGGCCCATTCTCCTCTGACCTTTATCATCAACAAGGCATTTTCACCCACAGGACTGCCTCATACTTTTCACACCATTCTTTGTAAACCCTAGAAATGGTTGTGTGTGAAAATCCCAGTAACTGAGCAGATTGTGAAATACTCAGACAGGAGATTGTCTTGACCAGGATCACACCCCTAAATGCATTGAAGCAACTGCCATGTGATTGGTTGATTAGATAATTGCATTAATGAGAAATTGTGTTCCTAATAATCCTTTAGATGAGTGTATATATATATATATATATATATATACTTAATTAATATATATATATATATATATACTAATAATTAAATTAATATAATTACAATTAATTTATTATAATAATTATTCGTTTATATATTATAATACATTTATTTTGCCTTAAGAATATTTCTTTTAGTGGAAACTAGATGAAATACAGATTGCTAAGATGTATTTTGCAGTAAAGCCTCTCTGAGAAGAGTCTGAAGTGGCCAAGAACAGAGGAGTTAGTGTTTCAGTGTTCATGTTCAGGTCTCAGTGGCTGAATATAAGGACCCTTATACAGAGAGTGCTGAAATGTTCTGCTCCTGGTGCATTCCAGCTGTGCGCTTCAATCCCAGCTGTTCATTGAACAGCTCAAATCCCACTGCCTGCTTTGATCCTACACACCCTCAGCACAGCAGAGGAAAGCCCCCTTTATCATCTTCCTGCCAGCCCAACCAACAATGTGTGGAAGTGAGTCAAACCCATTTGAACTGGTCCTGCTCTCCGAGCCTCCAGCCTTTACTCGCTCTCCAGACAAAGAGGACGTTCAGCCCTGGCTGGAGCTTTCTGGGCTTAGGGACAGCGTGGCATGCCATGGCAGGCTTCTCCGTGTCGATCCAGAACTTGCATGGTGCAACTCTGAATCTCGTGCCGCTGTGTTCCCTCGTCGTAGTTCCTCTGACCGGAGCAGGAGGTGGAGGAAGAATGTGGGGTGACGCAATACTGGTCTGCTCTCCGGCTGTCACAGGAGGTATTCACAGCGTTTATCTGGGACATAAAATGGAAATTAATTTAAATGAATGTCTTTTTGGAAATTAGTGTACTGCCTCGCTCCATAACTGACAGGAAACCTCAAAAGAGATTTAAGCAACACTTTAAAAATATAGTTAACATAAGTTGATGAACTGACTAACATGAACTAACAATGAGCAATAATTTTTTTTTAAGTATTTATTAATCTTTGTTAATGTTAGTTAATACAAATACAGCTGTTCATTGTTCGCTGATGTTAAAGGGATACTCCAATTTTTTTGGAAATAGGCTCATTTTACAACTCCAGGGTGTTCGCAGGGTTTTAAAAAGTATTAAAAAGTGATAAATCAAAATTGTCAAATTTAAGGCCATTAAAAGTGTTAAATGTAGTCTGAGAGGTATTACTTTTTAAAAATTAGGTATTATTTTTTTCAGACAATCAGGTGTCCTATTCTGTGTTGGCGTTTGTCTGTTTAAATATGAGCTTTAGCTTATCTGGGCACAATCAAAGATCTTTCGTCTCTGTCTATGTTTGATGTTGACGCCGTATTCAATGGTCGATCGACATCATCTGTGAACAAGTGATCACCCGGATTTAGACCTACCTATTGTATTTACATAAAGTGTTCACAGGCAAATTTGCTTTATGTTTAGGTCTATATTGCTTTTATTTCCCCGGTGTCGAAATCAGGCAAACATAAATGTCAGGCAACACGATTCCTGGCTGCATGTCAATATCCACGGATCACTGGATCTTTAGTAAGTTGTAAGGAACACTATATTGAATCCAACATTTAGTTTAAATTGATCAAATTATTGGTTTTAGTCGCATTTTCGCAGTTTCCCCTATTAAATCCTGTCACGCAGCAGATCTTTTGCCATTTTTATATGTTATAAATGTTAAAATCTGTGTAAATAATAGAAAGGTTGCTGCTGATTAACACTTAATTCAGTGTCGTGATGGTTTTAAAAAAAATTCTGAAGGTAGTAAAAAAGGTATTAAAAAGTAGAAAATTTAACTTAAGGAATACTGTATATACCCTGAACTCCCCCAGAGTTAAAAAGTTGAGTTTTACCATATTTGAATCCATTCAGCCGATTTTCTGATATTTCGAAAAATATCTGTCACCAGACAGTTTCTGGTCTCATTGACTTCCATAGTAGGTAAAAACTATACTATGGAAGTCATGAGACCAGAAACTGTCTGTATACTGATATTCTACTAAATATCACAAAATCGGCTGAATGGATTAGAAAACGGTAAAACCCAACTGTTTAACTCTGGGGGAGTGGTAAAATGAGCCTATTTCCAAAAAAAAAAAAAAAAAAAAGTGGAGTATCCCATTAATACTGAAAGGGTCAACCATTTTACAGTAATAGGGAAATTAAATAATGTTCACACATATAATTCATAACTACACTTAAAATGAAAATAATATTCAAAATACATCAACCTTAATTATACAAGGAAAATAATAAACAAATACATTTCTACATACAATGACTATAAACACAATAAAGCATGAAACAATAACCCCCTGCTCCCATTGAGAAATGGACTATTCCTACATTACCCAGAATTCTTTGGGATAGCATAAAATGGGGAACAGGAAGGCCGCTTGTCCTCTTAACACCCACCCCCGGAAACCATGCTGCAGACACGAACCCAGAAGGTTAGTATTGCAAATGAGGATAAAACTAATGATTCATGTAAAAAATAATTAAAGAAATGAAGACTTGAATCTCTTGGTGTTTTTTATCAGTCTAATGTGCACCTCAGACTGAAAAAGTCACCAAATAATGAGAAACAAACGAATATAAAGCAAACAGACACAGGCCATACACTGCCATCAGGGGTAACTTAGGACTTTGTCACAGTTATGGTCATTTATATTGCATTAGATTTATTAGGGGGGTAGAGTAATATATAATTCATTTTGTGTATATTTTTTACCTGTTTAGGCATTTTTTGTTTTTTTAGGCATTTTTTATGGTTAAGTCTCACTGTCAGGATATTTTAATTTAAGCCTGTAATAATTATTGATAAAATAATTCTTACCAATCGCCATGATATTGTATAATTCATATATGTGTAGCTGTAAATAAGTTATTTATTATGGTCTGCATACTGTTGGGTACCACATTGCAAGTAAATGCAATACTTTTTTTGGTTTACTTATTTACTTAGCTTACTTATTGATACTGTTATGTTTAAAGGGATACTCCACTTTTTTTGGAAATAGACTCATTTTACCACTCTCCCAGAGTTGAGTTTTACCGTTTTCAAATCCATTCAGCTGGTTTTCTGATATTTAGAAGAATATCAGTAACCAGACATTTTCTGGTCTCATTGACTTCCATAGTTGGAAAAAATATATACTATGGAAGTCAATGAGACCAGAAACTGTCTGGTTACTGATATTCTTCTAAATATAAAAAAAAATGGCTGAATACATTAGAAAACGGTAAAACCCAACTGTTAAAGTCTGGGGGAGAGGTAAAATGAGCCTATTTCTCAAAAAAAAGTGTAGTATCCCCTTAAATAAATAAGCTAAACCCACCGGCCCACCTCAACTTTTCGATTTAATAATCTGGCCCTGGAATGAAACTAATTGAATAACCCTGCTTTATACTGTATGGGTCTTGTATATGGGATGTTAATACATTTTGTCTGGAAATCAATTTTATGCTAAAATAGTGAGTTTATATATATATTAATAGTTTATCAAGGATCAGCTTTATATATATATGCAACAGAAGAAGGGCTATGATATGTCTGTCTCATTATCAGATAAAGATACTACTAGATTTAGTATTTAGCTGTAAATGAAATTGAATCCTGTCTTCTTTTCATGTTTTCATGTATTTATATACAGACATGAGACGGGTTCTGATGCGTAGATGAAGTTTGATTATTCCCTAACTCTGGTTCTTACTCTATTTTCATAGCCTGTAGCAGATATTCAATGCAATCCAGTGTAGACTTTCCGGCTCCAAAGCCATTGTTCAATTTAAGGTCAGGGTTTTGGATCACTGCCATTATACCTGCAGTCTCGCTGGAGCTGCATCAATTCTTTTTAACTTAGACTACCATTAATGGTGCATTTGTCTCGTATTTCATCAAGTGAAATCTTTACAAGTTTGCTGGCTCTCTAATGCGTTATTTGTCATTAGTGCATAAAGTGGCATAAAGTAATTGCTTGGTTTAGTTTGTTTAATTGGCCAATACAATGGTGGTCTTAGGTTTTATTCTGAGATTACTGAAGCTTATAAGCAGAGATGTACGATGTCAGTTATGTTATGTACAGTAATGTATGGACTAAGTTTATACACTCTAAACAATGCTGGGTTGTTTGAACCCAAATGTGAGTAAAATATGGACAAACCCAAATGTTGGGTTAAAAATGTCATTTCAAATTTTAACCCAACTTCAACTTTCACTTTCAACTGTACATTTTTAAATTGCATTTTTAACCTAACATTTGGGTTTGTCCGTATTTGACCCAAATTTTTAAACAACCCAGCATTTACATTCATTTTTACACACACACGTTGTGTTTTCATGGTGTATGGGGACATTCCATAGACATAATGATTTTTATACTTTACAAACTGAATATCTTATCCCCTTACACTAACCCTACCCCTAAACCCATCACAGAAAACTTTCTGCATTTTTAGATTTTAAAAAAAAAAAAATACCCATACACTTTAAAAAATGCTGGGTTGTTTTAACCCAATTTTGGGTCAAATATGGACAAACTCAAACTTTGGGTTAAAAATGTAATTTAAAAATGGAACCCAATGGCTGGGTTTGTCCATTTTTGACCCAAAATTGGGTTAAAACAACCCAGCATTTTATAGAGTGTAATGTAGGGTTTACCAGGACACACACCAACCATATTGTTTGTAACGCTTGTCCACCTCGAAGTCATAACCATCATAAACAGCATTCACAGGATGCCTGTCATCTGTCTTCAGTTCTGACATCACATATGATAGATGACTGAGAGTGATTATGACTGGCATGATTCCAGGTCAGATTAACAAGGTCAAATGAATACATTAAGTGCACCGCATGTGTGCGCGGTCACGATGATGACTGATAACAACTGACTTGACTAAGTGTTGTGTGATCACATCTCTTGCTGTGCTAATTCAGTTCAGTGTGTAGAATGCCAGCATCAACTCTATTCCAGTCTTGCGTATACCCTCGGGTGCGGCATCGCCCTCCATCCACTGGAGCAAGGGCAGATTTATAATGACGGTTGTAAGTTCATGAGCGTGCTCGGACTGAGCAGTTGGTGTCATCGGTTAAGTGCAGCCGTTAAAGAGGACAGGGCAATTGAGGACAGGAGGGATGGAGAATGACAGCACGGTTATGATTAGAGTCAGTCAGAAGCGTGAAAGATCACCCTCATTTTTCTTATTAAACTGTCATATTCGATGTTTAGTAAGCGCTAATGTCTTTGATGAATGTGTCCACTGTGGTGATTTTTCCTTATTAATTACATGATACCGCATTAACTTCTATAGTGTGATGTATTTCCTGGTGAAACAGAAAATGAGTGGGATGTAAGGGTTTGATTGGATCATAAAAAGTAGGCTATGATCATGATGTTATTGGTTAATTTTAATGTCCATGCCAATGTGACCTAGAATTCGTCTTAAGGAAAGAAAAGGACATTTCAAAAAGAAAAGGAATATTCTGATAGATGAACTATAGCCTTAGGTTGGTAATGTTTCATATTAGTAACATCTCTGGAACGTGTTCACTTTTGATTTTTGGACACTGTCCAAAACATTTAGACTGCTAAAAGCATAGCTTTTCTAAAAGAATAGAATAGTTCAGTCACTTTCCTTCTTTGGTCACCCTCATATCTTTTCAAATGCTTATTATTGTATTATGGTTGTTTTTTTTTTCTTTTATTAAAGTGATAGTTCACCCAAAAATGTCATTTCAACTCATCTACTCACTCTCAAGTTGTTACAAACATGTGAAGAGTTCAGATGCAAAAGCCTCTAAATGCCATTTGAAATTTTCTTCTAAAATGACCATTTTTATCAAGCTTGTATTTATGTTCAGTAATTTCACTTAAATGACAATTAATAGGTAATCTTCATTGCCATTTAAGTGAAATTACTGAACTTAAATATACAAGCTTGATAAAAATGATCATTTTAGAAGAAAATTTCAAATGGCACTTAGAGGCTTTTGCATCTGAACTCTTCGTGTATAAATGTCTTCTTTTGCGTTCAGCAGAAGAAATTCATACAGGTTTGGAACAACTTGAGGGTGAGACGTGAGTAAATAATGACAGAATATTTTATTTTTGGGTGAACTATCAATTTAAGGTTCTTTAGGTTCCTTTAACATCAATGGAACCTTTCCATTGCACAAAAGGTTCTTTATAGGGAAAAAAATGTTTGGTGACTCTTAAAGGTTTAGTTCAGCCAAAAATGAAAATTCTGTCAGTATTTACTCACCCTCATGTTGTTCTAAACCTCTATGTGTTTATTTGTTCTACTGGACACAAAGGAAGATATTTGGAAGAATGTTTTAACGAAACAGATCTCATTCCCCATTGACTACCATAGTAGGAAACAAAAAACATATTATGGTAGTCAATGGGCAATGAGATCTGTTTGATTAAGACATTCTTCGAAATATCTACCTTTGTGTTCAGCAGAACAAATAAACACATAGAGGTTTGGAACAACATGAGGGTGAGTAAATACTGACAGAATGACTAACCCTTTAACAATAAGGTCTCAATAGGTAGTTAACTAACATGAACTAACAATGTTTCAATACATATTTATTTTTTCAAGAACTGTTTACTGAGATTTCTTTAGGGGACTACTAACAGGTGGTTCATCTATGGCATCGCTGTGAAAATCCACTTTTGGAACCTTTATTTTAAAGAGTGTAGTTTTTCCACATAGCCTACATAAACACAAAAAGCATCATAAATGTGGTCCATATGACCCATATGACTAGCGTTCTATATTTAAGTTGTCAGAAGCCATACAATAGCTTGAGAAACAAATTGTTTTCATGGCTGTTTTACGTATGTTAGTTAGTGTTCTTTTTAACCCAGGGAGAACTGGTAAATCCGTTGATGATACAGTATGGTCACATCCAGCCTAAGAGATGGACACAGAGTACTCTTTCTCTTTCTTTGCTGTGGTCAAGTGTTAGAAATAATGACAAAAAAGTGTTGGGTAACTATGGCAACAGCACAGTGTGATTTCTCTTGGTCTCTCCCTGTAGGGGTGAAGTTAATAAGATTAGAGTTAGATCTCAGCGATGGCAGCGCTAAAGACCTCAGCTCTGTCTTTTTAATTAGCCCCTCAATTTCTCTCTCTCACACACATACACACTGTTTCCAACATTGATAATATTTCAGCATGTTACAATGATTTCTGAAGGATCATGTGACACTAAAGACTGAAGTAATGGCTAATGAAAATTCAGCTTTGCATCACATTTTACAAATACATTTTAAATTGTAATAATATTACACGATATTTCCCTATATAAGAGACGTCTTTTCAAAAACAAAAACAATATTTATTACTTCTGACCTGTACTGTACAAAATCAAACAAATTTAATTGAATATAAAAATAACTCTATAAGTATTTAGCTAATACATCTGTCACATGATAATTTGGTAAACACTATATTTAGCATGTTTGTTCTTTGTTTGGCTGGTATTAGTTTTGCATTTATAAAATGGTCAGTTTTATCATATTAATAATTTAGCACTTATTGAAAAAGCAGTTCATCAAAAAAATAATATTTGAATTGGAAGACATTTTTGTTTGCTACTGTACTGTTAGGTCGGCGTTAATGCAGTCTGTTCAGAAGAGTCATCTAGCATTTGTTTTTGATGATTTGATGCTGTCTGAGGCCTGCGAGTGTTTTGCAAGATCAAACACTTTCAGATTCGAGGAGACATGCGTGGATCCAGCTCCTTTTAAACAGAAAGAGAAGAGAGAATGCTCAATACAGCTTTTGTGTGTTCCCCCCCCCCCCATCACATTCTACTGAGAAATAATTTCTGCATCTAGTATGCTTTCATTCCAAGCTGCCTTGTAAATGAATGTGTTCCCTGCAACTCGAACATTGACCTTGGCTTTATAAACAGCACGATTTTCAAGTTGAGCTACAGGGAATACACAAAAGTGTGCTTATGATGCAAATATCTACAAACCACCCTGATTATATAACAGAGAGCTAGAGCTCTGATTTAATGGAGCTCGGAGCAGTTTCTAGTTTTAAAAGTGGAGCTTCTAGTTCTTATTTTTGATGTTCCTCGTTTGATGCCTGTTTTTGCACTTCACAGTGTTGTCAGTGATGCATTTTGTTGCACATCATTTGGCAAACCGCTTTGTGTTTTTGTTGTAGCCGCTGCTGGCTGTTCAGTGTATGTTGCATGCGGTGTGTTTGCTTCAGTGTGCGCCGGCTCTCACATCCTCAGAGCTGCTGGCATCTGGCACGTATGGCACAGGACAGAGTGTGTGTTGCCATGGCGATGATGGAAAAATTGAATTTGTGCCTGCCGCACCCTCAACCAGGCCGTTTCCAGGCGATTTGTATCAGGTCCACTAAAAGAGCTCTGTCAGGCAGGAAAGAGCCTTTAAAAGCGGCTCCTTCATGACTGAATCACTTGAATGCATCATTGTGACTCAAAATCACTAACATGTCATGGAAGATGTGGCAGCCAACCACCCTGCCGTGCCAAGTTTTCCAGTGCAAGTCAGAGTCAAGTTTACATTTACAGTTGCTAGACCTTATGAGACCATTTATGACTGTGACGGTCAGTGAGGATTGTGGGATTGAGAAGAGGGACTTCATTGAGGTATAAGAAAATCCATGATTTCATCTTCGACATTGAGAAATGAAGTTCTGTTGTGTGGCCAATTCCTGTCGGACAGGGCTTTAGACCTACACGCGCTGCCTAACAGGTTGAAGAACAGGTGTTTCTGTGCCCATCTGGATGATTATATTATGATAGCAAACACGTCGCTGTTTCCTGAGCAGCTGTTATTGTGCTCTGTGAGGGGGATGATCATTTGTAGTTCTGTTGAAGTCTGCCACTGGTTTGATGGAGGAGAGGAACATTGTGAATTGTTTTGTTTGCTGGTTGAAGGTAGAGTATAATATCTTGCACTAAGAAATATATACGTTTAAGGGTGCCATGTTTTATACTTCTGTAGCATTTTATGGAGTATAGGTCCATTATTAGTCAAGCACTGTGTGCAAAATACCCTCATTCATTATTCCCTACATGAGTCCACTAATATAGTTCATTTGAGGGAGTGAATGAAAACAAGCGAGCAAATTCAGACACGGTCTCTTTTGCATAATTTGTGTTTAATAATCATTTGAAACTTAAGATACTTGCAGGTCTTCTAGTAAATAAAAGATGTTTCTTAAACTCTGTCATGGAAACTATTATGTTTAAACTGTAATTAATCTTTAATGATCAATTAAAAAGGAATTTATACCTGGATGATATTACGCGTAGCCACATTGGATCAGCAGTTTAGAAAATGCATGGATGGAGGATTCAGCTGTGAGCGCCATCTTCTAGTCAAACGTACAGTAGGAATTCATTCAGCGTGTAACTCACATTGCATTGTGGGTATTCTCTAGCCAGACACATTACACACATTATTGTAGTGCAGTGTGGGATTGAATAAGTGCACTCGATAACATCCACTATGGTTTCGGACACCACTATAAATGGCGTAAATAGGGCAAATAGTGCCCTATTTAAAGGGATACTCCACTTTTTTTTTGGAAATAGGCTCATTTTACAACTCCCCCAGAGTTAAACAGTTGAGTTTTATGGTTTTCGAATGCATTCAGCTGATTTTCTGATATTTAGAAGAATATCAGTAACTAGACATTTTCTGGTCTCATTGACTTCCATAGTAGGAAAAGAAATATACTATGGAAGTCAATGAGACCAGAAACTGTCTGGTTACTGAAATTCTTCTAAATATCAGAAAATCGGCTGAATGGATTCGAAAATGGTAAAACTCAACTGTTGAACTCTGGAGGAGTTGTAAAATGAGCCTATTTCCAAAAAATGTGGAGTATCCCTTTAAGGGTATAGGGGTGATTTCCGATACAGCCATAGTCAGGGTTAAAAGGGCATTTTTGCTACTGTTCACCTTCGAAAATAATAATAATCAGCTTTACTATTGCATGAACTGTCATCAAGGCAGACCAAGATGCTGACTATTAATTTACATTTAAATATCATTACTTGTTTTATTGTACGTTTAACCAGGCATGTTACTTCAAAATGGTGAAATTTGACATTGTTTTTAATCCTTTCTCAGCTTAATATGCAATAAAAACTTAATATGCAGACAAAAGTAATTAAGCCATTAATTAAAGGTTGATTAATACAAGTGTAAACACTGTTTCTCTGTTGCCCCATCAAAACATTGCTCTGTTTGTTTGACCAGCCCGACAACAGCAACTTTGGCTCAACCAATTGTGTGATTTTGGGGCGGGCCATTGTGTTTTTCTGACCAATGACAAGAGCATAGTTCTTTAGGAAGAAGATTCTAATTTTTCAACATCATGTTATTGTGTTCCATGATATGATCAGTAAGAATTTGTATTATATTTCAAGCAAGATTTTCTTTATGTAATCCACACAAGAAAAAAATACAGATTTTTTTTTTCCTGACCTTTTGGGTTTTGATGTGAAAGTTGTGCTCTTCTCCTCATGTCAGCTGCTCTGTTGGGGCATCAGTTATTCCTCTGGAAGACTGTGTGAGTTACAGCGTTATCATGTTCTATTAATAAATGATTCATGTTGTGTAGTTTTGATGCAAGTGACATTTTGAATGTCTGGATGTGTGTGGTGTGTTTTTATGGGATGAGTGTTCATTTCACGCTGACATTTGAGGTTTTGTACACTCCAAAGCTGAATATATGTTGTTATGTTTTAATATTCAAGCACTGCTTTTGCTTTATGCCACACTTAACACAGACTTTCAATTTCTCATTTTACTTAGATCTCTCTCTCATACACACAAGCGTCCCAGGCCTTTGAATCTCCTCCGGTGCTCATTAGTGGCTGACACTTGAAAGTTTCGACAATATTTCAATATTTATCGGTTTTACGTAACCGAGCTGCAGTTGAGGGCAGAAACATGAAACGGCAGCAGACAGAGCAAATCTCCAGGGCTTGAGCACAATTCTCAGCCTCTCACTTTATGCTTGAAAAAAAGGTCCAACTTAACTGGAACATTAGATAAAAGCATAATGACGTAGCGATATTGGGGTATCTGAGGTAGCTGTGGGTCTCTAGCGAGGACAATATGGGTCTTTTTAAGGGTTTAAATGCCATTATTTATGCAATATTATTGTACCCTCATTGATAAATTCCATTGATAATTTAGTTCTGTCAACATCATTGTCACTTAAAGTGATACTTTTTTTTAGACAATAACAATTGCTCACCCTCATGTCAATCTAAACATGTATGTCTTACTTTCTTCTGTGGAAAAGTAAAAATATTGAATGTGTCTGTTTTATTTCCCATACAGTGAAAGTCAGTAGTGGCCAGTGTTGTTTTGGACCTCATTGACTGACTTTCATGGTATTTAAACTCTTTAAAAGAGCAATATCATTGGTATATTTAGTGATAAATACCATTAAAATGTTGGTTATGTCCACATTGTTTTCATTTATAAGCAGCAATTCATCACTAAATGTGATACTTAAAGGGATAGTTCACTCAAAAATGAAAATTCATGTGAAACAGAAAAAGTTTGAAAATGTCTCAGGGTTGTTTTGGACCCTATTGACTTTCATTGAATGTATGGACAATGGAATTTAGCATTTTAGAATTTTTCAACTCACTATTTTGGACACATGAATCTTAGTTTTGCATATGGGTTTATAGAATGTGAATTCAGTTGCAGTCAGTATTTCAGTCTGTGTGTGTACGTAAAAACTCAAAAACCTCTCATAAAGGTCATCGTTCATGTTGTCAAGGTGGTGAGATATAAAGACAAAACCCCAGAGATGCAGCAGATCAAAGTCTCTTCATGGTTGAACCTATTTAGGTCAATCTAGACGCTTGTCACTTTTACATCCGACAGTTAACATGTGACCAAAGTGATGCTGAAGGGAATAACAGATCGACTAGAGAAAAGAAACGAGAGAGTGAGGAGAGGAGGGTGGGTCAGATGGAGACACTGAAGCAATGAAAGAGAGCAAGAGAGAGGGGAGGGAAAGCTTTTTCCCGTCGCTTTTGAGTGGGGCATGTTTTCATCCAGTCGCAGTTGAAATTCGTCCACATTCACTCGGGGTCAAGACCAGCCACACCTCTGTCCATCTCCCTTCTTCCGTCTTTCCATGTTGGAAATTGATTTGTTTTTCATTTCTCGAGTCTCGATGTTGCTCCTATACAACCGTTTCCTCTCTCTCCTAGAATCGATCTATCGCCGTGGAGCTAGACGATGGAGGAAGCTGTACCGGGTGAACGGACACCTCTTCCAGGCCAAGCGCTTTAACAGGGTGAGTTAAAGTCTCTAGTTCTCTCCAGCTTGAATGATGACATCTGATTGGATTCTTAATGTGTTTAGCCCACTTTCTTCAGATTTATGGTGTCTGTTTGTGGGATGAGTGCATTTCGTGATGGATCTTGTTTATGGCAAATAGCGATCTCATTTTATAGGGTTTTTAGAGTTGTTTATGTTTGAGAGCTGCATAAATAACTGAAGTTGTGGATGTGGTACACTTGAAAATGGGCATGACTGTTGAGATAAGTGTCTGCAGCTGCAATAAGCAACAACTGCAGATGAGTTTTTAAAAACAATCTGTGAAGCTATTTTCTTAATTATAATAGAAGTCCTCAACTGTATTTTTTTAAAAAATACTTGTATTCAGCATAGATGCATTAATTTGATCAAAAGTGACAGTAAAAACATTTATAATGTTACAAAAGAATTATATTTCAAATAAATACTGTTCTTTTAAACTTTCAATCAAAGAATCCTGAAAAAAACATTAAGCAGCGCAACTGTTTTCAACACCAAATCGGCATATTGGAATAATTCCTTAAGGATCATGTGACACTGAGTTCAGCTTTCACAGAAATGAATAAAAGAACAAAGAGAAAAACACTTATTTTAAATTGTAATAAAATTTTATAAAATGTTGTAGTTTGTAACATAGCCTACATAAGAGCTGAACATAAGAGACTCATTGTTAAAGGACAATTCCGGCGCAAAATGAACTTTTGGTCTAATAAAACATTGGTACCTAGTCGACCGTTCTCTGAAATCTGTAATAATGAGGGTCCCTAAATATAAAACGAAGCATTAAGAACTTTGTAAGTGTACAAACCATTTAATAAAAAGATACTTTATAAAGACAGTCCACCTCGTGTGTCTAGGCGAAGCCATCTTTGGAAAGCAGTCTCGACAAGTCGAACCACGAACCATGTGCCAAGTAAGCTGAACTGTTCGTGGTTTTAACAGTGTTCGAGGTTGATTTTGCGCCGGAGTTGTCCTTTAATTATTTTATTTGTAATAATAGAAAATGCATTTTTCATTGTCTAACTTTTCTCTTTAAATTCCTTTTTTTTTGTTACTGAATAAATGATTGAATGATTAAGTAGCCCTAGTAGCGACTGTTAGCATTTAGCTAACTGTTAGCATGTCAGCAGTTGTAGTGACTGTAAGCATATTTAGTGCATAGTAGTGACTGTTATGATGAATATCTACAGCTGTTACAAATCTGTAGATTTACTAGTGACTGTTGATAAGTAGGTTAGCATATTAAACTGTGTTTGGTTTTAGCCCCAGTTCTCCCACTCCAATCTAGTGCTTGAGTGAATTGTTTATACTGACTGATAGAAAGCCGATAGGAAGGGAGAGATCGACCGAGGCTCTTGAGTGCGATGTCTCTTTTATGCAGCGATGCCCTGCCTTTAATCAGATATCGTCTCTTGAGGGTTTGTTATGTTAATGCAGACATCTTCCTGCAGTAGTCTTCATTCTGCTACTGAGCAGAACATGTGCCAGACAAAGAAGAGAAAAAGAGAGAGTGATAGAAGAGAGAGAGGGAGGAACGGAGACAAGGGGAGAGACATTGTTCATTTTCGCTTATCTTTGCGAACACTGAAATGTCTCTTTTCTTGGAGATGTTTCAATGGCCCTTGAATGGCAGAGAGAGAGAGGATAAGAAGAAGACAGGAAGAGAAAGAGGCGTAGAGAGACACATGATGAGCACAGTGCCCTCGGAAAACTGCCTCTCGCCACAAGCAGGTGTTTGTCATGGTGCTGTGAATTATTCTCATTTCTCCTTAACAAGGTGATCAATGTTTCACATTATGACCAATATGGCTTAACTGCATGATGACATCATCAAGATAAGCAGTTCACCAAAATCATGTCTAGGGTAGAGTAAAATTTTTCAGATTTCCTGAAAAGCTCTAATGTCAGACTGGCTGATGGGGAAAAACTCTCATTGTTCCGAACAGCATACTATATGTATACGGTGTGCACCTTTTCTGTATGATTTGAATATATGAAAGAATCTCTTCTTTAAATCCTGAATTGATCAAATTATTTGATTTATATTTTAGTATTTTTATATAACAAAAAAAATAATGTTCTGAATGTTTTTATTATGTTTTATATTTAAATTTGATATCAGATTTGTTTATAGACATGTATATATATGAAATTATAATACATTTAAAATTTGTCAAAATGCATATTGCATGGAATACTGTATCCCACAATGCAATGCGTTCAGACCTTCCATTTCCAGTGAGAAGCATATATTGTTTATATCTATTTTTGAAACATTTGGTCAAATTTTCTTATTTGATTAACATTATATAAATAAACATTATATAAAAATAAAATTAGTGCTGAATAATATTTGATAACATGTGATTGTTTAATATGTATTTACAAAAAATATTACAATTATATATAATTTGATAACTAGATGGATTGCCAACCACATGCAATGTAAAATCTTCTGACAGTATAATGTAGCATACTAAAATTTAAATAATTTAATAATAATAATAATAATAATAATAATTCATTTTTTTATGGGCGCCTTTCAAGACACTCAAGGACACCTTACAAGGATAAAATACATAGTTATACAAAATTAATTTTGCATGATAGCTATTTGATTTTTTTTTTAAAGTAGTCAATAAGGAGTTAGCTAGTATTCAGAGTCCATTCAACATCAGAGTAACTTCCTGTTGGCGCATCTCTCTCTCTCTCTGAGAGCACATTCTGCCCTCCTGCTACTTTTTCACTCATTCTCCATAGAAACAAGGGACAGAGCAGAAGTAGGTCATGTTTTTCCCTCTCATGTCTGTCCTTCTCTTAAGGATCTGACTCGTTCCCTCCCTCCCATCAGCACCTCTGGATCTATCTTTGTCTCTTAATTCGCAGCTCCCTTTGGACAGACAGGACATTCCAAATCTGTAACAAATCAATTTAAACACTGTATAATAGATTGAGTTTTACCCATTACTTTTTTCTCTCTCACGGTTCCCATGTGCTTTTAATCTATCATATGTGTGACAGACTAATCAAGTCACATCCTTCTCACAAACAACACAAATGCATTTCAAAGCCTCTTGAGACTTCTAGAAGTTTATTTTCCCGTAATGTAGCGGAACGACACAAGACTCGTGCAGTTTACTGAGATTATTTCCGCGGGTCCGTGTTGTTTTGGCTCTTTGATCGCGTGTGTTGTGTCTGAAAATGAAATGAGGAGGAGATTTCCCCTTAAAATTGAGTCTGTAGTTCACAGAGATTAATTTATGATGTCATAAATAGGGAAATTGGCATCTGTTGCCGAGGCGATGAAGGTGGCAGGTGATGTGGTGTATCAGATAGAGCGTAATTAGACATCGGGTAAGCGTAATAAAAGAAACAGTCACTAAAACTAAGCAAACTGCATTTGAGCGATTGCAGAAATGGAGATATGGTTGTAATTCTTACATCTAGTGTTTTTGTAGCGTTTTTTTTCTCAAGAGGTTTGCTCATGCTATAAAGACCGACCTTGTCTGAACTCTGCTGTTAGCATGTCCTTCCTTAACAGGTAAGAAAACAAAGTGCCGACTTCAAATGACTAGCATTAAGTGATGGATATTGACATGCACAAACTCTAGACAGTCATAGCACTGTTTTAATGGTAAGTGTTTTAATAGTGTGTGTGTGTGTGTGTGGTAATGCGCTGAGATCATTTCCAGGCACTTTACTCATCTCGGCTCTTCTAAAGGGGACGGTCGATAAAATCTGAGCCTGGGTTTCTCTCATCTCTTGACCTGTATTTTCAACACCATTGGCAGAGATAACAAACACTTAACACCTTAAGTATCCTAAGCCGTATTCTACATTTTAATATAAATGTAAAGAGAAGATATTCTTCAAACTTGAGTCCGTATTCATAGAGATTATTTTATGATGGCGTAAAAGTCACAAGTGGCATATGTTGCCGTTTGTGGTATGCAAGTGTGAATATATAAATTTTAGGACCTAACTATCAAATGTATATACTCTTAGAAAAAAGGGTTCTATATATGAATGGTTCAGATGCAAAAGCCTCTAAATGCTAAATGCTGAATGTTAGCAAGCTTGTATATTTAAGTTCAGTAATTTCACTTAAATGGCAATGAAGATTACCTATGAATTGCCATTTAAGTGAAATTACTGAATTTAAATATACAAGCTTGATAAAAATGATTATTCTAGAAGAGAATTTCAAATGGCACTTAGAGGCTTTTGCATCTGAACTCTTTATATGTAGCATAGGATTCTTTACTCAACTCCAAAGGATATTTAATGCTAAAAAATGTTCAATAATGAGAAGAAAGGACACTTTTGGCACAAAGGTTCTTTAAAGGCTATTATTCGTTCATATATTACATTATTCTGCAACAATTTATAGTATGTAATTAAATTATTGTTTATTAAACTGTTGTAGTAACTTAATATCACATTTTAATCATGCAGATTTTTGGAGGATAAAAACTGAAATGGCACTCTTCGTCTGATATTGATTACACTGAAAAAAATAATATGCTTTATCTAATCAATAAAATTGTGGCAACATCACTCTAAAAAAATGCTGGGTTGTTTTAACCCAACTTTGGGTCAAATATGGACTAACCCAGCCGTTGGGTCAAATTTTACATTACATTTTTAACCCAACATTTCGGGTTTGTCCATATTTGACCCAAAATTGGGTTAAAACAACCCAGCATTTTTTAGAGTGATATTACAAGCAATATTATTCATTAAATTGTACAAATTAAAATTAATTAGAATGTTAATTTGATTAACTATTACTCAATTCTAATTTGTTCATTTTAATAAATAATATTGCTTGTAATCTGTTGCACACAATTTTATTGATTAGATAAAGCATATTCATTTTTACAGAGTAATTACATTTTTTTAACCCACATATCTTGAATTTTGTGATCATTCACATGCATTGCATTTTAGGGCTTCCAAATACGTAGCGCTTTAGAACCTTTTAAGGTTCTATATAGAACCTTTTCTTCTAAGAGTGTACCAACAAGTTCAGTGTTCAGTCCCTACATTAGTTTAAGGCATGTTCTGCTTCATTGGACAGATTGTACTTTTTGCCTCCATTGCATTCTATGTGTGGTCTTTTAAGGGATGGAGGCCAAAATCCCAATCAAATTAACTTCATGGGGCACATCGTAAATGGAAATCCATTTCATCCAGCACTCTGAAATCCATCCCGGTTGAATCATTTGTAAGGCATCTCGGGTGAATCCTCCTGATGAGTCTGATCCAGCTCTTTCTGTGCTGTAAGGATGCCGTGGAGCTAGGGCTGGGCGATAAAACGATAACGATAATTATCGCGATATATTTTTTCTCGATAAAACGATACCAAGAGGTCGATAAATGTTTGATAATGTTTATGCGCCAAAAGCGGAACGAAACTCATTTGAACCGCGCGCCACACGGAGCATTTATCCGCTTGGCTCAAAGTCCAAACTGCACTGAAACTGCAATGAGTGCAGCGCGAGCTCGCTAGAGCAGACGCGATTGCTTTGATCGTCTCGCTCAAGACATCCAGCGAGAAGCGCTTGAGTTCAGCGAAGAACACAGATGTCAAGTTTAAACCAGTTTAGGGCAGATGAAACACCGCTGACAAAAAGGAGTAACACTGCGTGCAACGATCCAGTCAGAATCTGAATTGATACTGAATCCATTTAGCCATGGATTTACTGTAAGGTTAGCCTAGTAATATTAACTGCACCATGAAATGTGGGATATACTTATTTAATTGTATAAAATTATTAATGTAGACAATGCATTAAATGTCTTATGGAATATAAGTACAGCATTTAATAATGTATTTAACTGTTAGGCCATTGTTTTCATACAAATACCACAGAAACCATAAATTTACATTTTGCCATGATAGTGAGGTGCTAAGTAATAGGCTATGCCTGGTTTTATCTGTGGTTATCATCATCTAAATGCATGAGACTGGATGACCAATAGTTCATTATAATACAACTCAGTCAGAATATTACATTTTACCAAATAAAAATGTGGTTGTTAGATTAAAACAAAAACAAAAACAAACAGATGTTACTGTTTTTGTTAATGAACATAAATTTAACATTAGCTCGCTTGGTATTAGCTTGAGTTAGGATGCATATTTACTGTCAACTCACTGTCAAATATGCATTTTGAGACAAAACATGTAATTTTAATATTGCAGCCTGCACTGCAAACTGTGCTGAAGAAATATTTTTCTATTGAGATATTTATTTTAAGTAAAAATTGTTTGAATGTTCTACCTCATATTTGTGAAATGTTCCCCTGTTTGGCAAGTGTTTGTCATGATATGTTCTGACAATAAAGAGTAGTTTAAAACCACAATTTACACTCTGGTTAATACAACTTTCACTTAGGAGCAAAAATCTGCCTTTAAACTTGAAAGAAATAAAGATTTGACATATATCGTGATAATTATCGATATCGACTGATATAAAAAAAATTATCGTGATAATTTTTTTTGGCCATATCGCCCAGCCCTACGTGGAGCGTTTGCCAAGTCGTGAGGGAACAGAATGAAATCACACCCCGTGTCTTTCTCCCATGCTTTTTCTCATCCTTACATATTTTTTTTCCTGCTGAAGCAGTTACATGGCGTCCTCCTATGTGAGCGAAAATACAATTCTTACTTGCTTGTGTTTGTTTTCTATGTTTTCAATGAAAACGAGGACTTTCTTTCTGAGGATTTTTGCTTGCTCTGTGCCAGTTCTGCCAAGCATGCTTTGCATTCCTTTCAAACTTGAACTCAGGTTGATGAGCCCCAGTCCATTTGTTTTGAGATTTGAGCATATATCTGAGATTTTGATTAATGTGTGTGTGTGTGTGATCAGAGTGTGTGCTATCTAAGTGGGCGTTTTTGGGCTGAGAGCAGCGCTCTTATGCGGACGATTCACAGATGATGTCACTCTGAAGAGCCTCAGGTCCTTGTAATTATTGTCAGTGTCCCACTTATGGCTCAGGAGTGTGTGTGTGTGTGTGTTTTACAAACTGCTAAATGACATGGATGACTTTGAATTAGAAAAGAGAGAGAAAGGGGGAGGATTAGGAGGAGAGGAAGTGGAAATACAGAGGCAGGCGAGAAGGGCTTTGTGTGTGTGTAGGAGGGTGGGTGCGCTTGTGAAAGTGTCTGACATAAACATTTGATCCTCTCTTGGTGCTTTTTCCTGCTCCTCATAAAAAAATAGTGAGCTGCAAAAAGACGACTGATATTCTTCTGCTGGGTTAAAGGTTTTGCATAAAATTTTAAAGTCGCGTCTCTGGTCATTTTCCTTCTCCTGCTCTACATGGCATACTTATAAATGATTCAGATTGGAGCTATCCAATCAATGTGTTCATTTTGTATTTTTTATTTATTAAAGGTCCCCTGAAATGGGGTTATTTTATTATTTTATGATGTTTCCTGGGTTGCCCTTATAATGTCAGTATGTTTTTTAGATCAAAAATAGTCATAATTTAGAAATAAAAGGCACTTTTTTTCTAGCCTGGGATTCAGTGTAACCGCCCACTGCTGTGATTGGCTGACATGTATTACATGCAAAACTTTCTTGAATACTTTTACTACAGCTATTATAGGTTTTTACTATTACAGCTATCGGGATTACCGAATCGTGAGAAGTTTTTAAAGTATGTAGATCTATTCCCATCACATAAAATGTTGCCGTGATGAGAATTGAGCAAGAAAAGGACAGTCTGTTAATCGAGAAAATGCACTTTTTGTCTATTTTCTCATTTATACTATGCTCATCTGCCACAATACTGTCTTTGATTTATCTTCTTTCTTTGGCATTTATTTATTGATTTTGCTGTTTGATTTATTTATTGATTTTTTTTTTTGCATTTTTTTCACTTAATTAATTTGTATATTATGTTATTAATTTATTTTTAAAAACGGCTTTATTGAAAGTGAAAATTGATAAAGGCTAGAAATGTTCTCTTGTCTTCATTTGCGATAACTGATCTGTCGATTTAATGTGTTAATTTAGTATAATTAATTCATTATGGCAACAAAATAGTGTACCACTTTCTTTAAATTAGATTTATTTGTTTATTAGCAAAAATTGATATTTGTGTACATATTAAATGTACATATTATGTAATTAATTAATACATTTGAATAGATTGACAAACTTAATTCAAAAACTGCTTTATTGAAAGTGAAATTGAAAAAGGCTAGAAATAAGCTGTTCTCTTGTCATTTGGGACATTACTCTGTCCAACCCACTTATAAACTTCAGATTTCAAGATGCCAAATTCATTTCAATCCTATTTTCTTTTCTGAAGGCCAATTATAATTTTAGTCAAGAGCTTTTGCACCAAGAACAGTCGTAATTCGTTTTGAAAGACTATTTTTCACCCGTTCTCTGACTTAACAGGCCGTTTACCTTTTTATGCAAATTACGACTGTAGTGATTGGAAGAGATTAAAGATTAACAACACCCACACTATAACACTCATTACCATATTTGGTATGTAAACATGCTGATCATATACATCATGTTGAATTCTGAACTATGTTTTTGCTGCTTTTCTCAATCTATTTCCTTTTTTTCAGCTGAATAATCACAACAACACAAACAAAGGCTTATTCAGATGTTTCAATAGCTGTATTCAGTCATCATTGACGGTAGTAGTATTTTCAAGTCTTCAGAGAGTATGGGTCTTGCCTTACATTCCCATGATATCCCTGCTGTATCTGGGATACATGGTGCACACGCTCGGCCCTGAAGGCCTCTTTCGCTCAGCTGTGTTAAATGTTTGCTTTTTGTCGGGGACAATCGGTTGGGTTTAAAGTTTAATCCACTGTCCTGAATGGAAGCCCAATACGTGCAGACTTGATGTGTTTTAAATGGGTGCAGATACACATTGTTTCCCTGGCACTGCGTTTGCTTAGCAGCGCTGGCTCGATATGTTCAAAAAGTCCATGGGGTGGAAGCTGTGCTGGGATTCAGAGAAGATGATTTCTAAGAATAACGGCACAGAATCAGTGCATATAGCTTCAGGTGAATTCAGGATGTTGTTCTTTGATCATTTCCTGCTGATGGGTGTTGCCAATGCCTTCTAGTCAGCCTTGAGGAAGATCCTGAGATTTTGGTCGGAAATAAAACCGACGCGTTGGGAAATTTAATACTTCTTTCTCTGTTTTTTCATTCCCTGTCAAAACACAGGAAGTTTTTTTGTGCTTGTTCGACAAAAAGCAAAAGATTAGGTCTTGATAAGCGGCTGGATTTCAGATAAGTCACTGGTTTTGTTAACAGTTTTTGTATGTACATTCTTCCATGGACAGATTAGCATACTAAAATATTCTCTTATGAGCTGTTTCTTTTAGGTGAATCAAACATAAAGCTTACAACTGTAAATCATTGTGACTGACTTGTTACTTTGACATGGTTAGGTTCACATTATTCATTATGCATAAGTAGAAAAATAGAACATTGAGAAGTCATTTAAAAATCTGTAAAAACACAAAAATAGTTACTGTATACAAATAATGTCATCATTTGGTAATGGAATTGCATATCTTTTTCCCTAATATTTATTCCTTTCATGTACTAAAAGAATTACTAATGGAATCATTGATGAACCAGAACGGTTCAAGTCTTTACTATTCCCATCCCTAATCATAAGGAATGTGTGTATTTCCCGGTGCCAGCTTCAAACGTCAGATGATGTGTGCTAATTTCAAGCCCTGATTTCCGAACGTTTAACCCCAGTTATATAAACTGAGCACCTGACAGAAAGCGCCAAGAAAATGTAGGTCATTCATTAGGGAGGCTTCAAAGATACAGAGAAATCACCGCAGCAGGTGAACATCTCCTTAGATGGTGAGAAAGTCTTGTCTAAAACCGCGACGGTAGCACAGGGATCATGACATGCTCACAGAGCTGTGAAATAGAGTCGAGGAACACGGAGGAAACGTCAAGCACTGACAACAAGAGCATCTTATATCCACTGAGTCCCTCTCTGAGGGTTTGTTGAAGGTCCGTTAAACCAGATATCAGCTATGGCAGAGAGGGGAAACTGTCAGTGGAAGAGCATGTCCCGTTAATGAAAGATTAGCATATTTTAATAGGATTATGCTACATGTAGCGCTGGAGTCCTGCTGTTAGAGCCCCCCCTGGTGGACGGTTTGCATATAAAATGCTCAAAAGAATTATGCCGTCTTTCTTGGTCTTTCCAATGTCTTCCTTTTCTGTATTTATTTTGCAAATCATTCCACAGTTTTGACCAGTATTATTGACTATATCTCTGTCTATCATGCTTTTATATAACATTGTGTCCCTCTCAGTTTCTTGCTCTTGCTCTCACCGGCAGACAGATGGAGAACAACAAACTGAGCTAAAGATATTTTCATTTATTTGTGACTCACAGGGCATGTGTGTGAGCAGGTGTGGGTGTGTGTGTTCTTTTGAAAGCTTATTGTTGGTTACAGCAGTCAGCAGAGTCCTCTGATCTGCCGAGCTTGGATTTTAAACAAAATCTGTTGACATCTTGTGCTAGGCTTTAAGTATGTACAGATGCTGAGTGTGTCACCTAGAATATGTTTAGCCATACATAAAATGTAAATAATACATTGATAAAAGTATAAAGCGGGATATTTATCTGACCAACGTTCTGTCTGAAATTTTTGATATTTACTTTGCATACAGTTCCAATGCTTATGCTCACCAAAGCTGCATTTTATTTTTATCAAAAATACAATGAACTTGGTAATATTGTGAAATTATTACAATTTAGAATAACATATTTAGAATAAATTATAATTTATTTATTTTTATTGTCACTTTTAATCAATTAATGCATCCTTGCTGATTCATTTTTTTTATTTAAAACCCCAAACATTTTTTTTAAATTAAAACCAAACTTCTGAACAGTAGAATATTCACGTCATCATGCTTTATTTCATCTTAATTTGAATTCAGAATTCATTACTCAGCTCATGTGTGCTATCTACTCATGTGATATCTGTACTTAAGTTTGTTGTTAACAGATAAACTCATTCATGAAGTGTTTCGACTTGCTAAACTGATCATAGATAACGATAGTCTAACTTCAGTTGTGTGTGTCTGTGTCTCTCTCAGAAAGCGTACTGTGGCCACTGCAGCGAGAGGATATGGGGACTGGGGCGTCAGGGCTACAAGTGTATCAACTGCAAGCTTCTGGTCCATAAACGCTGTCACAAGCTCGTCTCACTGACCTGTCAAAGGCATATGGTGAGTCTTTTAGTCAGCTCTAAAAACATTCATCATCTGTCTGTTGTCACTGAGAGTCTTAATTCAAATGAAGTCAGACTTGAAAGCATAAAGAAGTTAAAAAATTGACTTTTTTGTGTTTGTCATTTCATTCAAATAAGCACAGCCTCCGCTGTTGAGAAGCTCATTACTGTTTCATTGTAATGTTTTATTGACTTTTTGAAAGAGTTTGCCTCTCTTCTCACTTCTCAAGAGTGTTGATAGCACTTGTGGAATTTGTCTGATGATAACACTGTCTTGTCAGTATTGAATTGACCTGATTCTGTGCTTAGACTGAATGTCGAAATCATTGACTGAAACACTGTAACGTGAAACATCTTCACAACACCGCCTTCTGCAAGAAATGTTTCTGCATGTCTGAAATTCAGTATGAAATTCAACATCAAATTCAATATTGATTTATTTACATGACAGAAGACATCAGACATCCGATTTCCTACATCCGATGTTTTTCCAACAGAACCCAAAAGTGATGAGCTTTAGAGTCTGACTTTGTCCTCATTTCGTGAAGACATTCTGTTATTCATGTCTGCCTCTTTTCACTATAATCATCATATCTGGTTAAAAATTTTTCTTTGTAATAGAATTGGAAACACTGCTATATTATTATTGCTATATAATTATATATTATATTAATATTAGGGCTGTCAAACGATTAATCGCATCCAAAATTAAAGTTTGTGTTAAATTTTACATAATATATGTGGGTGCACTGTGTATAATTATATATATATATATATATATATATATATATATATATAAATAGACATACATGCTTGTATATATTTAAGAAATATTTTCATGTATGTACTGTATACAGATTTATATGTGATTTATATTATATATAAATATAAATATTTTATATATAAATAAGATTTTTTTTCTTAAATATACATGCATGTGTGTGTATTTATATATATGAAATAATTATACACAGTGCACCCACATATTATGTAAACACAAACTTTTGTTTTGGATGCGATTAATCGCGATTAATCATTTGACAGCCCTAATTAATATATTAATAATAAATAACTGTCTGCTTGATATCTTTTCTTATTGTGGTCAAGAAAGTTTGAAAAATGTCAAACATTTCAAAATATGACGTTTTGTGAAACAGTATTCGGTGGGAAATAAAGTAGAACATAATCATATCCATTGTGTTTTAATTGGATTGAGCAAAATGTGATGTTATTGGTTAACTTCATTTTTTGTTATGTTAACTGATGCGAAATTTCATTTCAGGGGTAGAGAAAGTTATTAGATTTTGATTAAATGATAATGAAAATATTTACACATCTCTTGCATAGGGGACCTTTATTAAGAAAGTAAATAGGTTTGGATTTCATGTTGGGATAAGTGAGATTCTGATTTGGAGCCTCAAAGAGGAGAAGGAAAAAAGACATTTGAAAAATACCTTTCCCGTATCATCTGTTTTTTCTCTGCAGGATCCAGTCATGCCATCACAGGAGCCGTTGGTAGATGATGATAAAAGTGGAGAGGAAGTGGAGCTCCCCCCTGAGGACCCTGAAGAAACAGACGCAAGTAGGTCTCCATCTCCGCTGTGTGCATGTGTAAATGCTGTTTTTGTGTGGGTATTGGGGTCATTCTGTCCTCTATCTGTCAGAGGTCACTGCTGACTGTGGTAGGATACTGTAGTACATCAGGTGTGAGTAATGTCACATTGACCCAGTTGAGAGAGAGAGAGAGAGAGAGAGAGAGATATCCTCATCCCTCTGAGACAGTCCAGTCTGTGGCTCCCCCTGCTGGAATGTTATAGCATTACACGTTAACATTTCTCTTAGTGATTTGTGAAACGAAATTGTTCTTTTGAATTTGATTAATTTAAAGTGCCCCTATTGTGCTATTTTAAAGGTTCCTAATTTTGTTTTGGGGGTCTTCTACAATAGGTTAGACATTTTCTGAGCGATGAATCGAACTAATCCCGCTTATTTACAAAAAAAAAAACCCAAACAAACAAAAAAAAAAAACTGGCTGCTGTGGTTACCAGAATAATTCAGTAAAAAAAATTACAGAATAAAAACAGTATAAAAATTGTAATTTGCAAATAAGAACATACCGATTTAAACCAGTAAATCCAAGAATGCACACTGCTACTGAAATCTATCTTGTGCCTTTAACATACACCATTTTGAACTTCTGCAAAACAAAAAAACTGTCTGCATAAACCAATTCACTATAATGAAAAGGATTAAACTTCCCAATCCAGTTGCTGTAACATTTAAAGGGAAAAAGTCATAATTTTCAATGTTAAAATACTTTCTTATTGTGATGAGTCAGACACGTGAGGCATATCCATTTGCAACTATTTAATAGCCGTCTTCAAGCAAACATAAAGCGTCTCAGAAAGAGGGAAACACAATGCCGAATAAACTCGAACTCAGGATCAGAGGCAGGCTTGATTCGGGACGGGTAGCAGTCAACAGGAAAACCGGAGGCTGTCAAGGTGCGGGACGGGAGGCGAGAATCAGAGTCCAGGTACAGGCAGTGGTCATAAGGCAGGCTGCAGACAGTCAGAGAGGTTAGTAACAGGCTTGGATCGGTTACACAGATAATCAAGAAGACTAGAGAGCGCTCGGTCATGAAACACGGAGAGACAATACTTCGCAAAGGACGCCGAGTTAACGAGGCAGATATAGCTTAGGACCCAGAGTTAATACAGAACAGGTGTAAAGTAATCAGAGCGTAATGATCCCCGTTAAACTCTAGTATACGTGGAACACTAGTATTCAGGAGAGGGAGCACGGGCCTGAGGGTGGATAGAATCACCAGGGTTAGACACCGTAACAGAGCCCCCCCCCTGCGAGCGCCTCCTGGCGCGAGGGAACTGACGACGGCGGGGTCTGCCACGTGGCCTAGGAGCAGGTCTATCAGGGTGACTGCGGTGAAAGTCCTGAATAAGTGACGGATCCAGTATGTCACTGGCGTTAACCCAGGAACGTTCCTCTGAACTAAAGCCCTCCCAGTCTACCAGATACTGAAGATGCCCACCACGACGTCTAGAATCCAGTAGCTGATGTACTCTGTAAACCTCTTCGCCTTCTAGTAGGATAGGTTGGGTAGCGACCTCCTCCGATTCTTCTCTCCTCTCTTCAGAGCGGACTGAGGCTGGTTTGAGTAGGGAGACATGAAATGTTGGCGAGATCCGCATGTGTCTGGGCAGATTGAGGCGAAACGACACAGGAGTGATTTGACCAATGATCTTGAAAGGACCCAAGAATTTCGGACTGAGCTTCTTGCAGGGCAGTCTGAGGCGTAGATCTCGTGTGGATAGCCATACCCATTGGCCGATTTGGTACTCTGGGCCCTGCCTGCGATGACGGTCAGCCTGTTCCTTGCCCCGTCTTACTGCACGCTGGAGATGGGTATGGGCCACGTTCCAGGTCTCTTCACTTCGCCTGAGCCAATCATTCACAGCAGGAACACTGGTGGGCTCACCCGACCAAGGGAACAGAGGCGGTTGAAACCCGAGGACACATTGAAAAGGAGTCATCCCTGTTGAGTGTTTGAGTATGGAGTTTTGTGCATATTCAGCCCACATGAGGTAGCGATACCAATCCTCTTGATGATCGTGGCAATAGGAACGAAGGAAGCGGGTAATCTCCTGGTTGAGACGTTCAACCTGCCTGTTGGCTTGGGGGTGATACCCGGAGGTGAGACTCACGTTGATCTGAAGTTTCTCAAAGAAGGCAGTCCAGACACGGGAAGTAAACTGAGGACCTCTGTCGGACACAATATCCTCTGGCAACCCATAAAACCGGAATACAAAGTTACATAAGTGTTCTGCCGTCTGTAGTGCTGTGGGCAGCTTGATGAGCGGAATGAGCCGGCATGCTTTAGAGAAGCGGTCAATGACAGTGAGAATGGTGGTGTAACCCTCTGAGGGAGGTAGATCCGTGATAAAATCAACGGCGATATGGGACCAGGGCCGTTGGGGAATAGGCAGAGGTTGAAGAAGACCGGCTGGTAGCAGGCGGGAGGATTTCTGGGTGTTACAGATCCGACAGTGTCGAATAAATTTGTTCGTGTCTCGGGTGAGCGTGGGCCACCAGTACCGATTTTGTAGGAGCTGAATTGTGGCAGTGAGTCCGGGATGTCCGGAGCTGGGATGAGCATGCACATGATTTATCACCTTGTCACGAAGTATTCCTGGCACAAACATTCTCCCAGGCGGACAGTCCGAGGGTATCTCAATGTCAGCGTTGGCCTGTGCACATTCGGTTTCAATATCCCACTGAACAGGTCCGAGAACGAGATCAGGACAGATAACAGGTTCAGGAACTGCAACACTTGCTTCGGAATCAAACTGACGAGACAAAGAGTCAGCCTTGGTATTCTTTGAACCAGGACGGTACGTAACCGTGAAGTGAAACCGGGAAAAGAATAGTGACCACCTGGCTTGACGTGCATTCAGTCTCTTGGCCGTGCGCAGGTACTCCAGGTTCTTGTGGTCCGTGTAAACGGTGAATGGGTGAGTAGCTCCCTCGAGCCAGTGGCGCCACTCTTCGAATGCTGATTTCATGGCTAATAGTTCACGGTCACCGACGTCATAATTTCTCTCCGCTGAACTCAACTTCCTGGAGTAGAAGGCGCAGGGGTACAGCTTGGGAGGATCGCCCTGACGTTGAGAGAGCACCGCTCCTAATCCGGTGTTCGAGGCATCTACCTCCACCACGAAGGGCAAGTCTGGGTTAGGATGGTGCAAGATAGGAGCAGAAGTGAACCTGTCTTTGAGTTGTTTGAAAGCCTGGGAGGCATCTTCGTTCCAAGCAAGTCGATTCGTGCCCTTCCGAACCAGAGCTGTCAAAGGACCTGCTACTGAGCTGAATCCCCTGATGAAGCGGCGGTAGAAATTTGCGAAGCCCAAGAAACGCTGCAATTCCTTCAAAGAAGAGGGTTGGGGCCAGTCTACCACTGCTTTAACCTTATTATCATCCATAGCCACGCCCTCTGGGCTGATGACATACCCCAGGAAGGTTGTGGAGGTCTGATGAAAGTCACATTTCTCCAACTTGGCGTAGAGTTGAAACTGTATGAGTCTTTGAAGGACTGCTCGGACATGCTGGATGTGGGCTTCGAGGGTGTCTGAATAGATCAGTATGTCGTCAATGTAGACGATAACACTTCGGTTGAGCAGATCTCGGAAAACATCATTGACGAAAGATTGAAAAACAGCTGGACTGTTTGAAAGCCCATAAGGCATTACCAGATATTCATAGTGCCCTGTGCTTGTGGAGAATGCTGTCTTCCACTCGTCTCCTTCTCGGATTCTAACCAGGTTATAGGCAGAGCGTAGGTCCAGTTTGGTGTAATATTTGGCCGTGCGAAGGAGCTCTAGTGCGGCAGGTACCAGAGGCAGCGGGTA
This sequence comes from Cyprinella venusta, assembly GCA_038021265.1. Classification (NCBI taxonomy): domain Eukaryota; kingdom Metazoa; phylum Chordata; class Actinopteri; order Cypriniformes; family Leuciscidae; genus Cyprinella; species Cyprinella venusta. The sequence continues at coordinate 9,059,193 of CM075872.1, read as the reverse complement.
GCGGAATTTAACTGTGCATTCGTTTAGTGATCTGTAGTCGATGCAAGGCCGCAGATCCCCATCTTTCTTTTTAACGAAGAAGAAACCAGCTGACATGGGGGAGGTAGAATGACGAATGAACCCCTTTGCGAGCTCTTCTTCTATGTACCTCTGCATGGCTTCAGTCTCAGGTTGGGATAGAGGGAAGATGCGGCCTCTGGGGGGTGTGGAACCATGTAAGAGATCAATGGCACAGTCATATTCACGATGAGGTGGTAACTTGGTAGCGTTGACTTTACTGAATGCTTCGGCGAGATCGTGGTACACGGCTGGTAGACGGGATAGAATAGAGTCATCCCGGGGCTCAGTGATACTTTGAACCAGTAAGGGTTTGACGGTTGACAGACACCTTGAAAAACAGCTTTCTCCCCAGCTGACTATCTGTCCAGTCGTCCACTGCACATGAGGGTTGTGGTTCCTTAGCCAGGGTAAACCCAGAATCACCGGAGTGTGAGGAGATTGGAGAACGTAAAAATGGATTTTCTCATGATGAAGCAGACCAGTACGCATGTGAAGTTCCTGTGTCATTTGGGAGATGCGGCCTGTGCCAAGTGGGCGCCCGTCGACAGCTTCCACTGAAAGCGGCGATGTGCAAGGAATTAAAGCTATCTCATGGACCTGGGCAAAATCTTTAGACATAAAATTCCCTGCTGCCCCTGAATCAACTAAGGCTAAAGTATTAACAGTTTTCCCATTAACAGAAAATTCAAGAGGCACTGAGATACAGGAAAGTGGGTTTAAACAGTCAAGGGTCAGACTCACCGAGGTTTTTTCCTTGAGTGCAGGTCGTAGAGGGCAGTGCAGACGAAAGTGACCCGAACCTCCACAGTACATGCATAGTTTCAGCGTCCTGCGGCGCCCCCTCTCCTCCTCGGATATGCGCGAGGCGTTGATTTGCATGGGCTCGTAGGCGTCAGCGGAGGACTGTGGAGCACGCGGTGCAGAGATGACGCGCGAAGTGCTCGCTGAGCGCTGACCGGCGCGACGCGAGCGCATCAAGTTGTCAATTTGGATGGCGAGATGAACAAACTGATCAAAGTCCTTTCCCTCGTCGCGACAGGCCAGCTCGGCTTGTAATTCGTTACTGAGACCCCTCCGAAAAATCACTTTGAGAGAGTCATCCGTCCAGTTGGTCTGAGCTGCCAGTGTTCTGAATCTGAGCGCGTACTCCGAGGCGGGTGTTTTCCCCTGCGTCAGCTCCAAGAGAAGATCCTCAGCTCCTTTCCCCTCCTTGGCATGTTCAAAGACGGCTCGGAAACGCTCCAAAAATTCTTCATAAGATGAGAAGGCGGACCCATCCGTTTTCCAGACCGCGGTGATCCACTCTAACGCACGCCCGGTGAGTAATGAACATATAAAGGCGATTTTGCTTGCATCTGTGGCGTGTAGCGAGGTCTGCTGGGCGAGATACAGGGAACATTGCAATATAAAGCCCTTGCATTTACCTGGGTCTCCCTCGTATTTCTCGGGAAGCGCGAGGCGCGGGTTAGGGCTCGCTGCATTCAATGAGTCTGGGGGAAGAGTAGCCGCGGCTGGCATTGAAGTGGCCGCGGATGGAGTAGTAACGTTAGACTTCTGTAGGGCTCGAACCGCTGAAATCAATTCCTCCGTAAGTGTGGTCAAACGGGTCAGTTGGTGGTGGTGGGTGGCCAGCTGAGAGGCTTGGGTATTGACGGCGGCCGAAAGAGCATTCATAGTCGCTGGACCCTCGTCGGGCGAAGTATTCTGTGATGAGTCAGACACGTGAGGCATATCCATTTGCAACTATTTAATAGCCGTCTTCAAGCAAACATAAAGCGTCTCAGAAAGAGGGAAACACAATGCCGAATAAACTCGAACTCAGGATCAGAGGCAGGCTTGATTCGGGACGGGTAGCAGTCAACAGGAAAACCGGAGGCTGTCAAGGTGCGGGACGGGAGGCGAGAATCAGAGTCCAGGTACAGGCAGTGGTCATAAGGCAGGCTGCAGACAGTCAGAGAGGTTAGTAACAGGCTTGGATCGGTTACACAGATAATCAAGAAGACTAGAGAGCGCTCGGTCATGAAACACGGAGAGACAATACTTCGCAAAGGACGCCGAGTTAACGAGGCAGATATAGCTTAGGACCCAGAGTTAATACAGAACAGGTGTAAAGTAATCAGAGCGTAATGATCCCCGTTAAACTCTAGTATACGTGGAACACTAGTATTCAGGAGAGGGAGCACGGGCCTGAGGGTGGATAGAATCACCAGGGTTAGACACCGTAACACTTATATCCTCTCCAAGTATATAGATTTATATAATATTACTAATAATTCCTGATAAGTATTATTATCTCTGAGTGATGCATCAAACTAATTGTTTTTTTACTCCTGCATTGAAATGAACTGTCTGACTTTCCCCTATCCTCTCTTAATATATAAATGAATAATACCAATAATTATTGGTTATAGTTATTGCTGATAATAATTACAGCAAAATAATATATATATATATATATATATATGTGTGTGTGTGTGTGTGTGTGTGTGTGTGTGTGTGTGTGTGTGTGTATAATTATTATTATTATTCTAAATGAACCAATTGACTAATGAATCAGACTTACTTATCCAACTGCTGTGAACTTTAGGAAACGGAAGTTCAAAAGATAAAATATACTAATATACTATAATAAGAAAGTCTCTCTTTCTCTGTCTCTCAGTTCCAGTCCCTTTCTTAGCACACAACCGGAAAGTGGAGAAAGCTGAAGATGACACCGAGGTAAGAAAAGACGCAGCTTATAAATTATCATCCCAAATTTCCACAAGGTTTCATTCACTAATAGTCATTGTAGGAGCCAAATTGAGCTTTTGAGTTGAATTAATGTTTCTTTTTGGTGAATAGTGGTGTGTGTGTTTGTGGATGAATGAGTGAGTGAGTGAGTGAGTGATTATATGTGACCACAGGTATGTCTACCGCCACCTAAAGGACGGTTGAGAGGCTGAAGGTGGAACCCAAGGGGATGGTCTTTAAAGCCCATCCCCTTGGGTTCCACCTTCAGCCTCTCAACACATATACAAATGCTCTTACTCACATTCTTTATATCTGCTGTTTAAAGGAATGCATGTAATATGAAACCTCACTGTATGTCTACACCATTTTTGAGTTTGTCCAAGAGAAATGTTTGGACAAAATGTTTCCACTGTGTGTTCACAGGATCTGAAGGCGGTGGTGGACGGGATCGAGGGGATTCAGATCTCTCAGTGTCTCGGCCTGGGGGACTTTGACATGATCCGGGTCATCGGGAGGGGCAGTTACGCTAAAGTGCTGCTGGTCCGACTCAAGAAGAACGAACAGATTTACGCCATGAAGGTGGTGAAGAAAGAGCTGGTCCATGATGATGAGGTAACAGCCTGTGTTGTCATGTGGATGAGACTTCTTCAGTTTTATCATAGTGTCTTTGCTGCACCTCACAGATCTGGGAAAATGCAGGAAGTTCTCCTAGTTTGGACGTGTGATTGTCATGCAGTTGACACCAGTAGGTGGTGCTGTGGGATTGCGCTCATTTTAAATCGCATCTTCAGTGGTTTTCACAAGTTTATTCATACTAAAGATAAAGGCACTTTGTTCTAATTGGAAATCAGACTGTTTGCCTGTGAATTATGTATTTTTACATTTTTCTTGTGTCCGCATTATATTTTTAGGAGCCAAATTAAGCTCATCAATGAGCATGGCATTAAAAGAATGAAATAAATACAATAAAATATAAAAGGAGACTTCTGCAAATAATAAGAGAAAAATAAAGGAAAAATGACTATTTTGGAACGATAGCTAATTTATATAATAGAGAGTTAGATTACTGACTTTGTCACAACATCATTATGTGTGTCATTCTGTTTTAAAAGCAACCTGTTTACACCCACATTCAATATCTTTTTGTATATTTAGAATCTTGGTGATTTAATTTCACTTTGAAAAATGTTAGAATTTCTGTCATGTTAAACTTTTTTATACAGTTGAGTATATATAGTTTTTTATTGTAATGCAGTAAGAAATGTAATTTTATTTATTTAGATTATCGTTCAAAAGTTTGGGGTCAGTATAATCTTTAAAGACTTTTGAAAAAAATGAAACACTTTTATACGTTCTATTCATCAAAGAATCCTGGGAAAAAAAATGTATTGCAGTTTCCTCAAAAATAACTTATTTAAACATTGATGATAATCAGAATGACTTCTGAAAGGTCATGTGACACATGATGCTGAAAATGTAGTTTTACATCACAGGAATAAATTACATTTTAAAATATATTAAATCAAAAAAGAGTTGGTTTTAAATTGCAGTTATATTTAACAATATTACCGTTTTGCTGTGTATATGATTAAATGCAGCCATAATGAACATAAGAGACTTCTTTTGAAAAAAAAAAAATCTTATAGACTCTAAACTTTTAAATATTACTGTATTTATTTATTTAATATAACCTTAAATGCAGTGGGATTTAACTTTATTCTAAAAAGCTCAATATAACATTGAGAGACTTTTTTTGGTTTTGTTTGTAAAATCAAAGAGAAAGCGAGTTTCTGTGCACTATTAGCATTAGCAATATCTCTTTCTTTCTCTCCCTGTAATGACACCTGATATGTGTGAACAGGCATCACATAGAAAGACAAACTGAACTCTACAGCTATTCATCACAATGTAAACTCTGTACAGTCAAAGCTATTGTGTCTTTGTAAACTTGGCTCGCTCAGGAACATAAAGCCACATGGCTGTCGGCTAACGCACATGAATGAAGTTCACGAAGAGCAGAGGTCCTTCCAGAATGACAGAGACATGCAGTTGAACTCTGAATATGCACAAACAATGTAATTGCTTCCCCGAAGGCAGGCGTTCCTTCAAGGAATGTGTTCTCCTTTTTCTTAAACTGTACTGTATATGTGTGTTCTGTGTATGTATGGTGTGCAGTCACACTTATTAAGGTTAAATGAGGCAATTTAATGATGGACTCAGTTTGGCATTTTATGCAACAAATTGCAGTTTGACATGCTGTATACATAAATATAGTCACATAGAGTGTTGTGCAACTTAAACTTTGACTACATTCATAACATGGTTCTAAAAAAGTCTTACAATTTCTTAAATTCATTTTAATCAAACTTAAGTTCATTATAATTCTCAAATGGTATAATAAAAGTCTTATAATTTTAAGAGGTCTGAAGAGATTGTGGGGACCGAAATACCATTATTAACTTTTAAAAGGTTATGATGGAATTAAATAAATGTGAACACTGCATGTTTAAAGTCAAAAAGAACAACCTTTTTATTGCCTTTTATTATCCTATCCGCATAATCCAATCCATATGGTTACTATTGATATATTAGTACATACTATACCAATTCAAGTGCATAAGTATATATTAAATAAAATATGTCTAGAGTATTTTAAACTTGCAGTTACCCTGTTTTGCTAATATTAAGTTCTTGATTAATGTTAAGTAAAATAATCTGATTTATTTTGAGATTGTATGAGTTTATTATGTATGGGAATAATGTATTAATTGTAGTCTTAAAGTCTTACATTTAAAGTCTTTTGTTTCTATAAAGGCGATACAAAAAATAAAATATTACATATAAATATTACAAGTAAACTAAAGATAATAGTTTATTCTCTATGGATATTGCACAGTAATATACACATGAAACCCCAGATTTTGGTCAAACATGTGTTTTGCATCATAACTTTTACTATTGTGTTTATTTTAGCTTGGCTAGAATGCCGTATTGACCCGTCAGCATCCAGGACTGGAACTATCCATTTTTTTATTTCATCCAAAATTATTTTAGACAACATTTTTCAAATTCTTGTCTGATTATCATATATGCATTTATGCACCTCATATGAATTGAGAGAGATTTGTGCATGAATAAACTGCAGACTATTAAAGTAGTTAAAATGATAAAAAACTTAGAAAAATGCTGACTAGTCTCAGTTCTTAAAATACACTTCCCTATAATACATTCATATTCATTTTAACTTAAATTCCTGATGATGAACAACATTAATGAATGAATTAATGGCCATGTTATTTGTCGATTACAATATTATAGTTAACCAAAATAAAAAAGTAAAAAAATGTCATTTATTAAAATAAACATTGACTGAATTGTTAATAGTATAAAAAACAGACACATATTTTATTTCTATTAATTGTCAAAGCAATATATCTCACTTTTATTTAGTTTAACTTGATGTAGTAAAATATCTCAAACTAAAGGTGAACTAAATATTGATAAAAAAAATATATAGACATTAACAACAAAATAATTTTACTAAAATAAATAATAGTATCTCAATGAAAATAAAATAATGCATTATACTGGATGTTAGAGGTCAGATAACTTATTTGACAAGACAAATATTATGATTGGCTATTCCACTGAGGGGAGAAAGATGGTAAGATAGAGAAAGAAAACAAAGAAAGATTGAGAAATGTAGGAAGAGAGAAAATTAACATACAATATATACGTACATCATCTGTTTCTCCTCATGTCTTTATGCTGACACTGCTTTCCTGTAATCTGCTTTCCACTCGTCCAGGAAATTAAATTGTTCTGGTTTTGGAAATCGGACTGTGTGTGTGTATGTGTGTGTGTGTAATGTTTTGGGGCCAAAAGTCCCATGAGGAAACCCACTTAACATACTAAACATGCTAATTAAAATCTAAAAATCTTTCTGTTAGTGTTAAGTGTAAGGTCAGTGGATAGAAAACACCTTTAGTTTGGTTTTAAAACAGTATCCGCCAATGAAAACGTCCAGACATGATAGAAAAACAAAGTGTTTGTTTGGGCTGAGAGCTCATTTCACCCGTAGCCTCCCAAAAGACGTTCATCGTCATTTTTCAACTTTAGTTGTTGAGTAACGGACGTTCTCTGGAGTTCTTTGAGCTGATTACAAGTGTTGCTTAATCTTAAAGTGTTGACAGAACAAAAATACTTGACTTTATCAACACATCTCTGAGCCGTGTCTTCACACCCAGAGACATTCTCAATACAGATGTTTTGTAACATCATGTCTGGACGGTTCTGCGAAACGAAAGTGTAATGAGTGTTAGGTGTACATTTGAACGATGCTGTACAATATATACCTTTATTGGCTTCTCTTGTGATTTATTTACATGTCTGTTTCTCTTTTCTCTGTTGTCTTTCCTTTCTGCACTTTTTAAAGAAGAAGAGAAAGGTGCTTTTCTTCTTTTAAATCTGAGATTTGACTCCCCAAAGTGACCGCATGCAATAGTGCCAAATGTTTTCCGCTGTTAAACGATCAATAGATGAGTTTTTCTCAGAAAACACAGGCTTGTTTTTTTCTTTAACCTGAAATAGTCCCCCAGTAGAGGCGGCGAAACATAATGTCCTCTCCTCTAGTTCTTAGAAAGCAGTGAAACAGATTCCTGTCATGATCATTTGCAGTTGATTATTCATGATAAGGCAAATGTCTCTCTCTCTCTCTCTCTCTTTTTCTTCTGGTGTAGGACATTGACTGGGTCCAGACAGAGAAACACGTGTTTGAACAAGCATCGACCAATCCATTCTTAGTGGGTCTTCACTCTTGCTTTCAGACAGAAAGCCGGTAAGAGGAGAATGTACTTCATTTACCAAAGCTTTTTGTAATAGCACACTTAAAATAAGAAATCTTAGCTGCAAGAAAAAGTAATAAAATGTGGAATAATAAATCGTTTTTGTTAAATAAGTAAGTCACTTTTAAAAAAAACTTTTGCTGATAATTTACTCACCCCCATGTCATCCAAGATGTCCACGTCTTTCTTTCTTCTGTCGAAAAGAAATTAAGACATTCTAGGATTTTCTCCATATAACGGACTTCATTGGGAACCAAACGGTTCAAGGTCCAAATGGAGTTTCAGTGCAGCTTCAAAGTGCTTAAAATGACACCAGACAATGAATCAGGGTCTTATCTAGTGACCCTTGAATCATTACTCGAAAAAAGATTTGTTCATTTTGATGAACGAGTTTGAACAGGAGTGTCACGAACGCTTTTCACAGAACAGAGCAAGGCGAGCATTTGTGCTTATAAAACGTAAACTTTTTTATTTATTTTTTAAATGACCAATCGTTTCGCTAGATATTCATCGTCTGGTGTCGTTTAAAGCCCTGTGAAGCTGCACTGGAACTCTCATTTGGACCTTGAACCGTTTGGTTCCCATTGAAGTCCATTATATGGAGAAAATCCTGGAATGTTTTCATCAAAAACCTTCATTTCTTTTCGACTGAAGAAAAAAAGACATGGACATCTTGGATGACATGGGGGTGAATAAATTATCAGCAAAAGTTTTTTTTTTAAAGCGAACTACTTCTTTAACATTCACGAAAGCAGCGTTTGAGATTGACAACCGTGTTTTGTTTCACAGATTTGCTATTTAAATTGCACATAAAACTGCAGGTATGAGCGTATCAAATAATGTCTGTATGAACAGGAAACCAGTCAATGGTGATAGCCATGTTTACAGCCTGTAACCATGGCAACAGATAATGATAGTAAATATTGTGTCTTTTCTTCTGAGCTATTTTGGGCATTTTGGAACAATCCTGCTGTCTTCATTCCCTTTGAAATGCAGCCAAACGTTTTTTTTTTCTTTCCATTCCACCGAAACTCTTTTTTCTAGCTGTTCATCTGCACAATATCACTATTCACTGCTGTTTTTCATAACTTGAGAGGTTGACAGTACTAACAATAGTGAGAAATTACTTGCACCAGACAACTAGTTTTGTAAATTGACTGTGGAGAATTTAAGCTCTTTGAGTTATAGGACATGGTTGTCGATCTTTTTCATGACCAAACGTTGTGTGAACGCACTGTATAGCCAGTATATCTCTCACATACAGCACATCTGAAACAAAAACTATAAACAAATGATGAATGTCTCCTGCTTTCCATTCAGGCTGTTTCTAGTGATTGAGTATGTGAATGGAGGAGATCTTATGTTCCATATGCAGAGGCAGCGGAAGCTTCCAGAGGAACATGCCAGGTTTGTGCAATTTTAAAAAAAAAAGATTGCTGGTTTGGTATTTTCAACTCAGGAGGCCATTTAGATTAGGCCTAATTTTATGTGGGATAGGATGGTTGGATGGTTGATTGAAGGAGAAAAGGAACAATGAGTAGGTCACTAGATGAAAAATTCTTAACTGGTAGTTTGCTAACCAATAAAAATGGGTTTCAGGTAACTATAAATTGATAAATACATAAAAATAAAAAGTCTTTAACCAGATAGCCTAAAGGCCTGTTCACACTAAGGACAATAACTAAAGATAACAATAAAAATGTAGCGCTAAAAATCGTTCTCAATATTCAAAGGTGCATCGCGCAAGTCTCTGAGTTTTTGCAGAACTATGCCCCCTCTGGTGACAAGTGAAACTGCAACCAGAGGTGTGCAGGCTCATGCAGGTTATAACTTGTGTGTTTTATGTCATAGATCAAAACGTGAAAATATTTTGAGGCTTTGTTCACCACAGACCTTATGTCAGGCGATTTAGCAAAAACCCGTTTAAAAATCCCATAGACTTTAGAGCGAGGGAACCGAGAGTACTAAAATGCTACCTCACAACATTTTGGCCTACAAAGAGACGTGATAACTTTGCCACTCTATTGTCCGCTGGTGTGGAAGCTAATGTATTTATCGTTATAGTTATATTAAAAGTAGTGCTGTCAAACGATTAAAATATTTAATCGCGATTAATCGCACTAATGTCATAGTTAACTCGTGATTAATCGCACATTTTTTATCTATTCTAAATGTCTCTTGATTTCTTTTTGTTACATTATTTGACATTATTCTGACAGCCCTAATTAAAAGTTATCATTTATGGTGTGAATGGGCCTAATAGTATATAGTTATGATAGCAAAATAAAAGGTCACTACTGTTCAAATGTTCGGGGTCGATTTTTTTTTTTTTTTTTTTTTTTTAATGGATTTGAAATGTAACGTAAAACCGCTATGAAATGTAATGTTTTAGTTTCTTATTCTTATCAAGGCTGAATTATTTGTTCAACAAACCGTTGAAAATATGATTTCATGATTTTGTATGATTCAAATACAGAAACATTTTTCTGGCATTCACTCTGGCACCATCACAGACTTCAAAAACACGACTCGTCTGTGTAGTTTGATTAACTTGAAATTGTCCGTGCTAATGATTGAACTAAAGCCACGCCCTTGGTTCGAATGCAGATCTCATACACTTCTGTTAGGCTATATTACTCTGTTAGATGATGTGAATCCTGTCACAGCGACTGATCTGAGCACTGTTGCAATGTTTCACACGTCTGATAAACTGAGATCAAACGCAAGCTAATCATTTGAGTCAAGCTCACCCCGACCGGTCCTATCAATATGCGTCCGGCACACCACACATATGCAAATCCACATGCTAATTATGAGTAATGAACCTAAATATTCATGAGTTGCTCCTAAAGGTCTCACAAGCCCTTGCTGATCGCTGACATGAAGCAAAAGATTCAGAATGCCAAACCTGAAACCTGATCGGAAATGTCACCACTCATTTTGTCCTACTTTGAACACCTTTCTTTTTATTTGCTTTTTTTCTAACTTTAGACAGGGTTGAGACAGTTAGATGCACAGTATAGGATGCAATACTAATTTTAAGAAATTGCTTGTCACATCGCTAATGGTGTCACAGGTTAAGGATGTTAAAGGACAGATTATTGTACAGATTATAGTACCTCAGGATTGTTAAATGCTTGATTCTGATTGGTTGACACATGGTCTCTAATGGATTGATATAAAGCCTTGTTCACTACCATTTAAAAGTTTGGGGTCAGTAAGATTTCATTAAATAATCAAAGTAAAGACAAGGCATATAACTTGCACAAACTTGTTTTTGGGTGAACTAACCCTTTAAGCAGCCCAGCTATTAATATATATAACAATAAGAAATAATTCTTGAGAAGCAAATCAGCGTATTTGAATGATTTCGGAGGGATCATGTGACTAAAAACTAGAGTAATGATGCTGAAAATTCAGTTTTGCATCACAGGTTTTAAATATTTATTCATATAGAAAATTGCATTTTAAATTGTAATAATATTTCACAATGGCATTGTTTTTACTATATTGTTTATTCAATAAACGCTGTCTTGATAGTTAACAAATCTCTCCGACCCTAAACTTTTTTAAACGATTGTGTGTTAAATGTGGAAATCAACAATTCCTCTTCAATTAGGCCTCATCTGTATGTTTTAAAATGACGAGCCTTGCCAATGACGTCTTTTTTTCCTGTTTCCTGCAGATTTTATGCTGCTGAAATTTGCATCGCTCTTAATTTTCTGCATGAGAAGGGCATTATTTACCGGGATTTAAAACTGGACAATGTACTATTGGACCAGGATGGCCATATCAAACTTACAGACTATGGCATGTGCAAGGTAGAACCTAATACTAAACACAAATAGAAGTAGCGATTGATGTATCTCTCAATAAGTCCAAAAATACTGTTAAAACAGTGTAGAACTCATACCAGATTTTGTTTCAGGAGGGAATCAGACCAGGTGACACCACCAGCACTTTCTGTGGGACGCCCAACTACATCGCCCCAGAGATCCTGAGGGGAGAGGATTACGGTAGGTGTGAATAAATGAATCCATACACCCCCTGCTGTCTATACTGCACAATCTTAACATGGTAAAATGTATATATTTAATGTTCTGTGAATTCTACTGATGAAGATTGAACTCTTCTTTTTCTGTGTTTTAGGGTTTAGTGTTGACTGGTGGGCACTGGGTGTGCTCATGTTTGAAATGATGGCAGGTCGATCTCCCTTTGACATCATCACTGACAATCCTGACATGAACACAGAGGAATATCTCTTCCAAGGTGACGACTTTTCAATTCAATAGTTCAGTGTAAACCATGTATTAAGGAAATTTCATTTATTTTCGCCAAAGCCAATTTTTACTTCCATTCGGCGCTTGTCAGGAGTTAATTTTGGACCTACTCACAGTTTTTACAGTGATCATGCAGCTATATATATAAATCTCTAGTAACACTTTATTTTACAGTGTCCTTGTTACTTATGTTATATGTTGTTTCTATAGTAATGTAACTAACCCTAAACTAAAACCTAATCCTTAACTCTATAGGAAGTACATGTAGTTAATTAGTATTACTCTAATAAGTAAATACGGACACCTTAAAATAAAGTCTAACCAAATCTCTTCATCTTTTCCCCCCAAATTATAGATGGTATGTTCAATTCTGGTAGAGTGAAATGGACAAACTTTTGAAGAGTTTTATTTTATTTTGTTGGTAACACTTTTTGATCGTCCACTTTAGACATTCTACTAACCATAATTAACTTAGCAATTATTCAACTTATTCTACTAACCCGAACTCTAACATTTTACTACTGTCTACTAATACTCTATTGAGAGTTAGTTGACATGTAATTGCAAACTCACTTAGTAGAATGTCTAAAGTGGACCATCAAAATAAAGTGTAACCATTTTTTTCCTATACGTCATTACTATTGGTCACCCTTTACATCTGTTTGTGTTTTTGCAAGTATTCAAGCAAAGTAAGAGCTTGTGAATGCACTCTATCATGAAGTGCCGCACACAGTTTGAACTATCTCTGCTTGTTGCATATATATATATATAAAATGCAAATTTTTTATGTATTTGAAAAGTGTAGAAGACGTCTTAGTCATCGATAGATGCATTTGTCATCAAATCATAGCTAATACACTCTTAGTCTGTATGTAGCACTTATTTTTTGATAACATGAGATTTTGCTGAGTGCCCATATAGTTTAAACGCAAAATTAAAACGCAATGTGATGTACTTGCTGCCTCTAGAACTGGCTTTTCTAATGACGGACAAAACACATACTGTATGTCCGCTGGTCCATTTCAGCTTTATTTTAGTAAAATTGTAATAATATAATGGCAGATGCGAGTGTCTGACCATATATAAAGGCACTTATAAAAATGTCCTTAAAAATAGTGTTTTTGGAGACATGTCGGCCCGACAGCGATGATATGTTCAGCCCTTCACGGCATGTGTGCCATTCCTTAATGAGACATTCTTTCATCCCCCCTTTCCTCGACTCCCTTCCATCTCCAGAGCAGAGAGTGTGTGGTCATCTGCTTCCCTGTCTGTTCTCTGGTGCCCCAGCCGTGAGGGCAGCGTGCTCCTGGATCCCTCTCGTTCATACAGACACACACGACATGAACCTGGATCTCTCTCCACGACCGGAACTCCGTTCCCCCAATCCAAACCTCAGTTCGTCCATATGCTGCAGAATCGTCCCGGTCCAACCTCCCCCCGGCCCTACACGGCGCTCCGCCGCCCACCCAGGAGCAGGGCAGATGCTGCCACCGCCGAGCCAACACTTTAGCCGCTTTCGGGCCGCCGTCCAAACCGCGTCACAGCAGCAGGGCAGAGCCCCTGCAAGATCTAAATCCCTTTAGCTTTTCATTTGGAAAAGAAAACAAACAGGAGGATGTGGCATTCAGAGAGGGGAAAGATAAACGCTCGTCTGCACTCCGTCTTTGAGAGAGAGAGATGAAATTTAACAGGCTTTACTTCTGGACGGTTGCCCGAGATACGCAACTGTAAAAGAAATCCAAAAATGCTGGGATGAGACGTATTAAAAAGGCAATTTTTTATTTATTTTTTACTTTTTGTGGGGCGTTTTAAATCCACTTAACACCGCGACAGAATTTTATGAATTTACAGAAATAAACATGGAGCGGGAGAAATCGTTTGTTTTGAATATGGAAGGGCTTATTCAGGCGTCTGTAGTGTGTGGGTGTACGAGCGAGAGATTTTGTGTGTGTGGGTTAAAGCCTGTCTCTCTCTGACACTGCCGCACAACACGACGGGCATACTCTGCAAGAATGACTCATACTCTTTTATCTTCGCTTTCTTTTTTCCCCTCTCTCTTTCAGTAATTTTGGAGAAGCCGATACGGATTCCCAGGTCATTGTCTGTTAAGGCTGCGAGTGTGCTGAAAGGTTTTCTGAACAAGGTGAGAACAGAATGTTCTTGGTATGTGAACGAACACTGCAGGTTGCAATACAGCTGTCATGTTTTTGCAAAACACAAGGAGATGAGAGGTTATACAGAACAAAACACATTAAAAATATCATTCAGTAAAATTGTATTATTAGTGTTATTGAATAAACTAGTACTGCACGTGCCAGCACCAAGTACGGTGATGTCATCAAAGGATTTTGTAAAAACAGTTCAACATTTCATGAACTCTAAGGTCATGCTTCTATCGAAGCCATATTGTAAGTCAGTGTGATTTCAACTTCATTAAAATTGATTCAGTGAAATTAACAGAAACAGAAATTAATATATATTTGAAGTATTGTAATATTTTACCTATTCTATTTTATATATGTTTTTTAAAATATTTCACTTAATATTTTTATAAAAATTCTGTCAGTTAAGTCAGTGGTACGCAGTGGTGTAGGCAGAAATTGTATTTTGGGTGGGCCAGTGAAAAAGTGAGTGGGCCCATAGTTTTTCCCAGAAAAAATGACTTATATTAATAACAACAATAATAATTAAAACTTAGAGAATAGAAAAATTTATAGACAAACTGCAAAAACAGTTACACCTTTATTTTGCAATATTCCGGAAATCGTGTTCATCCAACATAAAGGCTGGACAAACCAGTATAGACCACATTAACCTGTCTATTTTATTCAGTTCACCAGAAAATAAAGTAATCTAAAATAATAATATTGCAGTTAGATCGGCGGGTAAACCCTATATTTCTATATTATTATAATACTGATACCAGATACAGATAATACTGGTATTGGCCAGACTGATTCAATTACATCTTACAAAATTCTTTACGTAATGAGTAGTTAGTAATCACTATTATGCTCCATTACACGAGAAAAATGGATGAGAAACAAACAGGCTCTTAGGGGGGAAAAAATGCCATAAATCATGAACGTTGCACACTGAGGTTTATAAATGAGGGTCTTAACTCTACACAAACGTGCACACAGTTTGACTCTGATTGAACGAATATACAGTATGTGCTATAATTAGGAGGGTCATCATCCTCCAGATGAAACTGATCTCTTGAGGGTGCGCACACTTCTTTTCGTTTGCCTGTGTGCCTGTCTCTTGATTAAATCTATGAATAATGAAGCTTTTTCCTTTAATTGTCAAGACAAATTGCGTTTATTGAAGCTCTGGGGTTCCTCAAACTCAACAGCGGCCTGTAATCAGTGTTATCAGCCCTCTTAGCCTCTGCCTGATTCATTGGGATTAAATGAGCCTAGATCAGTGCAGCGAGTTGCTTCAAGACCCTTGAATCATCAACTACAATCTCAGAGCACATGATAACGCATGCACTAGTGCTATGTTTTGGGTTAAACTCCAGTCTTTTGAAATAAAGAGGACATGAAATTAGGTTTCATGTTTTTGAAGTTCTCTACTCCAGATCTGGCTTTTGTTAGGTGTGTTATTAATAGGGTGTGTGTTCTGTTCAGGACCCGAAAGAGAGGCTGGGATGCCAAGTTCAGACCGGATTCACAGACATCAAGGCTCATACATTCTTCAGAAGCATAGACTGGGACCAGGTAGGCTTTTTGTCACTTTTTAATATATGGAGAGATTGCTTATGGACTAATGGAAGTTGCCTGGCTGGCTCTGATATCTTTACTCTTTTTCCACCCTCTTAAAATTAGCATCATCAAACGTAGTTAAGTTTTTCATGGCATGAAACGAGTCATCAATACTTATGGTCTGCCTGAGAACAATGTTTACTTTGCTCCACCCTAAAACACTGCAGTTCTAGCTGAAGCGTGG
This sequence comes from Cyprinella venusta, assembly GCA_038021265.1. NCBI lineage: Eukaryota > Metazoa > Chordata > Actinopteri > Cypriniformes > Leuciscidae > Cyprinella > Cyprinella venusta. The sequence goes on along the minus strand of CM075872.1, from coordinate 9,043,328 downwards.
ACGAGTTTGGTTTCTGTTGTCCACATGTCGAAAAGATGTGTTTTAAGCACAAATCCACTTGCATGCACTTCCAAATGATGAGGACTCGGGCTCGAATTGATAGGGTATATTGGACTGACGCCATCATTACTATTCATATCACTGTGTATACAAGTGCTGAGGAAGCATCCGGAGCTGAAATTCAGAAATTGACATTTTGTTTCTGGCAAGTGCTGTAATCGGTAGATCAATCACAACAGACTGGGCCATCTGACCAATCAGAGCAGGTCTAGAGAGACCACATTGTTTAGAGAAGAGCAATAATGCTGCAATGTATGTTATGAGAAAAATTGGATGCATGGAAATCTATTGTAGGAGACCTCCTAAACAAAATTAGGAACATTTAATATAACATATTAGGGGCATCAAAGAGGTTATCAAAGAGGATCTGGTTTAAAGTACTGTCTAAAACCCAGACTGAAAATATTACTACTCTAGAAAATACTACTCTTAGAGACTGTTTAAGCAAGGTTTATTGAAGTTGTCTATGAACTACACTTTTGGAAGAGGGAATGTAGTGTGTGGTCATTGATAGGTGGGTGTTATCCTCCTTACAAGCAGCAGAAATGAAAGAGAATATCAAATGAGATTCAGCCTTTGCTGAAGCGGCACAAGGTTTAAGGGGGGATGTTAATTGGTCTGGTATAAATGATGCACACAATGCTGAAACATGAAAGTCAGGGAGAGAGCATACAATATTCAGGAATTGCAGAGAGAGAGTGTGTGTGTGTGTGTGTGTGTGTGTAATGAATGAATTAGAATGTGTAATGCCTGGTTCAGATTATACCATTTTTAGCCCGATTTTGGCACGATCCGTTTGACGTAGGGATTCTTAAACAACAAGGGGCGTCTGGACCCAAGATTTGATCGTATCTCGTATAGTCTGTCATAGTGGGCGACAACCTACGTCGTGTCTGCCATGCTTCACGACATCACGACAAAAAGACTAGCATGTTTCATTTTTTAACGGTCGTCCACGACGGCCAATAGGAGCACAGAAGCTTTTCCGTACACAACTTTCAAAAATGGCGAAACGAAAAAGAGACAATGGTGCTAACGTTAAGACTAAAAGTTAAAAATAAAATAGGCTAATTTTACAACTCCCCCAAATTTAAACAGTTGGGTTTTACCGTTTTCGAATCCTTTCAGCCAATTTTCTGATATTTAGAAGACTATCAGTAACCAGAGAGTTTCCGGTCTCATTGACTACCATAGTAGGAAAAAATATATACTATGGTAGTCAATGAGACCAGAAACTGTCTGGTTAGTGATAGTGATAGTCTTCTAAATATCAGAAAATCGGCTGAAAGATTTCGAAAACGGTAAAACTCAACTGTTTAACTCTGAGGGAGAGTTAAATGTGTCATCAAATCTTTAATATTCATCCATGCATGCTTCATTTTATTTATTTATTTATTTAATATGTTATTATATTCCTCATCTCTTATAATTTTCTCTGCATAAACTACATCCCTTTCTTACATCAACAACCAATGGATTAAACCAAGACCACATCCTACATTGTTTTTTAATATTAAATCAGTAATTTGTCATTAATGCGCTACAATGTTGAAGATCTTTGCAGATATGGAAAATCAGGGCAGAGAGTCTGAAAACAGCTTGTAGATTCAGTCCGGGTCATAAAAACTGCAGAGGCAGCAAATTAGTTCTTTCCCCACTATATCATCTCATACTTGCCTCAGACACACTGTATTTGTACTGTACATCTACACATAACTGAGTCCTCAGCCAGGCGTTCAGCTGTGATCTGTCGCGTTTTGTTAGCTGTAATTGCAGTTAGCGTTGGCTGGTCGTGTCCGCCGTGTATTTCCTGATGTGCACTCACAAGTTCGGCAACGTGGAAAGGAAATTATACGCTCTAGAGTTCTGTCACTAACGCACCATGCTTCAGTTGCTGGGATTTTCTGCCACTTTACCAGCGTAATGGATGAGTTTGGACACACAGACTTGCACACAACTCCCTAATAAACGGGGTTGCGCTACACTTGTTGTTAATTGCTCATGAATGAATGAAGACATTGATTTGATGCTCAACTGAAAGCACGTAGCCTGTCTAAACTATTTCTGTGTCTGATATAACCTTTTCAAGTGGATATTCGCTGCTGTGCTTCTGTGCAGTGTGATATTTCAGTTTGACCTTGCCATTGCAGAAATATTTCTATTCATCTTTCTTTTGATGATCTGGCGAATGTCTGTAATGAGTCAGGAGAAACTTGTCTTTCAGCTTTAACAGATGCCATATACAGGTGTTTCTTTAACTATGAGTGCATTTCACCTTTTCAAGAAATAAACTTTTTTTAAAACACACATTTATTAAATGTCCTGGAGTGGATGTACATATATCACAGGACAATGCTGTCATTTATAACGATTGTCTAACGAATGTCGCTTCCACAGCATTTCACACTTTTAAAAATAAAAAAATGTATTATCAAAGTTAATTGAATCGACATTTATTATTTAACTAATTGTATGAAATTAATTACTCAAAATTTATTTCAAATTATTTTTAATAAAATATAAAAGTGTGAGTTTAACTATTAATGTTACTGGGTTTCAAAATATAATAATTGTGTGATACATTTTTTTATGCTTTAAGATTAAAAGATTGTAGTAATACTTTATTAACCACACGGCCTATGATATATTAAAGTAAAACTAATATTTTTACAACAAAAGTTCTTTTATTTTAGCTACTTTTTAAAGGATGAAGGGGTTTTGTTAATTTTCCAAGAGTTTTAATGTAAGCTTTATTGAATTATCACCCATATCCTAGCTGTTTACGGAGAGTGTTGCAACTATTTTTAAAATGACAGGGAGAAATAATGTGGAATTTGGAAATATATATATATATAGGAAAAATGTCATGGAGTGCAGATTAGTGAAATGAGTGAAGCTTCGGTGTTGCTTTAGGGACTGCGATTTAGACAGTGAGAGACAGAAGGGGGTGAAAGAGACGGTGTGAGGCAGATTGCAAACGATAGAGTGAGAAAGGCTTGAATGAGGAGAGGGAAATGATTTTAGACAGTGAGAGACAAAGTGGGAGAGAGTGAGAAAAGGAGAGAGAGATGAATGAGAAGAGGGAGTTGGACTGAGACGGTGAGAGACAGTGATAGAGAGCGAGCTGAATGAGAAAGCAGGGGGTAGACTTGAGCGCTGGTGTAAAAGCTTGTCTCCGCTCAGACAGATCCTCTTCACACCGTCTGCAGTGTTGGGCCCTGGAGGAGAGACTCACTCTCTGTGACGCCAGCATAAAGACAGATTTAGCAGGGGAGGCTGAACAGGAAGTCCACATCTAGGAGTTTTGGACCTGGTACATGTAGAACCTAGAAATTGGTATCCATGAGCTCTCTACTCTTTGTTTTAGCTGAGACCTGTTTGAATTTGACGGCCCATTTGGCAACATAAACAGCATGTATACTGTACGATAGGGTCCAAAAGTGTGTTTGTTTGGAACTTTTTCATCAAAAACAGCTTCCTTTTGAATGTATTTTTTGTAATCAGATGGTGTGCTGTAGCTGCATACCAGTCCACCTAACTGGATTATGCTATCCATCTGAACCTTGTGCGCTTGATAGCACTACACATCACCAGCTAGGTTTAGGACCTGACTTGGAGTCAGTCTCACTCTTCACAGTATGAATCAGAGGCATCCACATGAACAGTAAGAGGACATTCAATTGGCTTGTGTCTTCCTCAAGTTGGAGACAAAGAAAAAAAAAATTATAGACGTCTATCTGAGATTGGTTGAGCATGATGAGTGCGTTAACATGCTTTATACCTAACAGTCGCTGGATCAGTGTGTGTATGTGTGCGTGTGTAACAGAGCAATTGTGATTACTCTTTCACCTTTCACGCTCTGTTTGTGTATCCTCTGTGATTGTTTATTTACAAACTTTTTCTGAACTGTCTGTACATGCATATAGTCAGACTGCAAATTGTAAATATAGCACAAAATCATAAATGCACTCACTTGTAGCATTTAAAATGTATTTTAGCGGTATATATATATATATATATCCATTTGCCAAGATACCAGCTCTGAGTTTTCTCCTGTAATGCCCAATGAGTTTGGAGAACAACTGACAAGAGATCAGAGACCATTCCTCCATACAGAATCTCTCCAGTTCCTTCAGATTCACAAGTTCATGTTGGCGCTTCTTCTCTTCAGTTCAGACCACTCATTCATTAGGTCAGGGGTCTGGGTCGGTCATGGCAGAAGCTTCATTTTGTGCTCCCTAACACATTTTTGTGTTGATTTTGATGTTTGTTTTGGATGGTTGTCCTGATGGAAGATCCAACCACGGCCCGTTATAAGATTTCTAGCAGAAACCGTCAGGTTTTGATTTTTGATTTCTGTTGATATTTGATAGAATCCACAATATCTGAACAGAAAAATATGCTCACAACATTAAAGAGTTTCAATTCTTTTACTTCAATGAAAGGTTAGAATTTTGGCAATTTTTTGATAAAAGATCAAAAGGATAAACGATGCAGATTTTGATCAAAGTTTTGATCAAATTTACCAAGGCCAAGCCCTTAATTCTGAGCACGACTGTGTGTGTGTCTATACACGTTAGACAAATTTGTCTGGTTTTCAGACTATTCCTCAGTACTCCAGCATAGATAATCATTTTGTACTTTATGTGGATTTCCTGTTTTCTTATCCACAGCTGCAGTGAAATCAAGGTCTTTTCTAATGTTTGTAGAAGGACACAACTGTAAATCAGAGACATTGTTTAATCTTAAAAGATTAAGTCTTAAAAGCATTTTATTCAAATTGGCTCAATTAAATGAATCATTGTAATTCAGACCTGGTTTCCTTCTTTTTTTTTAAGTGGCAATAAAAAGAAACAAGCTTTTCTCTATTATTCTAGAACACAGACACAGCCAGAACAGCCGTGAGTCACGGAGATCAAGCGATAATTGTGTGTGTGCGTGATTTTTATTTCAGCCAGCTTTGCCACTGCAGTTGTTTGAATGAACTAATAGGAATTATCCAGGGTAGTTGCACAT
>CM075872.1:7683735-7838052 GCA_038021265.1 Cyprinella venusta | reverse complement strand
TTGTTACCCCTTATGTTTTTTTTTTCGGTCAAAACTTTGACATCCGATATCTCGGCTCTGGAAGGGTCTAGAGCCTCCATTTTTGCGCGCTGGTCGAAGTCTCGTGGCCCTCTGTCAGAATCCAGAGTTTCAAGAAGATCGGAGGGGGTCAAAATTTCGGCCAAAAACGACAGTGTTACCCCTTATGTTTTTTTTTCAGGTCAAAACTTTGACATCCGATATCTCGGCTCTGGAAGGGTCTAGAGCCTCCATTTTTGCGCGCTGGTCGAAGTCTCGTGGCCCTCTGTCAGAATCCAGAGTTTCAAGAAGATCGGAGGGGGTCAAAATTTCGGCCAAAAACGACAGTGTTACCCCTTATGTTTTTTTTTCGGGTCAAAACTTTGACATCCGATATCTCGGCTCTGGAAGGGTCTAGAGCCTCCATTTTTGCGCGCTGGTCGAAGTCTCGTGGCCCTCTGTCAGAATCCAGAGTTTCAAGAAGATCGGAGGGGGTCAAAATTTCGGCCAAAACGACAGTGTTACCCCTTATGTTTTTTTTTCAGGTCAAAACTTTGACATCCGATATCTCGGCTCTGGAAGGGTCTAGAGCCTCCATTTTTGCGCGCTGGTCGAAGTCTCGTGGCCCTCTGTCAGAATCCAGAATTTCAAGAAGATCGGAGGGGGTCAAAATTTCGGCCAAAAACGACAGTGTTACCCCTTATGTTTTTTTTCGGGTCAAAACTTTGACATCCGATATCTTGGCTCTGGAAGGGTCTAGAGCCTCCATTTTTGCGCGCTGGTCGAAGTCTCGTGGCCCTCTGTCAGAATCCAGAGTTTCAAGAAGATCGGAGGGGGTCAAAATTTCTGCCAAAAACGACAGTGTTACCCCTTATGTTTTTTTTTAGATCAAAACTTTGACATCCGATATCTCGGCTCTGGAAGGGTCTAGAGCCTCCATTTTTGCGCGCTGGTCGAAGTCTCGTGGCCCTCTGTCAGAATCCAGAGTTTCAAGAAGATCGGAGGGGGTCAAAATTTCGGCCAAAAACGACAGTGTTACCCCTTATGTTTTTTTTTCGGGTCAAAACTTTGACATCCGATATCTCGGCTCTGGAAGGGTCTAGAGCCTCCATTTTTGCGCGCTGGTCGAAGTCTCGTGGCCCTCTGTCAGAATCCAGAGTTTCAAGAAGATCGGAGGGGGTCAAAATTTCGGCCAAAAACGACAGTGTTACCCCTTATGTTTTTTTTTCAGGTCAAAACTTTGACATCCGATATCTCGGCTCTGGAAGGGTCTAGAGCCTCCATTTTTGCGCGCTGGTCGAAGTCTCGTGGCCCTCTGTCAGAATCCAGAGTTTCAAGAAGATCGGAGGGGGTCAAAATTTCGGCCAAAAACGACAGTGTTACCCCTTATGTTTTTTTTTCGGGTCAAAACTTTGACATCCGATATCTCGGCTCTGGAAGGGTCTAGAGCCTCCATTTTTGCGCGCTGGTCGAAGTCTCGTGGCCCTCTGTCAGAATCCAGAGTTTCAAGAAGATCGGAGGGGGTCAAAATTTCGGCCAAAAACGACAGTGTTACCCCTTATGTTTTTTTTTCAGGTCAAAACTTTGACATCCGATATCTCGGCTCTGGAAGGGTCTAGAGCCTCCATTTTTGCGCGCTGGTCGAAGTCTCGTGGCCCTCTGTCAGAATCCAGAATTTCAAGAAGATCGGAGGGGGTCAAAATTTCGGCCAAAAACGACAGTGTTACCCCTTATGTTTTTTTTCGGGTCAAAACTTTGACATCCGATATCTTGGCTCTGGAAGGGTCTAGAGCCTCCATTTTTGCGCGCTGGTCGAAGTCTCGTGGCCCTCTGTCAGAATCCAGAGTTTCAAGAAGATCGGAGGGGGTCAAAATTTCTGCCAAAAACGACAGTGTTACCCCTTATGTTTTTTTTTAGATCAAAACTTTGACATCCGATATCTCGGCTCTGGAAGGGTCTAGAGCCTCCATTTTTGCGCGCTGGTCGAAGTCTCGTGGCCCTCTGTCAGAATCCAGAGTTTCAAGAAGATCGGAGGGGGTCAAAATTTCGGCCAAAAACGACAGTGTTACCCCTTATGTTTTTTTTTCGGGTCAAAACTTTGACATCCGATATCTCGGCTCTGGAAGGGTCTAGAGCCTCCATTTTTGCGCGCTGGTCGAAGTCTCGTGGCCCTCTGTCAGAATCCAGAGTTTCAAGAAGATCGGAGGGGGTCAAAATTTCGGCCAAAAACGACAGTGTTACCCCTTATGTTTTTTTTTCAGGTCAAAACTTTGACATCCGATATCTCGGCTCTGGAAGGGTCTAGAGCCTCCATTTTTGCGCGCTGGTCGAAGTCTCGTGGCCCTCTGTCAGAATCCAGAATTTCAAGAAGATCGGAGGGGGTCAAAATTTCGGCCAAAAACGACAGTGTTACCCCTTATGTTTTTTTTTCGGGTCAAAACTTTGACATCCGATATCTCGGCTCTGGAAGGGTCTAGAGCCTCCATTTTTGCGCGCTGGTCGAAGTCTCGTGGCCCTCTGTCAGAATCCAGAGTTTCAAGAAGATCGGAGGGGGTCAAAATTTCTGCCAAAAACGACAGTGTTACCCCTTATGTTTTTTTTTAGATCAAAACTTTGACATCCGATATCTCGGCTCTGGAAGGGTCTAGAGCCTCCATTTTTGCGCGCTGGTCGAAGTCTCGTGGCCCTCTGTCAGAATCCAGAGTTTCAAGAAGATCGGAGGGGGTCAAAATTTCGGCCAAAAACGACAGTGTTACCCCTTATGTTTTTTTTTCGGGTCAAAACTTTGACATCCGATATCTCGGCTCTGGAAGGGTCTAGAGCCTCCATTTTTGCGCGCTGGTCGAAGTCTCGTGGCCCTCTGTCAGAATCCAGAGTTTCAAGAAGATCGGAGGGGGTCAAAATTTCGGCCAAAAACGACAGTGTTACCCCTTATGTTTTTTTTTCAGGTCAAAACTTTGACATCCGATATCTCGGCTCTGGAAGGGTCTAGAGCCTCCATTTTTGCGCGCTGGTCGAAGTCTCGTGGCCCTCTGTCAGAATCCAGAGTTTCAAGAAGATCGGAGGGGGTCAAAATTTCGGCCAAAAACGACAGTGTTACCCCTTATGTTTTTTTTTTAGATCAAAACTTTGACATCCGATATCTCGGCTCTGGAAGGGTCTAGAGCCTCCATTTTTGCGCGCTGGTCGAAGTCTCGTGGCCCTCTGTCAGAATCCAGAGTTTCAAGAAGATCGGAGGGGGTCAAAATTTCGGCCAAAAACGACAGTGTTACCCCTTATGTTTTTTTTTCAGGTCAAAACTTTGACATCCGATATCTCGGCTCTGGAAGGGTCTAGAGCCTCAATTTTTGCGCGCTGGTCGAAGTCTCGTGGCCCTCTGTCAGAATCCAGAGTTTCAAGAAGATCGGAGGGGGTCAAAATTTCGGCCAAAAACGACAGTGTTACCCCTTATGTTTTTTTTTCGGGTCAAAACTTTGACATCCGATATCTCGGCTCTGGAAGGGTCTAGAGCCTCCATTTTTGCGCGCTGGTCGAAGTCTCATGGCCCTCTGTCAGAATCCAGAGTTTCAAGAAGATCGGAGGGGGTCAAAATTTCGGCCAAAAACGACAGTGTTACCCCTTATGTTTTTTTTTTAGATCAAAACTTTGACATCCGATATCTCGGCTCTGGAAGGGTCTAGAGCCTCCATTTTTGCGCGCTGGTCGAAGTCTTGTGGCCCTCTGTCAGAATCCAGAGTTTCAAGAAGATCGGAGGGGGTCAAAATTTCGGCCAAAAACGACAGTGTTACCCCTTATGTTTTTTTTTTCAGGTCAAAACTTTGACATCCGATATCTCGGCTCTGGAAGGGTCTAGAGCCTCCATTTTTGCGCGCTGGTCGAAGTCTCGTGGCCCTCTGTCAGAATCCAGAGTTTCAAGAAGATCGGAGGGGGTCAAAATTTCGGCCAAAAACGACAGTGTTACCCCTTATGTTTTTTTTTTCGGGTCAAAACTTTGACATCCGATATCTCGGCTCTGGAAGGGTCTAGAGCCTCCATTTTTGCGCGCTGGTCGAAGTCTCGTGGCCCTCTGTCAGAATCCAGAGTTTCAAGAAGATCGGAGGGGGTCAAAATTTCGGCCAAAAACGACAGTGTTACCCCTTATGTTTTTTTTTCAGGTCAAAACTTTGACATCCGATATCTCGGCTCTGGAAGGGTCTAGAGCCTCCATTTTTGCGCGCTGGTCGAAGTCTCGTGGCCCTCTGTCAGAATCCAGAATTTCAAGAAGATCGGAGGGGGTCAAAATTTCGGCCAAAAACGACAGTGTTACCCCTTATGTTTTTTTTTCGGGTCAAAACTTTGACATCCGATATCTCGGCTCTGGAAGGGTCTAGAGCCTCCATTTTTGTGTGCTGGTCGAAGTCTCGTGGCCCTCTGTCAGAATCCAGAATTTCAAGAAGATCGGAGGGGGTCAAAATTTCGGCCAAAAACGACAGTGTTACCCCTTATGTTTTTTTTTCGGGTCAAAACTTTGACATCCGATATCTCGGCTCTGGAAGGGTCTAGAGCCTCCATTTTTGCGCGCTGGTCGAAGTCTCGTGGCCCTCTGTCAGAATCCAGAGTTTCAAGAAGATCGGAGGGGGTCAAAATTTCGGCCAAAAACGACAGTGTTACCCCTTATGTTTTTTTTTCAGGTCAAAACTTTGACATCCGATATCTCGGCTCTGGAAGGGTCTAGAGCCTCCATTTTTGCGCGCTGGTCGAAGTCTCGTGGCCCTCTGTCAGAATCCAGAATTTCAAGAAGATCGGAGGGGGTCAAAATTTCGGCCAAAAACGACAGTGTTACCCCTTATGTTTTTTTTTCGGGTCAAAACTTTGACATCCGATATCTCGGCTCTGGAAGGGTCTAGAGCCTCCATTTTTGCGCGCTGGTCGAAGTCTCGTGGCCCTCTGTCAGAATCCAGAGTTTCAAGAAGATCGGAGGGGGTCAAAATTTCTGCCAAAAACGACAGTGTTACCCCTTATGTTTTTTTTTTAGATCAAAACTTTGACATCCGATATCTCGGCTCTGGAAGGGTCTAGAGCCTCCATTTTTGCGCGCTGGTCGAAGTCTCGTGGCCCTCTGTCAGAATCCAGAGTTTCAAGAAGATCGGAGGGGGTCAAAATTTCGGCCAAAAACGACAGTGTTACCCCTTATGTTTTTTTTTCGGGTCAAAACTTTGACATCCGATATCTCGGCTCTGGAAGGGTCTAGAGCCTCCATTTTTGCGCGCTGGTCGAAGTCTCGTGGCCCTCTGTCAGAATCCAGAGTTTCAAGAAGATCGGAGGGGGTCAAAATTTCGGCCAAAAACGACAGTGTTACCCCTTATGTTTTTTTTTCAGGTCAAAACTTTGACATCCGATATCTCGGCTCTGGAAGGGTCTAGAGCCTCCATTTTTGCGCGCTGGTCGAAGTCTCGTGGCCCTCTGTCAGAATCCAGAGTTTCAAGAAGATCGGAGGGGGTCAAAATTTCGGCCAAAAACGACAGTGTTACCCCTTATGTTTTTTTTTAGATCAAAACTTTGACATCCGATATCTCGGCTCTGGAAGGGTCTAGAGCCTCCATTTTTGCGCGCTGGTCGAAGTCTCGTGGCCCTCTGTCAGAATCCAGAGTTTCAAGAAGATCGGAGGGGGTCAAAATTTCGGCCAAAAACGACAGTGTTACCCCTTATGTTTTTTTTTCAGGTCAAAACTTTGACATCCGATATCTCGGCTCTGGAAGGGTCTAGAGCCTCAATTTTTGCGCGCTGGTCGAAGTCTCGTGGCCCTCTGTCAGAATCCAGAGTTTCAAGAAGATCGGAGGGGGTCAAAATTTCGGCCAAAAACGACAGTGTTACCCCTTATGTTTTTTTTTCGGGTCAAAACTTTGACATCCGATATCTCGGCTCTGGAAGGGTCTAGAGCCTCCATTTTTGCGCGCTGGTCGAAGTCTCGTGGCCCTCTGTCAGAATCCAGAGTTTCAAGAAGATCGGAGGGGGTCAAAATTTCGGCCAAAAACGACAGTGTTACCCCTTATGTTTTTTTTTCAGGTCAAAACTTTGACATCCGATATCTCGGCTCTGGAAGGGTCTAGAGCCTCCATTTTTGCGCGCTGGTCGAAGTCTCGTGGCCCTCTGTCAGAATCCAGAGTTTCAAGAAGATCGGAGGGGGTCAAAATTTCGGCCAAAAACGACAGTGTTACCCCTTATGTTTTTTTTTTAGATCAAAACTTTGACATCCGATATCTCGGCTCTGGAAGGGTCTAGAGCCTCCATTTTTGCGCGCTGGTCGAAGTCTCGTGGCCCTCTGTCAGAATCCAGAGTTTCAAGAAGATCGGAGGGGGTCAAAATTTCGGCCAAAAACGACAGTGTTACCCCTTATGTTTTTTTTTCAGGTCAAAACTTTGACATCCGATATCTCGGCTCTGGAAGGGTCTAGAGCCTCAATTTTTGCGCGCTGGTCGAAGTCTCGTGGCCCTCTGTCAGAATCCAGAGTTTCAAGAAGATCGGAGGGGGTCAAAATTTCGGCCAAAAACGACAGTGTTACCCCTTATGTTTTTTTTTCGGGTCAAAACTTTGACATCCGATATCTCGGCTCTGGAAGGGTCTAGAGCCTCCATTTTTGCGCGCTGGTCGAAGTCTCATGGCCCTCTGTCAGAATCCAGAGTTTCAAGAAGATCGGAGGGGGTCAAAATTTCGGCCAAAAACGACAGTGTTACCCCTTATGTTTTTTTTTTAGATCAAAACTTTGACATCCGATATCTCGGCTCTGGAAGGGTCTAGAGCCTCCATTTTTGCGCGCTGGTCGAAGTCTCGTGGCCCTCTGTCAGAATCCAGAGTTTCAAGAAGATCGGAGGGGGTCAAAATTTCGGCCAAAAACGACAGTGTTACCCCTTATGTTTTTTTTTCAGGTCAAAACTTTGACATCCGATATCTCGGCTCTGGAAGGGTCTAGAGCCTCCATTTTTGCGCGCTGGTCGAAGTCTCGTGGCCCTCTGTCAGAATCCAGAATTTCAAGAAGATCGGAGGGGGTCAAAATTTCGGCCAAAAACGACAGTGTTACCCCTTATGTTTTTTTTTTCGGGTCAAAACTTTGACATCCGATATCTCGGCTCTGGAAGGGTCTAGAGCCTCCATTTTTGCGCGCTGGTCGAAGTCTCGTGGCCCTCTGTCAGAATCCAGAGTTTCAAGAAGATCGGAGGGGGTCAAAATTTCTGCCAAAAACGACAGTGTTACCCCTTATGTTTTTTTTTTAGATCAAAACTTTGACATCCGATATCTCGGCTCTGGAAGGGTCTAGAGCCTCCATTTTTGCGCGCTGGTCGAAGTCTCGTGGCCCTCTGTCAGAATCCAGAGTTTCAAGAAGATCGGAGGGGGTCAAAATTTCGGCCAAAAACGACAGTGTTACCCCTTATGTTTTTTTTTCGGGTCAAAACTTTGACATCCGATATCTCGGCTCTGGAAGGGTCTAGAGCCTCCATTTTTGCGCGCTGGTCGAAGTCTCGTGGCCCTCTGTCAGAATCCAGAGTTTCAAGAAGATCGGAGGGGGTCAAAATTTCGGCCAAAAACGACAGTGTTACCCCTTATGTTTTTTTTTCAGGTCAAAACTTTGACATCCGATATCTCGGCTCTGGAAGGGTCTAGAGCCTCCATTTTTGCGCGCTGGTCGAAGTCTCGTGGCCCTCTGTCAGAATCCAGAGTTTCAAGAAGATCGGAGGGGGTCAAAATTTCGGCCAAAAACGACAGTGTTACCCCTTATGTTTTTTTTTAGATCAAAACTTTGACATCCGATATCTCGGCTCTGGAAGGGTCTAGAGCCTCAATTTTTGCGCGCTGGTCGAAGTCTCGTGGCCCTCTGTCAGAATCCAGAGTTTCAAGAAGATCGGAGGGGGTCAAAATTTCGGCCAAAAACGACAGTGTTACCCCTTATGTTTTTTTTTCGGGTCAAAACTTTGACATCCGATATCTCGGCTCTGGAAGGGTCTAGAGCCTCCATTTTTGCGCGCTGGTCGAAGTCTCGTGGCCCTCTGTCAGAATCCAGAGTTTCAAGAAGATCGGAGGGGGTCAAAATTTCGGCCAAAAACGACAGTGTTACCCCTTATGTTTTTTTTTTTCAGGTCAAAACTTTGACATCCGATATCTCGGCTCTGGAAGGGTCTAGAGCCTCCATTTTTGCGCGCTGGTCGAAGTCTCGTGGCCCTCTGTCAGAATCCAGAGTTTCAAGAAGATCGGAGGGGGTCAAAATTTCGGCCAAAAACGACAGTGTTACCCCTTATGTTTTTTTTTTAGATCAAAACTTTGACATCCGATATCTCGGCTCTGGAAGGGTCTAGAGCCTCCATTTTTGCGCGCTGGTCGAAGTCTCGTGGCCCTCTGTCAGAATCCAGAGTTTCAAGAAGATCGGAGGGGGTCAAAATTTCGGCCAAAAACGACAGTGTTACCCCTTATGTTTTTTTTTCAGGTCAAAACTTTGACATCCGATATCTCGGCTCTGGAAGGGTCTAGAGCCTCAATTTTTGCGCGCTGGTCGAAGTCTCGTGGCCCTCTGTCAGAATCCAGAGTTTCAAGAAGATCGGAGGGGGTCAAAATTTCGGCCAAAAACGACAGTGTTACCCCTTATGTTTTTTTTTCGGGTCAAAACTTTGACATCCGATATCTCGGCTCTGGAAGGGTCTAGAGCCTCCATTTTTGCGCGCTGGTCGAAGTCTCATGGCCCTCTGTCAGAATCCAGAGTTTCAAGAAGATCGGAGGGGGTCAAAATTTCGGCCAAAAACGACAGTGTTACCCCTTATGTTTTTTTTTTAGATCAAAACTTTGACATCCGATATCTCGGCTCTGGAAGGGTCTAGAGCCTCCATTTTTGCGCGCTGGTCGAAGTCTCGTGGCCCTCTGTCAGAATCCAGAGTTTCAAGAAGATCGGAGGGGGTCAAAATTTCGGCCAAAAACGACAGTGTTACCCCTTATGTTTTTTTTTTCAGGTCAAAACTTTGACATCCGATATCTCGGCTCTGGAAGGGTCTAGAGCCTCCATTTTTGCGCGCTGGTCGAAGTCTCGTGGCCCTCTGTCAGAATCCAGAGTTTCAAGAAGATCGGAGGGGGTCAAAATTTCGGCCAAAAACGACAGTGTTACCCCTTATGTTTTTTTTTTTCGGGTCAAAACTTTGACATCCGATATCTCGGCTCTGGAAGGGTCTAGAGCCTCCATTTTTGCGCGCTGGTCGAAGTCTCGTGGCCCTCTGTCAGAATCCAGAGTTTCAAGAAGATCGGAGGGGGTCAAAATTTCGGCCAAAAACGACAGTGTTACCCCTTATGTTTTTTTTTCAGGTCAAAACTTTGACATCCGATATCTCGGCTCTGGAAGGGTCTAGAGCCTCCATTTTTGCGCGCTGGTCGAAGTCTCGTGGCCCTCTGTCAGAATCCAGAATTTCAAGAAGATCGGAGGGGGTCAAAATTTCGGCCAAAAACGACAGTGTTACCCCTTATGTTTTTTTTTCGGGTCAAAACTTTGACATCCGATATCTCGGCTCTGGAAGGGTCTAGAGCCTCCATTTTTGCGCGCTGGTCGAAGTCTCGTGGCCCTCTGTCAGAATCCAGAGTTTCAAGAAGATCGGAGGGGGTCAAAATTTCTGCCAAAAACGACAGTGTTACCCCTTATGTTTTTTTTTTAGATCAAAACTTTGACATCCGATATCTCGGCTCTGGAAGGGTCTAGAGCCTCCATTTTTGCGCGCTGGTCGAAGTCTCGTGGCCCTCTGTCAGAATCCAGAGTTTCAAGAAGATCGGAGGGGGTCAAAATTTCGGCCAAAAACGACAGTGTTACCCCTTATGTTTTTTTTTCAGGTCAAAACTTTGACATCTGATATCTCGGCTCTGGAAGGGTCTAGAGCCTCCATTTTTGTGTGCTGGTCGAAGTCTCGTGGCCCTCTGTCAGAATCCAGAATTTCAAGAAGATCGGAGGGGGTCAAAATTTCGGCCAAAAACGACAGTGTTACCCCTTATGTTTTTTTTTCGGGTCAAAACTTTGACATCCGATATCTCGGCTCTGGAAGGGTCTAGAGCCTCCATTTTTGCGCGCTGGTCGAAGTCTCGTGGCCCTCTGTCAGAATCCAGAGTTTCAAGAAGATCGGAGGGGGTCAAAATTTCGGCCAAAAACGACAGTGTTACCCCTTATGTTTTTTTTTCAGGTCAAAACTTTGACATCCGATATCTCGGCTCTGGAAGGGTCTAGAGCCTCCATTTTTGCGCGCTGGTCGAAGTCTCGTGGCCCTCTGTCAGAATCCAGAATTTCAAGAAGATCGGAGGGGGTCAAAATTTCGGCCAAAAACGACAGTGTTACCCCTTATGTTTTTTTTTCGGGTCAAAACTTTGACATCCGATATCTCGGCTCTGGAAGGGTCTAGAGCCTCCATTTTTGCGCGCTGGTCGAAGTCTCGTGGCCCTCTGTCAGAATCCAGAGTTTCAAGAAGATCGGAGGGGGTCAAAATTTCTGCCAAAAACGACAGTGTTACCCCTTATGTTTTTTTTTAGATCAAAACTTTGACATCCGATATCTCGGCTCTGGAAGGGTCTAGAGCCTCCATTTTTGCGCGCTGGTCGAAGTCTCGTGGCCCTCTGTCAGAATCCAGAGTTTCAAGAAGATCGGAGGGGGTCAAAATTTCGGCCAAAAACGACAGTGTTACCCCTTATGTTTTTTTTTCGGGTCAAAACTTTGACATCCGATATCTCGGCTCTGGAAGGGTCTAGAGCCTCCATTTTTGCGCGCTGGTCGAAGTCTCGTGGCCCTCTGTCAGAATCCAGAGTTTCAAGAAGATCGGAGGGGGTCAAAATTTCGGCCAAAAACGACAGTGTTACCCCTTATGTTTTTTTTTCAGGTCAAAACTTTGACATCCGATATCTCGGCTCTGGAAGGGTCTAGAGCCTCCATTTTTGCGCGCTGGTCGAAGTCTCGTGGCCCTCTGTCAGAATCCAGAGTTTCAAGAAGATCGGAGGGGGTCAAAATTTCGGCCAAAAACGACAGTGTTACCCCTTATGTTTTTTTTTTAGATCAAAACTTTGACATCCGATATCTCGGCTCTGGAAGGGTCTAGAGCCTCCATTTTTGCGCGCTGGTCGAAGTCTCGTGGCCCTCTGTCAGAATCCAGAGTTTCAAGAAGATCGGAGGGGGTCAAAATTTCGGCCAAAAACGACAGTGTTACCCCTTATGTTTTTTTTTCAGGTCAAAACTTTGACATCCGATATCTCGGCTCTGGAAGGGTCTAGAGCCTCAATTTTTGCGCGCTGGTCGAAGTCTCGTGGCCCTCTGTCAGAATCCAGAGTTTCAAGAAGATCGGAGGGGGTCAAAATTTCGGCCAAAAACGACAGTGTTACCCCTTATGTTTTTTTTTCGGGTCAAAACTTTGACATCCGATATCTCGGCTCTGGAAGGGTCTAGAGCCTCCATTTTTGCGCGCTGGTCGAAGTCTCGTGGCCCTCTGTCAGAATCCAGAGTTTCAAGAAGATCGGAGGGGGTCAAAATTTCGGCCAAAAACGACAGTGTTACCCCTTATGTTTTTTTTTCAGGTCAAAACTTTGACATCTGATATCTCGGCTCTGGAAGGGTCTAGAGCCTCCATTTTTGCGCGCTGGTCGAAGTCTCATGGCCCTCTGTCAGAATCCAGAGTTTCAAGAAGATCGGAGGGGGTCAAAATTTCGGCCAAAAACGACAGTGTTACCCCTTATGTTTTTTTTTTAGATCAAAACTTTGACATCCGATATCTCGGCTCTGGAAGGGTCTAGAGCCTCCATTTTTGCGCGCTGGTCGAAGTCTCGTGGCCCTCTGTCAGAATCCAGAGTTTCAAGAAGATCGGAGGGG
This sequence comes from Cyprinella venusta, assembly GCA_038021265.1. Taxonomy (NCBI): domain Eukaryota; kingdom Metazoa; phylum Chordata; class Actinopteri; order Cypriniformes; family Leuciscidae; genus Cyprinella; species Cyprinella venusta. Next base: position 7,826,210 of record CM075872.1, on the reverse strand, counting down.
GTCAAAATTTCGGCCAAAAACGACAGTGTTACCCCTTATGTTTTTTTTTTTCAGGTCAAAACTTTGACATCCGATATCTCGGCTCTGGAAGGGTCTAGAGCCTCCATTTTTGCGCGCTGGTCGAAGTCTCGTGGCCCTCTGTCAGAATCCAGAGTTTCAAGAAGATCGGAGGGGGTCAAAATTTCGGCCAAAAACGACAGTGTTACCCCTTATGTTTTTTTTTTCGGGTCAAAACTTTGACATCCGATATCTCGGCTCTGGAAGGGTCTAGATCCTCCATTTTTGCGCGCTGGTCGAAGTCTCGTGGCCCTCTGTCAGAATCCAGAGTTTCAAGAAGATCGGAGGGGGTCAAAATTTCGGCCAAAAACGACAGTGTTACCCCTTATGTTTTTTTTCAGGTCAAAACTTTGACATCCGATATCTCGGCTCTGGAAGGGTCTAGAGCCTCCATTTTTGCGCGCTGGTCGAAGTCTCGTGGCCCTCTGTCAGAATCCAGAATTTCAAGAAGATCGGAGGGGGTCAAAATTTCGGCCAAAAACGACAGTGTTACCCCTTATGTTTTTTTTTTCGGGTCAAAACTTTGACATCCGATATCTCGGCTCTGGAAGGGTCTAGAGCCTCCATTTTTGCGCGCTGGTCGAAGTCTCGTGGCCCTCTGTCAGAATCCAGAGTTTCAAGAAGATCGGAGGGGGTCAAAATTTCTGCCAAAAACGACAGTGTTACCCCTTATGTTTTTTTTTTAGATCAAAACTTTGACATCCGATATCTCGGCTCTGGAAGGGTCTAGAGCCTCCATTTTTGCGCGCTGGTCGAAGTCTCGTGGCCCTCTGTCAGAATCCAGAGTTTCAAGAAGATCGGAGGGGGTCAAAATTTCGGCCAAAAACGACAGTGTTACCCCTTATGTTTTTTTTTTCGGGTCAAAACTTTGACATCCGATATCTCGGCTCTGGAAGGGTCTAGAGCCTCCATTTTTGCGCGCTGGTCGAAGTCTCGTGGCCCTCTGTCAGAATCCAGAGTTTCAAGAAGATCGGAGGGGGTCAAAATTTCGGCCAAAAACGACAGTGTTACCCCTTATGTTTTTTTTTCAGGTCAAAACTTTGACATCCGATATCTCGGCTCTGGAAGGGTCTAGAGCCTCCATTTTTGCGCGCTGGTCGAAGTCTCGTGGCCCTCTGTCAGAATCCAGAATTTCAAGAAGATCGGAGGGGGTCAAAATTTCGGCCAAAAACGACAGTGTTACCCCTTATGTTTTTTTTTCGGGTCAAAACTTTGACATCCGATATCTCGGCTCTGGAAGGGTCTAGAGCCTCCATTTTTGCGCGCTGGTCGAAGTCTCGTGGCCCTCTGTCAGAATCCAGAGTTTCAAGAAGATCGGAGGGGGTCAAAATTTCTGCCAAAAACGACAGTGTTACCCCTTATGTTTTTTTTTTAGATCAAAACTTTGACATCCGATATCTCGGCTCTGGAAGGGTCTAGAGCCTCCATTTTTGCGCGCTGGTCGAAGTCTCGTGGCCCTCTGTCAGAATCCAGAGTTTCAAGAAGATCGGAGGGGGTCAAAATTTCGGCCAAAAACGACAGTGTTACCCCTTATGTTTTTTTTTTCAGGTCAAAACTTTGACATCCGATATCTCGGCTCTGGAAGGGTCTAGAGCCTCCATTTTTGCGCGCTGGTCGAAGTCTCGTGGCCCTCTGTCAGAATCCAGAGTTTGAAGAAGATCGGAGGGGGTCAAAATTTCGGCCAAAAAAAAAAATGACAGTGTTACCCCTTATGTTTTTTTTTTTTGGCCAAAATTTTGACCCCCTCCGATCTTCTTGAAACTCTGGATTCTGATAGAGGGCCACGAGACATCGAGTAGCGCACAAAAATGGAGGCTCTAGACCCTTCTAGAGCCGAGATATCGAAGGTCAAAGTTTTGACCTGAAAAAAAAAACATAAGGGGTAACACTGTCGTTTTTGGCCGAAATTTTGACCCCCTCCGATCTTCTTGAAACTCTGGATTCTGACAGAGGGCCACGAGACTTCGACCAGCGCGCAAAAATGGAGGCTCTAGACCCTTCCAGAGCCGAGATATCGGATGTCAAAGTTTTGATCTAAAAAAAAAACATAAGGGGTAACACTGTCGTTTTTGGCAGAAATTTTGACCCCCTCCGATCTTCTTGAAACTCTGGATTCTGACAGAGGGCCACGAGACTTCGACCAGCGCGCAAAAATGGAGGCTCTAGACCCTTCCAGAGCCGAGATATCGGATGTCAAAGTTTTGACCCGAAAAAAAAACATAAGGGGTAACACTGTCGTTTTTGGCCGAAATTTTGACCCCCTCCGATCTTCTTGAAATTCTGGATTCTGACAGAGGGCCACGAGACTTCGACCAGCGCGCAAAAATGGAGGCTCTAGACCCTTCCAGAGCCGAGATATCGGATGTCAAAGTTTTGACCTGAAAAAAAAACATAAGGGGTAACACTGTCGTTTTTGGCCGAAATTTTGACCCCCTCCGATCTTCTTGAAACTCTGGATTCTGACAGAGGGCCACGAGACTTCGACCAGCGCGCAAAAATGGAGGCTCTAGACCCTTCCAGAGCCGAGATATCGGATGTCAAAGTTTTGACCCGAAAAAAAAAACATAAGGGGTAACACTGTCGTTTTTGGCCGAAATTTTGACCCCCTCCGATCTTCTTGAAACTCTGGATTCTGACAGAGGGCCACGAGACTTCGACCAGCGCGCAAAAATGGAGGCTCTAGACCCTTCCAGAGCCGAGATATCGGATGTCAAAGTTTTGATCTAAAAAAAAAACATAAGGGGTAACACTGTCGTTTTTGGCAGAAATTTTGACCCCCTCCGATCTTCTTGAAACTCTGGATTCTGACAGAGGGCCACGAGACTTCGACCAGCGCGCAAAAATGGAGGCTCTAGACCCTTCCAGAGCCGAGATATCGGATGTCAAAGTTTTGACCCGAAAAAAAAAACATAAGGGGTAACACTGTCGTTTTTGGCCGAAATTTTGACCCCCTCCGATCTTCTTGAAATTCTGGATTCTGACAGAGGGCCACGAGACTTCGACCAGCGCGCAAAAATGGAGGCTCTAGACCCTTCCAGAGCCGAGATATCGGATGTCAAAGTTTTGACCTGAAAAAAAAACATAAGGGGTAACACTGTCGTTTTTGGCCGAAATTTTGACCCCCTCCGATCTTCTTGAAACTCTGGATTCTGACAGAGGGCCACGAGACTTCGACCAGCGCGCAAAAATGGAGGATCTAGACCCTTCCAGAGCCGAGATATCGGATGTCAAAGTTTTGACCCGAAAAAAAAAACATAAGGGGTAACACTGTCGTTTTTGGCCGAAATTTTGACCCCCTCCGATCTTCTTGAAACTCTGGATTCTGACAGAGGGCCACGAGACTTCGACCAGCGCGCAAAAATGGAGGCTCTAGACCCTTCCAGAGCCGAGATATCGGATGTCAAAGTTTTGACCTGAAAAAAAAAAACATAAGGGGTAACACTGTCGTTTTTGGCCGAAATTTTGACCCCCTCCGATCTTCTTGAAACTCTGGATTCTGACAGAGGGCCACGAGACTTCGACCAGCGCGCAAAAATGGAGGCTCTAGACCCTTCCAGAGCCGAGATATCGGATGTCAAAGTTTTGATCTAAAAAAAAAACATAAGGGGTAACACTGTCGTTTTTGGCCGAAATTTTGACCCCCTCCGATCTTCTTGAAACTCTGGATTCTGACAGAGGGCCATGAGACTTCGACCAGCGCGCAAAAATGGAGGCTCTAGACCCTTCCAGAGCCGAGATATCAGATGTCAAAGTTTTGACCTGAAAAAAAAACATAAGGGGTAACACTGTCGTTTTTGGCCGAAATTTTGACCCCCTCCGATCTTCTTGAAACTCTGGATTCTGACAGAGGGCCACGAGACTTCGACCAGCGCGCAAAAATGGAGGCTCTAGACCCTTCCAGAGCCGAGATATCGGATGTCAAAGTTTTGACCCGAAAAAAAAACATAAGGGGTAACACTGTCGTTTTTGGCCGAAATTTTGACCCCCTCCGATCTTCTTGAAACTCTGGATTCTGACAGAGGGCCACGAGACTTCGACCAGCGCGCAAAAATTGAGGCTCTAGACCCTTCCAGAGCCGAGATATCGGATGTCAAAGTTTTGACCTGAAAAAAAAACATAAGGGGTAACACTGTCGTTTTTGGCCGAAATTTTGACCCCCTCCGATCTTCTTGAAACTCTGGATTCTGACAGAGGGCCACGAGACTTCGACCAGCGCGCAAAAATGGAGGCTCTAGACCCTTCCAGAGCCGAGATATCGGATGTCAAAGTTTTGATCTAAAAAAAAAACATAAGGGGTAACACTGTCGTTTTTGGCCGAAATTTTGACCCCCTCCGATCTTCTTGAAACTCTGGATTCTGACAGAGGGCCACGAGACTTCGACCAGCGCGCAAAAATGGAGGCTCTAGACCCTTCCAGAGCCGAGATATCGGATGTCAAAGTTTTGACCTGAAAAAAAAACATAAGGGGTAACACTGTCGTTTTTGGCCGAAATTTTGACCCCCTCCGATCTTCTTGAAACTCTGGATTCTGACAGAGGGCCACGAGACTTCGACCAGCGCGCAAAAATGGAGGCTCTAGACCCTTCCAGAGCCGAGATATCGGATGTCAAAGTTTTGACCCGAAAAAAAAACATAAGGGGTAACACTGTCGTTTTTGGCCGAAATTTTGACCCCCTCCGATCTTCTTGAAACTCTGGATTCTGACAGAGGGCCACGAGACTTCGACCAGCGCGCAAAAATGGAGGCTCTAGACCCTTCCAGAGCCGAGATATCGGATGTCAAAGTTTTGATCTAAAAAAAAACATAAGGGGTAACACTGTCGTTTTTGGCAGAAATTTTGACCCCCTCCGATCTTCTTGAAACTCTGGATTCTGACAGAGGGCCACGAGACTTCGACCAGCGCGCAAAAATGGAGGCTCTAGACCCTTCCAGAGCCGAGATATCGGATGTCAAAGTTTTGACCCGAAAAAAAAACATAAGGGGTAACACTGTCGTTTTTGGCCGAAATTTTGACCCCCTCCGATCTTCTTGAAATTCTGGATTCTGACAGAGGGCCACGAGACTTCGACCAGCGCGCAAAAATGGAGGCTCTAGACCCTTCCAGAGCCGAGATATCGGATGTCAAAGTTTTGACCTGAAAAAAAAACATAAGGGGTAACACTGTCGTTTTTGGCCGAAATTTTGACCCCCTCCGATCTTCTTGAAACTCTGGATTCTGACAGAGGGCCACGAGACTTCGACCAGCGCGCAAAAATGGAGGCTCTAGACCCTTCCAGAGCCGAGATATCGGATGTCAAAGTTTTGACCCGAAAAAAAAACATAAGGGGTAACACTGTCGTTTTTGGCCGAAATTTTGACCCCCTCCGATCTTCTTGAAATTCTGGATTCTGACAGAGGGCCACGAGACTTCGACCAGCACACAAAAATGGAGGCTCTAGACCCTTCCAGAGCCGAGATATCAGATGTCAAAGTTTTGACCTGAAAAAAAAACATAAGGGGTAACACTGTCGTTTTTGGCCGAAATTTTGACCCCCTCCGATCTTCTTGAAACTCTGGATTCTGACAGAGGGCCACGAGACTTCGACCAGCGCGCAAAAATGGAGGCTCTAGACCCTTCCAGAGCCGAGATATCGGATGTCAAAGTTTTGATCTAAAAAAAAAACATAAGGGGTAACACTGTCGTTTTTGGCAGAAATTTTGACCCCCTCCGATCTTCTTGAAACTCTGGATTCTGACAGAGGGCCACGAGACTTCGACCAGCGCGCAAAAATGGAGGCTCTAGACCCTTCCAGAGCCGAGATATCGGATGTCAAAGTTTTGACCCGAAAAAAAAACATAAGGGGTAACACTGTCGTTTTTGGCCGAAATTTTGACCCCCTCCGATCTTCTTGAAATTCTGGATTCTGACAGAGGGCCACGAGACTTCGACCAGCGCGCAAAAATGGAGGCTCTAGACCCTTCCAGAGCCGAGATATCGGATGTCAAAGTTTTGACCTGAAAAAAAAACATAAGGGGTAACACTGTCGTTTTTGGCCGAAATTTTGACCCCCTCCGATCTTCTTGAAACTCTGGATTCTGACAGAGGGCCACGAGACTTCGACCAGCGCGCAAAAATGGAGGCTCTAGACCCTTCCAGAGCCGAGATATCGGATGTCAAAGTTTTGACCCGAAAAAAAAAAACATAAGGGGTAACACTGTCGTTTTTGGCCGAAATTTTGACCCCCTCCGATCTTCTTGAAACTCTGGATTCTGACAGAGGGCCACGAGACTTCGACCAGCGCGCAAAAATGGAGGCTCTAGACCCTTCCAGAGCCGAGATATCGAAGGTCAAAATTTCAGCCCGAAAAAAAAACATAAGGGGTAACACTGTCATTTTTTTTTTTGGCTGAAAGTTTGACCTTCGATATCTCGGCTCTGGAAGGGTCTAGAGCCTCCATTTTTGTGCGCTGCTCGATGTCTCGTGGCCCTCTATCAGAATCCAGAGTTTCAAGAAGATCGGAGGGGGTCAAAATTTTGGCCAAAAAAAAAAACATAAGGGGTAACACTGTCATTTTTTTTTTTGGCCGAAATTTTGACACCCTCCGATCTTCTTGAAACTCTGGATTATGACAGAGGGCCACGAGACATCGACCAGCGCGCAAAAATGGAGGCTCTAGACCCTTCCAGAGCCGAGATATCGAAGGTCAAACTTTCAGCCAAAAAAAAAAATGACAGTGTTACCCCTTATGTTTTTTTTTTTTGGCCAAAATTTTGACCCCCTCCGATCTTCTTGAAACTCTGGATTCTGACAGAGGGCCACGAGACATCGACCAGCGCGCAAAAATGGAGGCTCTAGACCCTTCCAGAGCCGAGATATCGAAGGTCAAAATTTCAGCCCGAAAAAAAAACATAAGGGGTAACACTGTCATTTTTTTTTTTGGCTGAAAGTTTGACCTTCGATATCTCGGCTCTGGAAGGGTCTAGAGCCTCCATTTTTGCGCGCTGGTCGATGTCTCGTGGCCCTCTGTCAGAATCCAGAGTTTCAAGAAGATCGGAGGGGGTCAAAATTTCGGCCAAAAAAAAAATGACAGTGTTACCCCTTATGTTTTTTTTTTTGGCCAAAATTTTGACCCCCTCCGATCTTCTTGAAACTCTGGATTCTGACAGAGGGCCACGAGACATCGACCAGCGCGCAAAAATGGAGGCTCTAGACCCTTCCAGAGCCGAGATATCGAAGGTCAAAATTTCAGCCCGAAAAAAAAACATAAGGGGTAACACTGTCATTTTTTTTTTTGGCTGAAAGTTTGACCTTCGATATCTCGGCTCTGGAAGGGTCTAGAGCCTCCATTTTTGCGCGCTGGTCGATGTCTCGTGGCCCTCTATCAGAATCCAGAGTTTCAAGAAGATCGGAGGGGGTCAAAATTTTGGCCAAAAAAAAAAAAAACATAAGGGGTAACACTGTCATTTTTTTTTTTTGGCTGAAATTTTGACCCCCTCCGATCTTCTTGAAACTCTGGATTCTGACAGAGGGCCACGAGACATCGACCAGCGCGCAAAAATGGAGGCTCTAGACCCTTCCAGAGCCGAGATATCGAAGGTCAAACTTTCAGCCAAAAAAAAAAATGACAGTGTTACCCCTTATGTTTTTTTTTTTTGGCCAAAATTTTGACCCCCTCCGATCTTCTTGAAACTCTGGATTCTGACAGAGGGCCACGAGACATCGACCAGCGCGCAAAAATGGAGGCTCTAGACCCTTCCAGAGCCGAGATATCGAAGGTCAAAATTTCAGCCCGAAAAAAAAACATAAGGGGTAACACTGTCATTTTTTTTTTTGGCTGAAAGTTTGACCTTCGATATCTCGGCTCTGGAAGGGTCTAGAGCCTCCATTTTTGTGCGCTGCTCGATGTCTCGTGGCCCTCTATCAGAATCCAGAGTTTCAAGAAGATCGGAGGGGGTCAAAATTTTGGCCAAAAAAAAAAAACATAAGGGGTAACACTGTCATTTTTTTTTTGGCCGAAATTTTGACCCCCTCCGATCTTCTTGAAACTCTGGATTATGACAGAGGGCCACGAGACATCGACCAGCGCGCAAAAATGGAGGCTCTAGACCCTTCCAGAGCCGAGATATCGAAGGTCAAACTTTCAGCCAAAAAAAAAATGACAGTGTTACCCCTTATGTTTTTTTTTTTTGGCCAAAATTTTGACCCCCTCCGATCTTCTTGAAACTCTGGATTCTGACAGAGGGCCACGAGACATTGACCAGCGCGCAAAAATGGAGGCTCTAGACCCTTCCAGAGCCGAGATATCGAAGGTCAAAATTTCAGCCCGAAAAAAAAACATAAGGGGTAACACTGTCATTTTTTTTTTTTTGGCTGAAAGTTTGACCTTCGATATCTCGGCTCTGGAAGGGTCTAGAGCCTCCATTTTTGCGCGCTGGTCGATGTCTCGTGGCCCTCTGTCAGAATCCAGAGTTTCAAGAAGATCGGAGGGGGTCAAAATTTTGGCCAAAAAAAAAAAACATAAGGGGTAACACTGTCATTTTTTTTTTTTTGGCTGAAAGTTTGACCTTCGATATCTCGGCTCTGGAAGGGTCTAGAGCCTCCATTTTTGCGCGCTGGTCGATGTCTCGTGGCCCTCTGTCAGAATCCAGAGTTTCAAGAAGATCGGAGGGGGTCAAAATTTCGGCCAAAAAAAAAATGACAGTGTTACCCCTTATGTTTTTTTTTTTGGCCAAAATTTTGACCCCCTCCGATCTTCTTGAAACTCTGGATTCTGACAGAGGGCCACGAGACATCGACCAGCGCGCAAAAATTGAGGCTCTAGACCCTTCCAGAGCCGAGATATCGAAGGTCAAAATTTCAGCCCGAAAAAAAAACATAAGGGGTAACACTGTCATTTTTTTTTTTTGGCTGAAAGTTTGACCTTCGATATCTCGGCTCTGAAAGGGTCTAGAGCCTCCATTTTTGCGTGCTGGTCGATGTCTCGTTGCTCTCTGTCAGAATCCAGAGTTTCAAGAAGATCGGAGGGGGTCAAAATTTTGGCCAAAAAAAAAAAACATAAGGGGTAACACTGTCATTTTTTTTTTTTGGCTGAAAGTTTGACCTTCGGTATCTCAGCTCTGGAAGGGTCTAGAGCCTCCATTTTTGCACGCTGGTCGATGTCTCGTGGCCCTCTATCAGAATCCAGAGTTTCAAGAAGATCGGAGGGGGTCAAAATTTTGGCCAAAAAAAAAAAACATAAGGGGTAACACTGTCATTTTTTTTTTTGGCCAAAATTTTGACCCCCTCCGATCTTCTTGAAACTCTGGATTCTGACAGAGGGCCACGAGACATTGACCAGCGCGCAAAAATGGAGGCTGTAGACCCTTCCAGAGCCGAGATTTCGAAGGTCAAAATTTCAGCCCGAAAAAAAACCATAAGGGGTAACACTGTCATTTTTTTTTTTTGGCTGAAAGTTTGACCTTCGATATCTCGGCTCTGGAAGGGTCTAGAGCCTCCATTTTTGCGCGCTGGTCGATGTCTCGTGGCCCTCTATCAGAATCCAGAGTTTCAAGAAGATCGGAGGGGGTCAAAATTTTGGCCAAAAAAAAAAAACATAAGGGGTAACACTGTCATTTTTTTTTTTTGGCCGAAATTTTGACCCCCTCCGATCTTCTTGAAACTCTGGATTCTGACAGAGGGCCACGAGACATCGACCAGCGCGCAAAAATGGAGGCTCTAGACCCTTCCAGAGCCGAGATATCGAAGGTCAAACTTTCAGCCAAAAAAAAAATGACAGTGTTACCCCTTATGTTTTTTTTTTTTGGCCAAAATTTTGACCCCCTCCGATCTTCTTGAAACTCTGGATTCTGACAGAGGGCCACGAGACATCGACCAGCGCGCAAAAATGGAGGCTCTAGACCCTTCCAGAGCCGAGATATCGAAGGTCAAAATTTCAGCCCGAAAAAAAAAACATAAGGGGTAACACTGTCATTTTTTTTTTTGGCTGAAAGTTTGACCTTCGATATCTCGGCTCTGGAAGGGTCTAGAGCCTCCATTTTTGCGCGCTGGTCGATGTCTCGTGGCCCTCTGTCAGAATCCAGAGTTTCAAGAAGATCGGAGGGGGTCAAAATTTCGGCCAAAAAAAAAAAATGACAGTGTTACCCCTTATGTTTTTTTTTTTGGCCAAAATTTTGACCCCCTCCGATCTTCTTGAAACTCTGGATTCTGACAGAGGGCCACGAGACATCGACCAGCTTGCAAAAATGGAGGCTCTAGACCCTTCCAGAGCCGAGATATCGAAGGTCAAACTTTCAGCCAAAAAAAAAATGACAGTGTTACCCCTTATGTTTTTTTTTTTGGCCAAAATTTTGACCCCCTCCGATCTTCTTGAAACTCTGGATTCTGACAGAGGGCCACGAGACATCGACCAGCGCGCAAAAATGGAGGCTCTAGACCCTTCCAGAGCCGAGATATCGAAGGTCAAAATTTCAGCCCGAAAAAAAAACATAAGGGGTAACACTGTCATTTTTTTTTTTTGGCTGAAAGTTTGACCTTCGATATCTCGGCTCTGAAAGGGTCTAGAGCCTCCATTTTTGCGCGCTGGTCGATGTCTCGTTGCTCTCTGTCAGAATCCAGAGTTTCAAGAAGATCGGAGGGGGTCAAAATTTTGGCCAAAAAAAAAAAACATAAGGGGTAACACTGTCATTTTTTTTTTTTGGCTGAAAGTTTGACCTTCGATATCTCAGCTCTGGAAGGGTCTAGAGCCTCCATTTTTGAACGCTGGTCGATGTCTCGTGGCCCTCTATCAGAATCCAGAGTTTCAAGAAGATCGGAGGGGGTCAAAATTTTGGCCAGAAAAAAAAAACATAAGGGGTAACACTGTCATTTTTTTTTTGGCCAAAATTTTGACCCCCTCCGATCTTCTTGAAACTCTGGATTCTGACAGAGGGCCACGAGACATTGACCAGCGCGCAAAAATGGAGGCTCTAGACCCTTCCAGAGCCGAGATATCGAAGGTCAAAATTTCAGCCCGAAAAAAAAACATAAGGGGTAACACTGTCATTTTTTTTTTTTTGGCTGAAAGTTTGACCTTCGATATCTCGGCTCTGGAAGGGTCTAGAGCCTCCATTTTTGCGCGCTGGTCGATGTCTCGTGGCCCTCTATCAGAATCCAGAGTTTCAAGAAGATCGGAGGGGGTCAAAATTTTGGCCAAAAAAAAAAAAACATAAGGGGTAACACTGTCATTTTTTTTTTGGCCGAAATTTTGACCCCCTCCGATCTTCTTGAAACTCTGGATTCTGACAGAGGGCCACGAGACATCGACCAGCGCGCAAAAATGGAGGCTCTAGACCCTTCCAGAGCCGAGATATCGAAGGTCAAACTTTCAGCCAAAAAAAAAATGACAGTGTTACCCCTTATGTTTTTTTTTTTTTGGCCAAAATTTTGACCCCCTCCGATCTTCTTGAAACTCTGGATTCTGACAGAGGGCCACGAGACATCGACCAGCGCGCAAAAATGGAGGCTCTAGACCCTTCCAGAGCCGAGATATCGAAGGTCAAAATTTCAGCCCGAAAAAAAAACATAAGGGGTAACACTGTCATTTTTTTTTTTGGCTGAAAGTTTGACCTTCGATATCTCGGCTCTGGAAGGGTCTAGAGCCTCCATTTTTGCGCGCTGGTCGATGTCTCGTGGCCCTCTGTCAGAATCCAGAGTTTCAAGAAGATCGGAGGGGGTCAAAATTTCGGCCAAAAAAAAAAAATGACAGTGTTACCCCTTATGTTTTTTTTTTTTGGCCAAAATTTTGACCCCCTCCGATCTTCTTGAAACTCTGGATTCTGACAGAGGGCCACGAGACATCGACCAGCGCGCAAAAATGGAGGCTCTAGACCCTTCCAGAGCCGAGATATCGAAGGTCAAAATTTCAGCCCGAAAAAAAAACATAAGGGGTAACACTGTCATTTTTTTTTTTGGCTGAAAGTTTGACCTTCGATATCTCGGCTCTGGAAGGGTCTAGAGCCTCCATTTTTGCGCGCTGGTCGATGTCTCGTGGCCCTCTATCAGAATCCAGAGTTTCAAGAAGATCGGAGGGGGTCAAAATTTTGGCCAAAAAAAAAAAACATAAGGGGTAACACTGTCATTTTTTTTTTTGGCCGAAATTTTGACCCCCTCCGATCTTCTTGAAACTCTGGATTCTGACAGAGGGCCACGAGACATCGACCAGCGCGCAAAAATGGAGGCTCTAGACCCTTCCAGAGCCGAGATATCGAAGGTCAAACTTTCAGCCAAAAAAAAAATGAGTGTTACCCCTTATGTTTTTTTTTTTGGCCAAAATTTTGACCCCCTCCGATCTTCTTGAAACTCTGGATTCTGACAGAGGGCCACGAGACATCGACCAGCGCGCAAAAATGGAGGCTCTAGACCCTTCCAGAGCCGAGATATCGAAGGTCAAAATTTCAGCCCGAAAAAAAAACATAAGGGGTAACACTGTCATTTTTTTTTTTGGCTGAAAGTTTGACCTTCGATATCTCGGCTCTGGAAGGGTCTAGAGCCTCCATTTTTGCACGCTGGTCGATGTCTCGTGGCCCTCTATCAGAATCCAGAGTTTCAAGAAGATCGGAGGGGGTCAAAATTTTGGCCAAAAAAAAAAAACATAAGGGGTAACACTGTCATTTTTTTTTTGGGCCAAAATTTTGACCCCCTCCGATCTTCTTGAAACTCTGGATTCTGACAGAGGGCCACGAGACATCGACCAGCGCGCAAAAATGGAGGCTCTAGACCCTTCCAGAGCCGAGATATCGAAGGTCAAACTTTCAGCCAAAAAAAAAAATGACAGTGTTACCCCTTATGTTTTTTTTTTTTTTGGCCAAAATTTTGACCCCCTCCGATCTTCTTGAAACTCTGGATTCTGACAGAGGGCCACGAGACATCGACCAGCGCGCAAAAATGGAGGCTCTAGACCCTTCCAGAGCCGAGATATCGAAGGTCAAAATTTCAGCCCGAAAAAAAAACATAAGGGGTAACACTGTCATTTTTTTTTTTGGCTGAAAGTTTGACCTTCGATATCTCGGCTCTGGAAGGGTCTAGAGCCTCCATTTTTGCGCGCTGCTCGATGTCTCGTGGTCCTCTATCAGAATCCAGAGTTTCAAGAAGATCGGAGGGGGTCAAAATTTTGGCCAAAAAAAAAAAACATAAGGGGTAACACTGTCATTTTTTTTTTTGGCCGAAATTTTGACCCCCTCCGATCTTCTTGAAACTCTGTATTATGACAGAGGGCCACGAGACATCGACCAGTGCGCAAAAATGGAGGCTCTAGACCCTTCCAGAGCCGAGATATCGAAGGTCAAACTTTCAGCCAAAAAAAAAATGACAGTGTTACCCCTTATGTTTTTTTTTTTGGCCAAAATTTTGACCCCCTCCGATCTTCTTGAAACTCTGGATTCTGACAGAGGGCCACGAGACATCGACCAGCGCGCAAAAATGGAGGCTCTAGACCCTTCCAGAGCCGAGATATCGAAGGTCAAAATTTCAGCCCGAAAAAAAAACATAAGGGGTAACACTGTCATTTTTTTTTTGGGCTGAAAGTTTGACCTTCGATATCTCGGCTCTGGAAGGGTCTAGAGCCTCCATTTTTGCGCGCTGGTCGATGTCTCGTGGCCCTCTGTCAGAATCCAGAGTTTCAAGAAGATCGGAGGGGGTCAAAATTTCGGCCAAAAAAAAAAAATGACAGTGTTACCCCTTATGTTTTTTTTTTTTTGGCCAAAATTTTGACCCCCTCCGATCTTCTTGAAACTCTGGATTCTGACAGAGGGCCACGAGACATCGACCAGCGCGCAAAAATGGAGGCTCTAGACCCTTCCAGAGCCGAGATATCGAAGGTCAAAATTTCAGCCCGAAAAAAAAACATAAGGGGTAACACTGTCATTTTTTTTTTTGGCTGAAAGTTTGACCTTCGATATCTCGGCTCAGGAAGGGTCTAGAGCCTCCATTTTTGCGCGTTGGTCGAAGTCTCTCAGCCCTCTGTCAGAATCCAGAGTTTGAAGAAAATCGGAGGGGGTCAAAATTTCGGCCAAAAAAAAAAATGACAGTGTTACCCCTTATGTTTTTTTTCTGGTCAAAATTTTGACCTTCGATATCTCGGCTCTGGAAGGGTCTAGAGCCTCCATTTTTGCGCGCTGGTCGAAGTCTCGTGGCCCTCTGTCAGAATCCAGAGTTTCAAGAAGATCGGAGGGGGTCAAAATTTCGGCCAAAAAAAAAAATGACAGTGTTACCCCTTATGTTTTTTTTTTCTGGTCAAAATTTTGACCTTCGATATCTCGGCTCTGGAAGGGTCTAGAGCCTCCATTTTTGCGCGCTGGTCGAAGTCTCGTGGCCCTCTGTCAGAATCCAGAGTTTGAAGAAGATCGGAGGGGGTCAAAATTTCGGCCAAAAAAAAAAATGACAGTGTTACCCCTTATGTTTTTTTTTCTGGTCAAAATTTTGACCTTCGATATCTCAGCTCTGGAAGGGTCTAGAGCCTCCATTTTTGTGCGCTGGTCGAAGTCTCGTGGCCCTCTGTCAGAATCCAGAGTTTGAAGAAGATCGGAGGGGGTCAAAATTTCGGCCAAAAAAAAAATGACAGTGTTACCCCTTATGTTTTTTTTTCTGGTCAAAATTTTGACCTTCGATATCTCGGCTCTGGAAGGGTCTAGAGCCTCCATTTTTGCGCGCTGGTCGAAGTCTCGTGGCCCTCTGTCAGAATCCAGAGTTTGGAGAAGATTAGAGGGGGTCAAAATTTCGGCCAAAAAAAAAATGACAGTGTTACCCCTTATGTTTTTTTTTCTGGTCAAAATTTTGACCTTCGATATCTCGGCTCTGGAAGGGTCTAGAGCCTCCATTTTTGCGCGCTGGTCGAAGTCTCGTGGCCCTCTGTCAGAATCCAGAGTTTGAAGAAGATCGGAGGGGGTCAAAATTTCAGCCAAAAAAAAAAATGACAGTGTTACCCCTTATGTTTTTTTTTTTGGCCAAAATTTTGACCCCCTCCGATCTTCTTGAAACTCTGGATTCTGACAGAGGGCCACGAGACATCGACTAGCGCGCAAAAATGGAGGCTCTAGACCCTTCCAGAGCCGAGATATCGAAGGTCAAAATTTCAGCCCGAAAAAAAAACATAAGGGGTAACACTGTCATTTTTTTTTTTGGCTGAAAGTTTGACCCTTCGATATCTCGGCTCTGGAAGGGTCTAGAGCCTCCATTTTTGCGCGCTGGTCGATGTCTCGTGGCCCTCTGTCAGAATCCAGAGTTTCAAGAAGATCGGAGGGGGTCAAAATTTTGGCCAAAAAAAAAAAACATAAGGGGTAACACTGTCATTTTTTTTTTTTGGCCGAAATTTTGACCCCCTCCGATCTTCTTGAAACTCTGGATTCTGACAGAGGGCCACGAGACATCGACCAGCGCGCAAAAATGGAGGCTCTAGACCCTTCCAGAGCCGAGATATCGAAGGTCAAACTTTCAGCCAAAAAAAAAAATGACAGTGTTACCCCTTATGTTTTTTTTTCGGGCTGAAATTTTGACCTTCGATATCTCGGCTCTGGAAGGGTCTAGAGCCTCCATTTTTGCGCGCTGGTCGATGTCTCGTGGCCCTCTGTCAGAATCCAGAGTTTCAAGAAGATCGGAGGGGGTCAAAATTTTGGCCAAAAAAAAAAAACATAAGGGGTAACACTGTAATTTTTTTTTTTTGGCTGAAAGTTTGACCTTCGATATCTCGGCTCTGGAAGGGTCTAGAGCCTCCATTTTTGCGCGCTGGTCGATGTCTCGTGGCCCTCTGTCATAATCCAGAGTTTCAAGAAGATCGGAGGGGGTCAAAATTTCGGCCAAAAAAAAAAAATGACAGTGTTACCCCTTATGTTTTTTTTTTTTGGCCAAAATTTTGACCCCCTCCGATCTTCTTGAAACTCTGGATTCTGATAGAGGGCCACGAGACATCGAGCAGCGCACAAAAATGGAGGCTCTAGACCCTTCCAGAGCCGAGATATCGAAGGTCAAACTTTCAGCCAAAAAAAAAAATGACAGTGTTACCCCTTATGTTTTTTTTTTCGGGCTGAAATTTTGACCTTCGATATCTCGGCTCTGGAAGGGTCTAGAGCCTCCATTTTTGCGCGCTGGTCGATGTCTCGTGGCCCTCTGTCAGAATCCAGAGTTTCAAGAAGATCGGAGGGGGTCAAAATTTTGGCCAAAAAAAAAAACATAAGGGGTAACACTGTCATTTTTTTTTTTGGCTGAAAGTTTGACCTTCGATATCTCGGCTCTGGAAGGGTCTAGAGCCTCCATTTTTGCGCGCTGGTCGATGTCTCGTGGCCCTCTGTCAGAATCCAGAGTTTCAAGAAGATCGGAGGGGGTCAAAATTTTGGCCCAAAAAAAAAATGACAGTGTTACCCCTTATGTTTTTTTTTTTTGGCCAAAATTTTGACCCCCTCCGATCTTCTTGAAACTCTGGATTCTGATAGAGGGCCACGAGACATCGACCAGCGAGCAAAAATGGAGGCTCTAGACCCTTCCAGAGCCGAGATATCGAAGGTCAAACTTTCAGCCAAAAAAAAAAAATGACAGTGTTACCCCTTATGTTTTTTTTTCGGGCTGAAATTTTGACCTTCGATATCTCGGCTCTGGAAGGGTCTAGAGCCTCCATTTTTGCGCGCTGGTCGATGTCTCGTGGCCCTCTGTCAGAATCCAGAGTTTCAAGAAGATCGGAGGGGGTCAAAATTTTGGCCAAAAAAAAAAACATAAGGGGTAACACTGTCATTTTTTTTTTGGCTGAAAGTTTGACCTTCGATATCTCGGCTCTGGAAGGGTCTAGAGCCTCCATTTTTGCGCGCTGGTCGATGTCTCGTGGCCCTCTGTCAGAATCCAGAGTTTCAAGAAGATCGGAGGGGGTCAAAATTTCGGCCAAAAAAAAAATGACAGTGTTACCCCTTATGTTTTTTTTTTTTTTGGCCAAAATTTTGACCCCCTCCGATCTTCTTGAAACTCTGGATTCTGACAGAGGGCCACGAGACTTCGACCAGCGCGCAAAAATGGAGGCTCTAGACCCTTCCAGAGCCGAGATATCGAAGGTCAAAATTTCAGCCCGAAAAAAAAAACATAAGGGGTAACACTGTCATTTTTTTTTTTGGCTGAAAGTTTGACCTTCGATATCTCGGCTCTGGAAGGGTCTAGAGCCTCCATTTTTGTGCGCTGCTCAATGTCTCGTGGCCCTCTATCAGAATCCAGAGTTTCAAGAAGATCGGAGGGGGTCAAAATTTTGGCCAAAAAAAAAAAACATAAGGGGTAACACTGTCATTTTTTTTTTTGGCCGGAATTTTGACCCCCTCCAATCTTCTTGAAACTCTGGATTATGACAGAGGGCCACGAGACATCGACCAGCGCGCAAAAATGGAGGCTCTAGACCCTTCCAGAGCCGAGATATCGAAGGTCAAACTTTCAGCCAAAAAAAAAAATGACAGTGTTACCCCTTATGTTTTTTTTTTTTGGCCAAAATTTTGACCCCCTCCGATCTTCTTGAAACTCTGGATTCTGACAGAGGGCCACGAGACATCGACCAGCGCGCAAAAATGGAGGCTCTAGACCCTTCCAGAGCCGAGATATCGAAGGTCAAAATTTCAGCCCGAAAAAAAAACATAAGGGGTAACACTGTCATTTTTTTTTTTGGCTGAAAGTTTGACCTTCGATATCTCGGCTCTGGAAGGGTCTAGAGCCTCCATTTTTGCGCGCTGGTCGATGTCTCGTGGCCCTCTGTCAGTATCCAGAGTTTCAAGAAGATCGGAGGGGGTCAAAATTTCGGCCAAAAAAAAAAATGACAGTGTTACCCCTTATGTTTTTTTTTTTTGGCCAAAATTTTGACCCCCTCCGATCTTCTTGAAACTCTGGATTCTGACAGAGGGCCACGAGACATCGACCAGCGCGCAAAAATGGAGGCTCTAGACCCTTCCAGAGCCGAGATATCGAAGGTCAAAATTTCAGCCCGAAAAAAAAACATAAGGGGTAACACTGTCATTTTTTTTTTGGCTGAAAGTTTGACCTTCGATATCTCGGCTCTGGAAGGGTCTAGAGCCTCCATTTTTGCGCGCTGGTCGATGTCTCGTGGCCCTCTATCAGAATCCAGAGTTTCAAGAAGATCGGAGGGGGTCAAAATTTTGGCCAAAAAAAAAAAACATAAGGGGTAACACTGTCATTTTTTTTTTTTGGCTGAAATTTTGACCCCCTCCGATCTTCTTGAAACTCTGGATTCTGACAGAGGGCCACGAGACATCGACCAGCGCGCAAAAATGGAGGCTCTAGACCCTTCCAGAGCCGAGATATCGAAGGTCAAACTTTCAGCCAAAAAAAAAATGACAGTGTTACCCCTTATGTTTTTTTTTTTTGGCCAAAATTTTGACCCCCTCCGATCTTCTTGAAACTCTGGATTCTGACAGAGGGCCACGAGACATCGACCAGCGCGCAAAAATGGAGGCTCTAGACCCTTCCAGAGCCGAGATATCGAAGGTCAAAATTTCAGCCCGAAAAAAAAACATAAGGGGTAACACTGTCATTTTTTTTTTTTGGCTGAAAGTTTGACCTTCGATATCTCGGCTCTGGAAGGGTCTAGAGCCTCCATTTTTGTGCGCTGCTCGATGTCTCGTGGCCCTCTATCAGAATCCAGAGTTTCAAGAAGATCGGAGGGGGTCAAAATTTTGGCCAAAAAAAAAAACATAAGGGGTAACACTGTCATTTTTTTTTTTTTTGCCGAAATTTTGACCCCCTCCGATCTTCTTGAAACTCTGGATTATGACAGAGGGCCACGAGACATCGACCAGCGCGCAAAAATGGAGGCTCTAGACCCTTCCAGAGCCGAGATATCGAAGGTCAAACTTTCAGCCAAAAAAAAAAATGACAGTGTTACCCCTTATGTTTTTTTTTCGGGCTGAAATTTTGACCTTCGATATCTCGGCTCTGGAAGGGTCTAGAGCCTCCATTTTTGCGCGCTGGTCGATGTCTCGTGGCCCTCTGTCAGAATCCAGAGTTTCAAGAAGATCGGAGGGGGTCAAAATTTTGGCCAAAAAAAAAAAACATAAGGGGTAACACTGTCATTTTTTTTTTTTGGCCGAAATTTTGACCCCCTCCGATCTTCTTGAAACTCTGGATTATGACAGAGGGCCACGAGACATCGACCAGCGCGCAAAAATGGAGGCTCTAGACCCTTCCAGAGCCGAGATATCGAAGGTCAAACTTTCAGCCAAAAAAAAAAATGACAGTGTTACCCCTTATGTTTTTTTTTTTTGGCCAAAATTTTGACCCCCTCCGATCTTCTTGAAACTCTGGATTCTGACAGAGGGCCACGAGACATCGACCAGCGCGCAAAAATGGAGGCTCTAGACCCTTCCAGAGCCGAGATATCGAAGGTCAAAATTTCAGCCCGAAAAAAAAACATAAGGGGTAACACTGTCATTTTTTTTTTGGGCTGAAAGTTTGACCTTCGATATCTCGGCTCTGGAAGGGTCTAGAGCCTCCATTTTTGCGCGCTGGTCGATGTCTCGTGGCCCTCTGTCAGAATCCAGAGTTTCAAGAAGATCGGAGGGGGTCAAAATTTCGGCCAAAAAAAAAAAATGACAGTGTTACCCCTTATGTTTTTTTTTTTTTGGCCCCCTCCGATCTTCTTGAAACTCTGGATTCTGACAGAGGGCCACGAGACATCGACCAGCGCGCAAAAATGGAGGCTCTAGACCCTTCCAGAGCCGAGATATCGAAGGTCAAAATTTCAGCCCGAAAAAAAAACATAAGGGGTAACACTGTCATTTTTTTTTTTGGCTGAAAGTTTGACCTTCGATATCTCGGCTCAGGAAGGGTCTAGAGCCTCCATTTTTGCGCGTTGGTCGAAGTCTCTCAGCCCTCTGTCAGAATCCAGAGTTTGAAGAAAATCGGAGGGGGTCAAAATTTCGGCCAAAAAAAAAAATGACAGTGTTACCCCTTATGTTTTTTTTCTGGTCAAAATTTTGACCTTCGATATCTCGGCTCTGGAAGGGTCTAGAGCCTCCATTTTTGCGCGCTGGTCGAAGTCTCGTGGCCCTCTGTCAGAATCCAGAGTTTCAAGAAGATCGGAGGGGGTCAAAATTTCGGCCAAAAAAAAAAATGACAGTGTTACCCCTTATGTTTTTTTTTTTCTGGTCAAAATTTTGACCTTCGATATCTCGGCTCTGGAAGGGTCTAGAGCCTCCATTTTTGCGCGCTGGTCGAAGTCTCGTGGCCCTCTGTCAGAATCCAGAGTTTGAAGAAGATCGGAGGGGGTCAAAATTTCGGCCAAAAAAAAAATGACAGTGTTACCCCTTATGTTTTTTTTTTCTGGTCAAAATTTTGACCTTCGATATCTCAGCTCTGGAAGGGTCTAGAGCCTCCATTTTTGTGCGCTGGTCGAAGTCTCGTGGCCCTCTGTCAGAATCCAGAGTTTGAAGAAGATCGGAGGGGGTCAAAATTTCGGCCAAAAAAAAAAATGACAGTGTTACCCCTTATGTTTTTTTTTCTGGTCAAAATTTTGACCTTCGATATCTCGGCTCTGGAAGGGTCTAGAGCCTCCATTTTTGCGCGCTGGTCGAAGTCTCGTGGCCCTCTGTCAGAATCCAGAGTTTGGAGAAGATTAGAGGGGGTCAAAATTTCGGCCAAAAAAAAATGACAGTGTTACCCCTTATGTTTTTTTTTCTGGTCAAAATTTTGACCTTCGATATCTCGGCTCTGGAAGGGTCTAGAGCCTCCATTTTTGCGCGCTGGTCGAAGTCTCGTGGCCCTCTGTCAGAATCCAGAGTTTGAAGAAGATCGGAGGGGGTCAAAATTTCAGCCAAAAAAAAAAATGACAGTGTTACCCCTTATGTTTTTTTTTTTTTGGCCAAAATTTTGACCCCCTCCGATCTTCTTGAAACTCTGGATTCTGACAGAGGGCCACGAGACATCGACTAGCGCGCAAAAATGGAGGCTCTAGACCCTTCCAGAGCCGAGATATCGAAGGTCAAAATTTCAGCCCGAAAAAAAAACATAAGGGGTAACACTGTCATTTTTTTTTTTGGCTGAAAGTTTGACCCTTCGATATCTCGGCTCTGGAAGGGTCTAGAGCCTCCATTTTTGCGCGCTGGTCGATGTCTCGTGGCCCTCTGTCAGAATCCAGAGTTTCAAGAAGATCGGAGGGGGTCAAAATTTTGGCCAAAAAAAAAAAACATAAGGGGTAACACTGTCATTTTTTTTTTTGGCCGAAATTTTGACCCCCTCCGATCTTCTTGAAACTCTGGATTCTGACAGAGGGCCACGAGACATCGACCAGCGCGCAAAAATGGAGGCTCTAGACCCTTCCAGAGCCGAGATATCGAAGGTCAAACTTTCAGCCAAAAAAAAAATGACAGTGTTACCCCTTATGTTTTTTTTTCGGGCTGAAATTTTGACCTTCGATATCTCGGCTCTGGAAGGGTCTAGAGCCTCCATTTTTGCGCGCTGGTCGATGTCTCGTGGCCCTCTGTCAGAATCCAGAGTTTCAAGAAGATCGGAGGGGGTCAAAATTTTGGCCAAAAAAAAAAAACATAAGGGGTAACACTGTAATTTTTTTTTTTTGGCTGAAAGTTTGACCTTCGATATCTCGGCTCTGGAAGGGTCTAGAGCCTCCATTTTTGCGCGCTGGTCGATGTCTCGTGGCCCTCTGTCAGAATCCAGAGTTTCAAGAAGATCGGAGGGGGTCAAAATTTTGGCCCAAAAAAAAAATGACAGTGTTACCCCTTATGTTTTTTTTTTTTGGCCAAAATTTTGACCCCCTCCGATCTTCTTGAAACTCTGGATTCTGATAGAGGGCCACGAGACATCGACCAGCGCGCAAAAATGGAGGCTCTAGACCCTTCCAGAGCCGAGATATCGAAGGTCAAACTTTCAGCCAAAAAAAAAAAATGACAGTGTTACCCCTTATGTTTTTTTTTCGGGCTGAAATTTTGACCTTCGATATCTCGGCTCTGGAAGGGTCTAGAGCCTCCATTTTTGTGCGCTGGTCGATGTCTCGTGGCCCTCTGTCAGAATCCAGAGTTTCAAGAAGATCGGAGGGGGTCAAAATTTTGGCCAAAAAAAAAAACATAAGGGGTAACACTGTCATTTTTTTTTTGGCTGAAAGTTTGACCTTCGATATCTCGGCTCTGGAAGGGTCTAGAGCCTCCATTTTTGCGCGCTGGTCGATGTCTCGTGGCCCTCTGTCAGAATCCAGAGTTTCAAGAAGATCGGAGGGGGTCAAAATTTCGGCCAAAAAAAAAATGACAGTGTTACCCCTTATGTTTTTTTTTTTTGGCCAAAATTTTGACCCCCTCCGATCTTCTTGAAACTCTGGATTCTGACAGAGGGCCACGAGACTTCGACCAGCGCGCAAAAATGGAGGCTCTAGACCCTTCCAGAGCCGAGATATCGAAGGTCAAAATTTCAGCCCGAAAAAAAAACATAAGGGGTAACACTGTCATTTTTTTTTTTTTGGCTGAAAGTTTGACCTTCGATATCTCGGCTCTGGAAGGGTCTAGAGCCTCCATTTTTGTGCGCTGCTCGATGTCTCGTGGCCCTCTATCAGAATCCAGAGTTTCAAGAAGATCGGAGGGGGTCAAAATTTTGGCCAAAAAAAAAAAACATAAGGGGTAACACTGTCATTTTTTTTTTTGGCCGAAATTTTGACCCCCTCCGATCTTCTTGAAACTCTGGATTATGACAGAGGGCCACGAGACATCGACCAGCGCGCAAAAATGGAGGCTCTAGACCCTTCCAGAGCCGAGATATCGAAGGTCAAACTTTCAGCCAAAAAAAAAAATGACAGTGTTACCCCTTATGTTTTTTTTTTTTTTGGCCAAAATTTTGACCCCCTCCGATCTTCTTGAAACTCTGGATTCTGACAGAGGGCCACGAGACATCGACCAGCGCGCAAAAATGGAGGCTCTAGACCCTTCCAGAGCCGAGATATCGAAGGTCAAAATTTCAGCCCGAAAAAAAAACATAAGGGGTAACACTGTCATTTTTTTTTTTGGCTGAAAGTTTGACCTTCGATATCTCGGCTCTGGAAGGGTCTAGAGCCTCCATTTTTGCGCGCTGGTCGATGTCTCGTGGCCCTCTGTCAGAATCCAGAGTTTCAAGAAGATCGGAGGGGGTCAAAATTTCGGCCAAAAAAAAAAATGACAGTGTTACCCCTTATGTTTTTTTTTTTTGGCCAAAATTTTGACCCCCTCCGATCTTCTTGAAACTCTGGATTCTGACAGAGGGCCACGAGACATCGACCAGCGCGCAAAAATGGAGGCTCTAGACCCTTCCAGAGCCGAGATATCGAAGGTCAAAATTTCAGCCCGAAAAAAAAACATAAGGGGTAACACTGTCATTTTTTTTTTGGCTGAAAGTTTGACCTTCGATATCTCGGCTCTGGAAGGGTCTAGAGCCTCCATTTTTGCGCGCTGGTCGATGTCTCGTGGCCCTCTATCAGAATCCAGAGTTTCAAGAAGATCGGAGGGGGTCAAAATTTTGGCCAAAAAAAAAAAACATAAGGGGTAACACTGTCATTTTTTTTTTTGGCTGAAATTTTGACCCCCTCCGATCTTCTTGAAACTCTGGATTCTGACAGAGGGCCACGAGACATCGACCAGCGCGCAAAAATGGAGGCTCTAGACCCTTCCAGAGCCGAGATATCGAAGGTCAAACTTTCAGCCAAAAAAAAAAATGACAGTGTTACCCCTTATGTTTTTTTTTTTTGGCCAAAATTTTGACCCCCTCCGATCTTCTTGAAACTCTGGATTCTGACAGAGGGCCACGAGACATCGACCAGCGCGCAAAAATGGAGGCTCTAGACCCTTCCAGAGCCGAGATATCGAAGGTCAAAATTTCAGCCCGAAAAAAAAACATAAGGGGTAACACTGTCATTTTTTTTTTTGGCTGAAAGTTTGACCTTCGATATCTCGGCTCTGGAAGGGTCTAGAGCCTCCATTTTTGTGCGCTGCTCGATGTCTCGTGGCCCTCTATCAGAATCCAGAGTTTCAAGAAGATCGGAGGGGGTCAAAATTTCGGCCAAAAACGACAGTGTTACCCCTTATGTTTTTTTTTCAGGTCAAAACTTTGACATCCGATATCTCGGCTCTGGAAGGGTCTAGAGCCTCCATTTTTGCGCGCTGGTCGAAGTCTCGTGGCCCTCTGTCAGAATCCAGAGTTTGAAGAAGATCGGAGGGGGTCAAAATTTCGGCCAAAAAAAAAATGACAGTGTTACCCCTTATGTTTTTTTTTTCTGGTCAAAATTTTGACCTTCGATATCTCAGCTCTGGAAGGGTCTAGAGCCTCCATTTTTGTGCGCTGGTCGAAGTCTCGTGGCCCTCTGTCAGAATCCAGAGTTTGAAGAAGATCGGAGGGGGTCAAAATTTCGGCCAAAAAAAAAAATGACAGTGTTACCCCTTATGTTTTTTTTTCTGGTCAAAATTTTGACCTTCGATATCTCGGCTCTGGAAGGGTCTAGAGCCTCCATTTTTGCGCGCTGGTCGAAGTCTCGTGGCCCTCTGTCAGAATCCAGAGTTTGGAGAAGATTAGAGGGGGTCAAAATTTCGGCCAAAAAAAAAAATGACAGTGTTACCCCTTATGTTTTTTTTTCTGGTCAAAATTTCGACCTTCGATATCTCGGCTCTGGAAGGGTCTAGAGCCTCCATTTTTGCGCGCTGGTCGAAGTCTCGTGGCCCTCTGTCAGAATCCAGAGTTTGAAGAAGATCGGAGGGGGTCAAAATTTCAGCCAAAAAAAAAAATGACAGTGTTACCCCTTATGTTTTTTTTTTTTGGCCAAAATTTTGACCCCCTCCGATCTTCTTGAAACTCTGGATTCTGACAGAGGGCCACGAGACATCGACTAGCGCGCAAAAATGGAGGCTCTAGACCCTTCCAGAGCCGAGATATCGAAGGTCAAAATTTCAGCCCGAAAAAAAAACATAAGGGGTAACACTGTCATTTTTTTTTTTGGCTGAAAGTTTGACCCTTCGATATCTCGGCTCTGGAAGGGTCTAGAGCCTCCATTTTTGCGCGCTGGTCGATGTCTCGTGGCCCTCTGTCAGAATCCAGAGTTTCAAGAAGATCGGAGGGGGTCAAAATTTTGGCCAAAAAAAAAAACATAAGGGGTAACACTGTCATTTTTTTTTTTGGCCGAAATTTTGACCCCCTCCGATCTTCTTGAAACTCTGGATTCTGACAGAGGGCCACGAGACATCGACCAGCGCGCAAAAATGGAGGCTCTAGACCCTTCCAGAGCCGAGATATCGAAGGTCAAACTTTCAGCCAAAAAAAAAATGACAGTGTTACCCCTTATGTTTTTTTTTCGGGCTGAAATTTTGACCTTCGATATCTCGGCTCTGGAAGGGTCTAGAGCCTCCATTTTTGCGCGCTGGTCGATGTCTCGTGGCCCTCTGTCAGAATCCAGAGTTTCAAGAAGATCGGAGGGGGTCAAAATTTTGGCCAAAAAAAAAAAACATAAGGGGTAACACTGTAATTTTTTTTTTTGGCTGAAAGTTTGACCTTCGATATCTCGGCTCTGGAAGGGTCTAGAGCCTCCATTTTTGCGCGCTGGTCGATGTCTCGTGGCCCTCTGTCATAATCCAGAGTTTCAAGAAGATCGGAGGGGGTCAAAATTTCGGCCAAAAAAAAAAAATGACAGTGTTACCCCTTATGTTTTTTTTTTTGGCCAAAATTTTGACCCCCTCCGATCTTCTTGAAACTCTGGATTCTGATAGAGGGCCACGAGACATCGAGCAGCGCACAAAAATGGAGGCTCTAGACCCTTCCAGAGCCGAGATATCGAAGGTCAAACTTTCAGCCAAAAAAAAAAATGACAGTGTTACCCCTTATGTTTTTTTTTCGGGCTGAAATTTTGACCTTCGATATCTCGGCTCTGGAAGGGTCTAGAGCCTCCATTTTTGCGCGCTGGTCGATGTCTCGTGGCCCTCTGTCAGAATCCAGAGTTTCAAGAAGATCGGAGGGGGTCAAAATTTTGGCCAAAAAAAAAAACATAAGGGGTAACACTGTCATTTTTTTTTTTGGCTGAAAGTTTGACCTTCGATATCTCGGCTCTGGAAGGGTCTAGAGCCTCCATTTTTGCGCGCTGGTCGATGTCTCGTGGCCCTCTGTCAGAATCCAGAGTTTCAAGAAGATCGGAGGGGGTCAAAATTTTGGCCCAAAAAAAAAATGACAGTGTTACCCCTTATGTTTTTTTTTTTTGGCCAAAATTTTGACCCCCTCCGATCTTCTTGAAACTCTGGATTCTGATAGAGGGCCACGAGACATCGACCAGCGCGCAAAAATGGAGGCTCTAGACCCTTCCAGAGCCGAGATATCGAAGGTCAAACTTTCAGCCAAAAAAAAAAAATGACAGTGTTACCCCTTATGTTTTTTTTTCGGGCTGAAATTTTGACCTTCGATATCTCGGCTCTGGAAGGGTCTAGAGCCTCCATTTTTGTGCGCTGGTCGATGTCTCGTGGCCCTCTGTCAGAATCCAGAGTTTCAAGAAGATCGGAGGGGGTCAAAATTTTGGCCAAAAAAAAAAACATAAGGGGTAACACTGTCATTTTTTTTTTGGCTGAAAGTTTGACCTTCGATATCTCGGCTCTGGAAGGGTCTAGAGCCTCCATTTTTGCGCGCTGGTCGATGTCTCGTGGCCCTCTGTCAGAATCCAGAGTTTCAAGAAGATCGGCCGAAATTTTGACCCCCTCCGATCTTCTTGAAACTCTGGATTCTGACAGAGGGCCACGAGACATCGACCAGCGCGCAAAAATGGAGGCTCTAGACCCTTCCAGAGCCGAGATATCGAAGGTCAAACTTTCAGCCAAAAAAAAAAATGACAGTGTTACCCCTTATGTTTTTTTTTTTTGGCCAAAATTTTGACCCCCTCCGATCTTCTTGAAACTCTGGATTCTGACAGAGGGCCACGAGACATCGACCAGCGCGCAAAAATGGAGGCTCTAGACCCTTCCAGAGCCGAGATATCGAAGGTCAAAATTTCAGCCCGAAAAAAAAACATAAGGGGTAACACTGTCATTTTTTTTTTTTGGCTGAAAGTTTGACCTTCGATATCTCGGCTCTGGAAGGGTCTAGAGCCTCCATTTTTGTGCGCTGCTCGATGTCTCGTGGCCCTCTATCAGAATCCAGAGTTTCAAGAAGATCGGAGGGGGTCAAAATTTTGGCCAAAAAAAAAAACATAAGGGGTAACACTGTCATTTTTTTTTTTTGCCGAAATTTTGACCCCCTCCGATCTTCTTGAAACTCTGGATTATGACAGAGGGCCACGAGACATCGACCAGCGCGCAAAAATGGAGGCTCTAGACCCTTCCAGAGCCGAGATATCGAAGGTCAAACTTTCAGCCAAAAAAAAAAATGACAGTGTTACCCCTTATGTTTTTTTTTCGGGCTGAAATTTTGACCTTCGATATCTCGGCTCTGGAAGGGTCTAGAGCCTCCATTTTTGCGCGCTTTGGCCAAAATTTTGACCCCCTCCGATCTTCTTGAAACTCTGGATTCTGATAGAGGGCCACGAGACATCGACCAGCGCGCAAAAATGGAGGCTCTAGACCCTTCCAGAGCCGAGATATCGAAGGTCAAACTTTCAGCCAAAAAAAAAATGACAGTGTTACCCCTTATGTTTTTTTTTTCGGGCTGAAATTTTGACCTTCGATATCTCGGCTCTGGAAGGGTCTAGAGCCTCCATTTTTGCGCGCTGGTCGATGTCTCGTTGCTCTCTGTCAGAATCCAGAGTTTCAAGAAGATCGGAGGGGGTCAAAATTTTGGCCAAAAAAAAAACATAAGGGGTAACACTGTCATTTTTTTTTTTTGGCTGAAAGTTTGACCTTCGATATCTCGGCTCTGGAAGGGTCTAGAGCCTCCATTTTTGCACGCTGGTCGATGTCTCGTGGCCCTCTGTCAGAATCCAGAGTTTCAAGAAGATCGGACGGGGTCAAAATTTTGGCCAAAAAAAAAAAAACATAAGGGGTAACACTGTCATTTTTTTTTTTTGGCCGAAATTTTGACCCCCTCCGATCTTCTTGAAACTCTGGATTCTGACAGAGGGCCACGAGACATCGACCAGCGCGCAAAAATGGAGGCTCTAGACCCTTCCAGAGCCGAGATATCGAAGGTCAAACTTTCAGCCAAAAAAAAAAAATGACAGTGTTACCCCTTATGTTTTTTTTTTCGGGCTGAAATTTTGACCTTCGATATCTCGGCTCTGGAAGGGTCTAGAGCCTCCATTTTTGCGCGCTGGTCGATGTCTCGTGGCCCTCTGTCAGAATCCAGAGTTTCAAGAAGATCGGAGGGGGTCAAAATTTTGGCCAAAAAAAAAAAACATAAGGGGTAACACTGTAATTTTTTTTTTGGCTGAAAGTTTGACCTTCGATATCTCGGCTCTGGAAGGGTCTAGAGCCTCCATTTTTGCGCGCTGGTCGATGTCTCGTGGCCCTCTGTCATAATCCAGAGTTTCAAGAAGATCGGAGGGGGTCAAAATTTCGGCCAAAAAAAAAATGACAGTGTTACCCCTTATGTTTTTTTTTTTTGGCCAAAATTTTGACCCCCTCCGATCTTCTTGAAACTCTGGATTCTGATAGAGGGCCACGAGACATCTAGCAGCGCGCAAAAATGGAGGCTCTAGACCCTTCCAGAGCCGAGATATCGAAGGTCAAACTTTCAGCCAAAAAAAAAAAATGACAGTGTTACCCCTTATGTTTTTTTTTCGGGCTGAAATTTTGACCTTCGATATCTCGGCTCTGGAAGGGTCTAGAGCCTCCATTTTTGCGCGCTGGTCGATGTCTCGTGGCCCTCTGTCAGAATCCAGAGTTTCAAGAAGATCGGAGGGGGTCAAAATTTTGGCCAAAAAAAAAAACATAAGGGGTAACACTGTCATTTTTTTTTTGGCTGAAAGTTTGACCTTCGATATCTCGGCTCTGGAAGGGTCTAGAGCCTCCATTTTTGCGCGCTGGTCGATGTCTCGTGGCCCTCTGTCAGAATCCAGAGTTTCAAGAAGATCGGAGGGGGTCAAAATTTTGGCCAAAAAAAAAAAAACATAAGGGGTAACACTGTCATTTTTTTTTTGGCTGAAATTTAAACCTTCGATATCTCGGCTCTGGAAGGGTCTAGAGCCTCCATTTTTGCGCGCTGGTCAATGTCTCGTGGCCCTCTGTCAGAATCCAGAGTTTCAAGAAGATCGGAGGGGGTCAAAATTTTGGCCAAAAAAAAATGACAGTGTTACCCCTTATGTTTTTTTTTTTTTGGCCAAAATTTTGACCCCCTCCGATCTTCTTGAAACTCTGGATTCTGATAGAGGGCCACGAGACATCGACCAGCGTGCAAAAATGGAGGCTCTAGACCCTTCCAGAGCCGAGATATCGAAGGTCAAACTTTCAGCCAAAAAAAAAAATGACAGTGTTACCCCTTATGTTTTTTTTTTTTGGCCAAAATTTTGACCCCCTCCGATCTTCTTGAAACTCTGGATTCTGACAGAGAGCAACGAGACATCGACCAGCGCGCAAAAATGGAGGCTCTAGACCCTTCCAGAGCCGAGACATCGAAGGTCAAACTTTCAGCCAAAAAAAAAAAATGACAGTGTTACCCCTTATGTTTTTTTTTCGGGCTGAAATTTTGACCTTCGATATCTCGGCTCTGGAAGGGTCTAGAGCCTCCATTTTTGCGCGCTGGTCGATGTCTCGTGGCCCTCTGTCAGAATCCAGAGTTTCAAGAAGATCGGAGGGGGTCAAAATTTTGGCCAAAAAAAAAAACATAAGGGGTAACACTGTCATTTTTTTTTTTTGGCCGAAATTTTGACCCCCTCCGATCTTCTTGAAACTCTGGATTCTGACAGAGGGCCACGAGACATCGACCAGCGCGCAAAAATGGAGGCTCTAGACCCTTCCAGAGCCGAGATATCGAAGGTCAAAATTTCAGCCCGAAAAAAAAACATAAGGGGTAACACTGTCATTTTTTTTTTTGGCTGAAAGTTTGACCTTCAATATCTCGGCTCTGGAAGGGTCTAGAGCCTCCATTTTTGCGCGCTGGTCGATGTCTCGTTGCTCTCTGTCAGAATCCAGAGATTCAAGAAGATCGGAGGGGGTCAAAATTTTGGCCAAAAAAAAAAAACATAAGGGGTAACACTGTCATTTTTTTTTTTTTGGCTGAAAGTTTGACCTTCGATATCTCGGCTCTGGAAGGGTCTAGAGCCTCCATTTTTGCACGCTGGTCGATGTCTCGTGGCCCTCTATCAGAATCCAGAGTTTCAAGAAGATCTGAGGGGGTCAAAATTTTGGCCAAAAAAAAAAACATAAGGGGTAACACTGTCATTTTTTTTTTTGGCCAAAATTTTGACCCCCTCCGATCTTCTTGAAACTCTGGATTCTGACAGAGGGCCACGAGACATTGACCAGCGCGCAAAAATGGAGGCTCTAGACCCTTCCAGAGCCGAGATATCGAAGGTCAAAATTTCAGCCCGAAAAAAAAACATAAGGGGTAACACTGTCATTTTTTTTTTTTTGGCTGAAAGTTTGACCTTCGATATCTCGGCTCTGGAAGGGTCTAGAGCCTCCATTTTTGCGCGCTGGTCGATGTCTCGTGGCCCTCTATCAGAATCCAGAGTTTCAAGAAGATCGGAGGGGGTCAAAATTTTGGCCAAAAAAAAAAAAACATAAGGGGTAACACTGTCATTTTTTTTTTTGGCCGAAATTTTGACCCCCTCCGATCTTCTTGAAACTCTGGATTCTGACAGAGGGCCACGAGGCATCGACCAGCGCGCGAAAATGGAGGCTCTAGACCCTTCCAGAGCCGAGATATCGAAGGTCAAACTTTCAGCCAAAAAAAAAATGACAGTGTTACCCCTTATGTTTTTTTTTTTTGGCCAAAATTTTGACCCCCTCCGATCTTCTTGAAACTCTGGATTCTGACAGAGGGCCACGAGACATCGACCAGCGCGCAAAAATGGAGGCTCTAGACCCTTCCAGAGCCGAGATATCGAAGGTCAAAATTTCATTCCGAAAAAAAAAACATAAGGGGTAACACTGTCATTTTTTTTTTTTGGCTGAAAGTTTGACCTTCGATATCTCGGCTCTGGAAGGGTCTAGAGCCTCCATTTTTGCGCGCTGGTCGATGTCTCGTTGCTCTCAGTCAGAATCCAGAGTTTCAAGAAGATCGGAGGGGGTCAAAATTTTGGCCAAAAAAAAAAAACATAAGGGGTAACACTGTCAATTTTTTTTTTTTGGCTGAAAGTTTGACCTTCGATATCTCGGCTCTGGAAGGGTCTAGAGCCTCCATTTTTGCACGCTGGTCGATGTCTCGTGGCCCTCTATCAGAATCCAGAGTTTCAAGAAGATCTGAGGGGGTCAAAATTTTGGCCAAAAAAAAAAACATAAGGGGTAACACTGTCATTTTTTTTTTTTGGCCAAAATTTTGACCCCCTCCGATCTTCTTGAAACTCTGGATTCTGACAGAGGGCCACGAGACATTGACCAGCGCGCAAAAATGGAGGCTCTAGACCCTTCCAGAGCCGAGATATCGAAGGTCAAAATTTCAGCCCGAAAAAAAAACATAAGGGGTAACACTGTCATTTTTTTTTTTTGGCTGAAAGTTTGACCTTCGATATCTCGGCTCTGGAAGGGTCTAGAGCCTCCATTTTTGCGCGCTGGTCGATGTCTCGTGGCCCTCTATCAGAATCCAGAGTTTCAAGAAGATCGGAGGGGGTCAAAATTTTGGCCAAAAAAAAAAAACATAAGGGGTAACACTGTCATTTTTTTTTTTGGCCGAAATTTTGACCCCCTCCGATCTTCTTGAAACTCTGGATTCTGACAGAGGGCCACGAGACATCGACCAGCGCGCAAAAATGGAGGCTCTAGACCCTTCCAGAGCCGAGATATCGAAGGTCAAACTTTCAGCCAAAAAAAAAAATGACAGTGTTACCCCTTATGTTTTTTTTTTTTGGCCAAAATTTTGACCCCCTCCGATCTTCTTGAAACTCTGGATTCTGACAGAGGGCCACGAGACATCGACCAGCGCGCAAAAATGGAGGCTCTAGACCCTTCCAGAGCCGAGATATCGAAGGTCAAAATTTCAGCCCGAAAAAAAAACATAAGGGGTAACACTGTCATTTTTTTTTTTTTGGCTGAAAGTTTGACCTTCGATATCTCGGCTCTGGAAGGGTCTAGAGCCTCCATTTTTGCGCGCTGGTCGATGTCTCGTGGCCCTCTGTCAGAATCCAGAGTTTCAAGAAGATCGGAGGGGGTCAAAATTTCGGCCAAAAAAAAAAAATGACAGTGTTACCCCTTATGTTTTTTTTTTTGGCCAAAATTTTGACCCCCTCCGATCTTCTTGAAACTCTGGATTCTGACAGAGGGCCACGAGACATCGACCAGCGCGCAAAAATGGAGGCTCTAGACCCTTCCAGAGCCGAGATATCGAAGGTCAAAATTTCAGCCCGAAAAAAAAACATAAGGGGTAACACTGTCATTTTTTTTTTGGCTGAAAGTTTGACCTTCGATATCTCGGCTCTGGAAGGGTCTAGAGCCTCCATTTTTGCGCGCTGGTCGAAGTCTCGTGGCCCTCTGTCAGAATCCAGAGTTTCAAGAAGATCGGAGGGGGTCAAAATTTCGGCCAAAAACGACAGTGTTACCCCTTATGTTTTTTTTCAGGTCAAAACTTTGACATCCGATATCTCGGCTCTGGAAGGGTCTAGAGCCTCCATTTTTGCGCGCTGGTCGAAGTCTCGTGGCCCTCTGTCAGAATCCAGAGTTTCAAGAAGATCGGAGGGGGTCAAAATTTCGGCCAAAAACGACAGTGTTACCCCTTATGTTTTTTTTTCAGGTCAAAACTTTGACATCCGATATCTCGGCTCTGGAAGGGTCTAGAGCCTCCATTTTTGCGCGCTGGTCGAAGTCTCGTGGCTCTCTGTCAGAATCCAGAGTTTCAAGAAGATCGGAGGGGGTCAAAATTTCGGCCAAAAACGACAGTGTTACCCCTTATGTTTTTTTTTTCAGGTCAAAACTTTGACATCCGATATCTCGGCTCTGGAAGGGTCTAGAGCCTCCATTTTTGCGCGCTGGTCGAAGTCTCGTGGCCCTCTGTCAGAATCCAGAGTTTCAAGAAGATCGGAGGGGGTCAAAATTTCGGCCAAAAACGACAGTGTTACCCCTTATGTTTTTTTTTCAGGTCAAAACTTTGACATCCGATATCTCGGCACAAAATTTTGACCCCCTCCGATCTTCTTGAAACTCTGGATTCTGACAGAGGGCCACGAGACATCGACCAGCGCGCAAAAATGGAGGCTCTAGACCCTTCCAGAGCCGAGATATCGAAGGTCAAACTTTCAGCCAAAAAAAAAAATGACAGTGTTACCCCTTATGTTTTTTTTTTTTGGCCAAAATTTTGACCCCCTCCGATCTTCTTGAAACTCTGGATTCTGACAGAGGGCCACGAGACATCGACCAGCGCGCAAAAATGGAGGCTCTAGACCCTTCCAGAGCCGAGATATCGAAGGTCAAAATTTCAGCCCGAAAAAAAAAACATAAGGGGTAACACTGTCATTTTTTTTTTTTTGGCTGAAAGTTTGACCTTCGATATCTCGGCTCTGGAAGGGTCTAGAGCCTCCATTTTTGCGCGCTGCTCGATGTCTCGTGGCCCTCTATCAGAATCCAGAGTTTCAAGAAGATCGGAGGGGGTCAAAATTTTGGCCAAAAAAAAAACATAAGGGGTAACACTGTCATTTTTTTTTTTGGCCGAAATTTTGACCCCCTCCGATCTTCTTGAAACTCTGGATTATGACAGAGGGCCACGAGACATCGACCAGCGCGCAAAAATGGAGGCTCTAGACCCTTCCAGAGCCGAGATATCGAAGGTCAAACTTTCAGCCAAAAAAAAAAAATGACAGTGTTACCCCTTATGTTTTTTTTTTTGGCCAAAATTTTGACCCCCTCCGATCTTCTTGAAACTCTGGATTCTGACAGAGGGCCACGAGACATCGACCAGCGCGCAAAAATGGAGGCTCTAGACCCTTCCAGAGCCGAGATATCGAAGGTCAAAATTTCAGCCCGAAAAAAAAACATAAGGGGTAACACTGTCATTTTTTTTTTTGGCTGAAAGTTTGACCTTCGATATCTCGGCTCTGGAAGGGTCTAGAGCCTCCATTTTTGCGCGCTGGTCGATGTCTCGTGGCCCTCTGTCAGAATCCAGAGTTTCAAGAAGATCGGAGGGGGTCAAAATTTTGGCCAAAAAAAAAAAATGACAGTGTTACCCCTTATGTTTTTTTTTTTTGGGCCAAAATTTTGACCCCCTCCGATCTTCTTGAAACTCTGGATTCTGACAGAGGGCCACGAGACATCGACCAGCGCGCAAAAATGGAGGCTCTAGACCCTTCCAGAGCCGAGATATCGAAGGTCAAAATTTCAGCCCGAAAAAAAAAACATAAGGGGTAACACTGTCATTTTTTTTTTTTTGGCTGAAAGTTTTACCTTCGATATCTCGGCTCTGGAAGGGTCTAGAGCCTCCATTTTTGCGCGCTGGTCGATGTCTCGTGGCCCTCTATCAGAATCCAGAGTTTCAAGAAGATCGGAGGGGGTCAAAATTTTGGCCAAAAAAAAAAAACATAAGGGGTAACACTGTCATTTTTTTTTTGGCTGAAATTTTGACCCCCTCCGATCTTCTTGAAACTCTGGATTCTGACAGAGGGCCACGAGACATCGACCAGCGCGTAAAAATGGAGGCTCTAGACCCTTCCAGAGCCGAGATATCGAAGGTCAAACTTTCAG
Source organism: Cyprinella venusta (assembly GCA_038021265.1). Lineage (NCBI taxonomy): Eukaryota > Metazoa > Chordata > Actinopteri > Cypriniformes > Leuciscidae > Cyprinella > Cyprinella venusta. Next base: position 7,791,413 of record CM075872.1, on the reverse strand, counting down.
CCAAAAAAAAAATGACAGTGTTACCCCTTATGTTTTTTTTTTGGCCAAAATTTTGACCCCCTCCGATCTTCTTGAAACTCTGGATTCTGACAGAGGGCCACGAGACATCGACCAGCGCGCAAAAATGGAGGCTCTAGACCCTTCCAGAGCCGAGATATCGAAGGTCAAAATTTCAGCCCGAAAAAAAAACATAAGGGGTAACACTGTGATTTTTTTTTTTGGCTGAAAGTTTGACCTTCGATATCTCGGCTCTGGAAGGGTCTAGAGCCTCCATTTTTGCGCGCTGGTCGATGTCTCGTGGCCCTCTATCAGAATCCAGAGTTTCAAGAAGATCGGAGGGGGTCAAAATTTTGGCCAAAAAAAAAAAAAACATAAGGGGTAACACTGTCATTTTTTTTTTTTGGCTGAAATTTTGACCCCCTCTGATCTTCTTGAAACTCTGGATTCTGACAGAGGGCCACGAGACATCGACCAGCGCGCAAAAATGGAGGCTCTAGACCCTTCCAGAGCCGAGATATCGAAGGTCAAACTTTCAGCCAAAAAAAAAATGACAGTGTTACCCCTTATGTTTTTTTTTTTTGGCCAAAATTTTGACCCCCTCCGATCTTCTTGAAACTCTGGATTCTGACAGAGGGCCACGAGACATCGACCAGCGCGCAAAAATGGAGGCTCTAGACCCTTCCAGAGCCGAGATATCGAAGGTCAAAATTTCAGCCCGAAAAAAAAACATAAGGGGTAACACTGTCATTTTTTTTTTTTGGCTGAAAGTTTGACCTTCGATATCTCGGCTCTGGAAGGGTCTAGAGCCTCCATTTTTGCGCGCTGGTCGATGTCTCGTGGCCCTCTGTCAGAATCCAGAGTTTCAAGAAGATCGGAGGGGGTCAAAATTTTGGCCAAAAAAAAAAAACATAAGGGGTAACACTGTCATTTTTTTTTTTTGGCCGAAATTTTGACCCCCTCCGATCTTCTTGAAACTCTGGATTCTGACAGAGGGCCACGAGACATCGACCAGCGCGCAAAAATGGAGGCTCTAGACCCTTCCAGAGCCGAGATATCGAAGGTCAAACTTTCAGCCAAAAAAAAAAATATAAGGGGTAACACTGTCATTTTTTTTTTGGCTGAAAGTTTGACCTTCGATATCTCGGCTCTGGAAGGGTCTAGAGCCTCCATTTTTGCGCGCTGGTCGATGTCTCGTGGCCCTCTGTCAGAATCCAGAGTTTCAAGAAGATCGGAGGGGGTCAAAATTTTGGCCAAAAAAAAAAACATAAAGGGGAACACTGTCATTTTTTTTTTTTTGGCTGAAAGTTTGACCTTCGATATCTCGGCTCTGGAAGGGTCTAGAGCCTCCATTTTTGCACGCTGGTCGATGTCTCGTGGCCCTCTATCAGAACCCAGAGTGTCAAGAAGATTGGAGGGGGTCAAAATTTTGGCCAAAAAAAAAAAAACATAAGGGGTAACACTGTCATTTTTTTTTTTGGCCAAAATTTTGACCCCCTCCGATCTTCTTGAAACTCTGGATTCTGACAGAGGGCCACGAGACATTGACCAGCGCGCAAAAATGGAGGCTCTAGACCCTTCCAGAGCCGAGATATCGAAGGTCAAAATTTCAGCCCGAAAAAAAAACATAAGGGGTAACACTGTCATTTTTTTTTTTTGGCTGAAAGTTTGACCTTCGATATCTCGGCTCTGGAAGGGTCTAGAGCCTCCATTTTTGCGCGCTGGTCGATGTCTCGTGGCCCTCTATCAGAATCCAGAGTTTCAAGAAGATCGGAGGGGGTCAAAATTTTGGCCAAAAAAAAAAAACATAAGGGGTAACACTGTCATTTTTTTTTTTTGGCCGAAATTTTGACCCCCTCCGATCTTCTTGAAACTCTGGATTCTGACAGAGGGCCACGAGACATCGACCAGCGCGCAAAAATGGAGGCTCTAGACCCTTCCAGAGCCGAGATATCGAAGGTCAAACTTTCAGCCAAAAAAAAAAAATGACAGTGTTACCCCTTATGTTTTTTTTTTTTGGCCAAAATTTTGACCCCCTCCGATCTTCTTGAAACTCTGGATTCTGACAGAGGGCCACGAGACATCGACCAGCGCGCAAAAATGGAGGCTCTAGACCCTTCCAGAGCCGAGATATCGAAGGTCAAAATTTCAGCCCGAAAAAAAAACATAAGGGGTAACACTGTCATTTTTTTTTTTTTGGCTGAAAGTTTGACCTTCGATATCTCGGCTCTGGAAGGGTCTAGAGCCTCCATTTTTGCGCGCTGCTCGATGTCTCGTGGCCCTCTATCAGAATCCAGAGTTTCAAGAAGATCGGAGGGGGTCAAAATTTTGGCCAAAAAAAAAAAACATAAGGGGTAACACTGTCATTTTTTTTTTGGCCGAAATTTTGACCCCCTCCGATCTTCTTGAAACTCTGGATTCTGACAGAGGGCCACGAGACATCGACCAGCGCGCAAAAATGGAGGCTCTAGACCCTTCCAGAGCCGAGATATTGAAGGTCAAACTTTCAGCCAAAAAAAAAAATGACAGTGTTACCCCTTATGTTTTTTTTTTTGGCCAAAATTTTGACCCCCTCCGATCTTCTTGAAACTCTGGATTCTGACAGAGGGCCACGAGACATCGACCAGCGCGCAAAAATGGAGGCTCTAGACCCTTCCAGAGCCGAGATATCGAAGGTCAAAATTTCAGCCCGAAAAAAAAACATAAGGGGTAACACTGTCATTTTTTTTTTTTTGGCTGAAAGTTTGACCTTCGATATCTCGGCTCTGGAAGGGTCTAGAGCCTCCATTTTTGCGCGCTGGTCGATGTCTCGTGGCCCTCTATCAGAATCCAGAGTTTCAAGAAGATCGGAGGGGGTCAAAATTTTGACCAAAAAAAAAACATAAGGGGTAACACTGTCATTTTTTTTTTTTGGCCGAAATTTTGACCCCCTCCGATCTTCTTGAAACTCTGGATTCTGACAGAGGGCCACGAGACATCGACCAGCGCGCAAAAATGGAGGCTCTAGACCCTTCCAGAGCCGAGATATCGAAGGTCAAACTTTCAGCCAAAAAAAAAAAATGACAGTGTTACCCCTTATGTTTTTTTTTTTGGCCAAAATTTTGACCCCCTCCGATCTTCTTGAAACTCTGGATTCTGACAGAGGGCCACGAGACATCGACCAGCGCGCAAAAATGGAGGCTCTAGACCCTTCCAGAGCCGAGATATCGAAGGTCAAAATTTTGACCAGAAAAAAAAACATAAGGGGTAACACTGTCATTTTTTTTTTTGGCCGAAATTTTGACCCCCTCCGATTTTCTTCAAACTCTGGATTCTGACAGAGGGCCACGAGACTTCGACCAGCGCGCAAAAATGGAGGCTCTAGACCCTTCCAGAGCCGAGATATCGAAGGTCAAAATTTTTACCAGAAAAAAAACATAAGGGGTAACACTGTCATTTTTTTTTTTGGCCGAAATTTTGACCCCCTCCGATCTTCTTCAAACTCTGGATTCTGACAGAGGGCCACGAGACTTCGACCAGCGCGCAAAAATGGAGGCTCTAGACCCTTCCAGAGCCGAGATATCGAAGGTCAAAATTTTGACCAGAAAAAAAAACATGAGGGGTAACACTGTCATTTTTTTTTTTTGGCCGAAATTTTGACCCCCTCCGATTTTCTTCAAACTCTGGATTCTGACAGAGGGCCACGAGACTTCGACCAGCGCGCAAAAATGGAGGCTCTATACCCTTCCAGAGCCGAGATATCGAAGGTCAAAATTTTGACCAGAAAAAAAAACATAAGGGGTAACACTGTAATTTTTTTTTTTTGGCCGAAATTTTGACCCCCTCCGATTTTCTTCAAACTCTGGATTCTGACAGAGGGCCACGAGACTTCGACCAGCGCGCAAAAATGGAGGCTCTAGACCCTTCCAGAGCCGAGATATCGAAGGTCAAAATTTTGACCAGAAAAAAAAAACATAAGGGGTAACACTGTCATTTTTTTTTTGGCCGAAATTTTGACCCCCTCCGATCTTCTTGAAACTCTGGATTCTGACAGAGGGCCACGAGACTTCGACCAGCGCGCAAATGGAGGCTCTAGACCCTTCCAGAGCCGAGATATCGAAGGTTAAAATTTTGACCAGAAAAAAAAAACAAAAGGGGTAACACTGTCATTTTTTTTTTTTTTGGCCGAAATTTTGACCCCCTCCGATTTTCTTCAAACTCTGGATTCTGACAGAGGGCCACGAGACTTCGACCAGCGCGCAAAAATGGAGGCTCTAGACCCTTCCAGAGCCGAGATATCGAAGGTCAAAATTTTTACCAGAAAAAAAAACATAAGGGGTAACACTGTCATTTTTTTTTTTGGCCGAAATTTTGACCCCCTCCGATCTTCTTCAAACTCTGGATTCTGACAGAGGGCCACGAGACATGGACCAGCGCGCAAAAATGGAGGCTCTAGACCCTTCCAGAGCCGAGATATCGAAGGTCAAAATTTCAGCCCGAAAAAAAAACATAAGGGGTAACACTGTCATTTTTTTTTTTGGCTGAAAGTTTGACCTTCGATATCTCGGCTCTGGAAGGGTCTAAAGCCTCCATTTTTGCGCGCTGGTCGATGTCTCGTGGCCCTCTATCAGAATCCAGAGTTTCAAGAAGATCGGAGGGGGTCAAAATTTTGGCCAAAAAAAAAAACATAAGGGGTAACACTGTCATTTTTTTTTTTTGGCTGAAATTTTGACCCCCTCCGATCTTCTTGAAACTCTGGATTCTGACAGAGGGCCACGAGACATCGACCAGCGCGCAAAAATGGAGGCTCTAGACCCTTCCAGAGCCGAGATATCGAAGGTCAAACTTTCAGCCAAAAAAAAAAAGACAGTGTTACCCCTTATGTTTTTTTTTTTTGGCCAAAATTTTGACCCCCTCCGATCTTCTTGAAACTCTGGATTCTGACAGAGGGCCACGAGACATCGACCAGCGCGCAAAAATGGAGGCTCTAGACCCTTCCAGAGCCGAGATATCGAAGGTCAAAATTTCAGCCCGAAAAAAAAACATAAGGGGTAACACTGTCATTTTTTTTTTTTGGCTGAAAGTTTGACCTTCGATATCTCGGCTCTGGAAGGGTCTAGAGCCTCCATTTTTGCGCGCTGGTCGATGTCTCGTGGCCCTCTGTCAGAATCCAGAGTTTCAAGAAGATCGGAGGGGGTCAAAATTTTGGCCAAAAAAAAAAAACATAAGGGGTAACACTGTCATTTTTTTTTTTTGGCCGAAATTTTGACCCCCTCCGATCTTCTTGAAACTCTGGATTCTGATAGAGGGCCACGAGACATCGACCAGCGCGCAAAAATGGAGGCTCTAGACCCTTCCAGAGCCGAGATATCGAAGGTCAAACTTTCAGCCAAAAAAAAAAACATAAGGGGTAACACTGTCATTTTTTTTTTTGGCTGAAAGTTTGACCTTCGATATCTCGGCTCTGGAAGGGTCTAGAGCCTCCATTTTTGCGCGCTGCTCGATGTCTCGTGGCCCTCTATCAGAATCCAGAGTTTCAAGAAGATCGGAGGGGGTCAAAATTTTGGCCAAAAAAAAAAATGACAGTGTTACCCCTTATGTTTTTTTTTTTTTTGGCCAAAATTTTGACCCCCTCCGATCTTCTTGAAACTCTGGATTCTGACAGAGGGCCACGAGACTTCGACCAGCGCGCAAAAATGGAGGCTCTAGACCCTTCCAGAGCAGAGATATCGAAGGTTAAAATTTTGACCAGAAAAAAAAAACATAAGGGGTAACACTGTCATTTTTTTTTTTTGGCCGAAATTTTGACCCCCTCCGATTTTCTTCAAACTCTGGATTCTGACAGAGGGCCACGAGACTTCGACCAGCGCGCAAAAATGGAGGCTCTAGACCCTTCCAGAGCCGAGATATCGAAGGTCAAAATTTTTACCAGAAAAAAAAACATAAGGGGTAACACTGTCATTTTTTTTTTTTGGCCGAAATTTTGACCCCCTCCGATCTTCTTCAAACTCTGGATTCTGACAGAGGGCCACGAGACTTCGACCAGCGCGCAAAAATGGAGGCTCTAGACCCTTCCAGAGCCGAGATATCGAAGGTCAAAATTTTGACCAGAAAAAAAAACATAAGGGGTAACACTGTCATTTTTTTTTTTTTTGGCCGAAATTTTGACCCCCTCCGATCTTCTTGAAACTCTGGATTCTGACAGAGAGCCACGAGACTTCGACCAGCGCGCAAAAATGGAGGCTCTAGACCCTTCCAGAGCCGAGATATCGAAGGTCAAAATTTTGACCAGAAAAAAAAACATAAGGGGTAACACTGTCATTTTTTTTTTGGCCGAAATTTTGACCCCCTCCGATTTTCTTCAAACTCTGGATTCTGACAGAGGGCCACGAGACTTCGACCAGCGCGCAAAAATGGAGGCTCTAGACCCTTCCAGAGCCGAGATATCGAAGGTCAAAATTTTGACCAGAAAAAAAAACATAAGGGGTAACACTGTCATTTTTTTTTTTTTGGCCAAAATTTTGACCCCCTCCGATCTTTTTCAAACTCTGGATTCTGACAGAGGGCCACGAGACTTCGACCAGCGCGCAAAAATGGAGGCTCTAGACCCTTCCAGAGCCGAGATATCGAAGGTCAAAATTTTGACCAGAAAAAAAAACATAAGGGGTAACACTGTCGTTTTTTTTTTTTTGGCCGAAATTTTGACCCCCTCCGATCTTCTTGAAACTCTGGATTCTGACAGAGGGCCACGAGACTTCGACCAGCGCGCAAAAATGGAGGCTCTAGACCCTTCCAGAGCCGAGATATCGAAGGTCAAAATTTTGACCAGAAAAAAAAACATAAGGGGTAACACTGTCATTTTTTTTTTTTGGCCGAAATTTTGACCCCCTCTGATCTTCTCCAAACTCTGGATTCTGACAGAGGGCCACGAGACTTCGACCAGCGCGCAAAAATGGAGGCTCTAGACCCTTCCAGAGCCGAGATATCGAAGGTCAAAATTTTGACCAGAAAAAAAAACATAAGGGGTAACATTGTCATTTTTTTTTTTTGGCCGAAATTTTGACCCCCTCCGATCTTCTTGAAACTCTGGATTCTGACAGAGGGCCACGAGACTTCGACCAGCGCGCAAAAATGGAGGCTCTAGACCCTTCCAGAGCCGAGATATCGAAGGTTAAAATTTTGACCAGAAAAAAAAACACAAGGGGTAACACTGTCATTTTTTCTTTTGGCCGAAATTTTGACCCCCTCCGATCTTCTTCAAACTCTGGATTCTGACAGAGGGCCACGAGACTTCGACCAGCGCGCAAAAATGGAGGCTCTAGACCCTTCCAGAGCCGAGATATCGAAGGTCAAAATTTTTACCGGAAAAAAAAACATAAGGGGTAACACTGTCATTTTTTTTTTTGGCCGAAATTTTGACCCCCTCCGATCTTCTTCAAACTCCGGATTCTGACAGAGGGCCACGAGACTTCGACCAGCGCGCAAAAATGGAGGCTCTAGACCCTTCCAGAGCCGAGATATCGAAGGTCAAAATTTTGACCAGAAAAAAAAACATAAGGGGTAACACTGTCATTTTTTTTTTTTGGCCGAAATTTTGACCCCCTCCGATCTTCTTGAAACTCTGGATTCTGACAGAGGGCCACGAGACTTCGACCAGCGCGCAAAAATGGAGGCTCTAGACCCTTCCAGAGCCGAGATATCGAAGGTCAAAATTTTGACCAGAAAAAAAAACATAAGGGGTAACACTGTCATTTTTTTTTTTGGCCGAAATTTTGACCCCCTCCGATTTTCTTCAAACTCTGGATTCTGACAGAGGGCCACGAGACTTCGACCAGCGCGCAAAAATGGAGGCTCTAGACCCTTCCAGAGCCGAGATATCGAAGGTCAAAATTTTTACCAGAAAAAAAAACATAAGGGGTAACACTGTCATTTTTTTTTTGGCCGAAATTTTGACCCCCTCCGATCTTCTTCAAACTCTGGACTCTGACAGAGGGCCACGAGACTTCGACCAGCGCGCAAAAATGGAGGCTCTAGACCCTTCCAGAGCCGAGATATCGAAGGTCAAAATTTTGACCAGAAAAAAAAACATAAGGGGTAACACTGTCATTTTTTTTTTTTTGGCCGAAATTTCGACCCCCTCCGATCTTTTTCAAACTCTGGATTCTGACAGAGGGCCACGAGACTTCGACCAGCACTCAAAAATGGAGGCTCTAGACCCTTCAAGAGCCGAGATATCGAAGGTCAAAATTTTGACCAGAAAAAAAAAACATAAGGGGTAACACTGTCGTTTTTTTTTTGGCCGAAATTTTGACCCCCTCCGATCTTCTTCAAACTCTGGATTCTGACAGAGGGCCACGAGACTTCGACCAGCGCGCAAAAATGGAGGCTCTAGACCCTTCCAGAGCCGAGATATCGAAGGTCAAAATTTTGACCAGAAAAAAAAACATAAGGGGTAACACTGTCATTTTTTTTTTTGGCCGAAATTTTGACCCCCTCCGATCTTCTTGAAACTCTGGATTCTGACAGAGGGCCAAGAGACTTCGACCAGCGCGCAAAAATGGAGGCTCTAGACCCTTCCAGAGCCGAGATATCGAAGGTCAAAATTTTGACCAGAAAAAAAACATAAGGGGTAACACTGTCATTTTTTTTTTGGCCGAAATTTTGACCCCCTCCGATCTTCTTGAAACTCTGGATTCTGACAGAGGGCCACGAGACTTCGACCAGCGCGCAAAAATGGAGGCTCTAGACCCTTCCAGAGCCGAGATATCGAAGGTCAAAATTTTGACCAGAAAAAAAAACATAAGGGGTAACACTGTCATTTTTTTTTTTGGCCGAAATTTTGACCCCCTCCGATTTTCTTCAAACTCTGGATTCTGACAGAGGGCCACGAGACTTCGACCAGCGCGCAAAAATGGAGGCTCTAGACCCTTCCAGAGCCGAGATATCGAAGGTCAAAATTTTTACCAGAAAAAAAAACATAAGGGGTAACACTGTCATTTTTTTTTTTGGCCGAAATTTTGACCCCCTCCGATCTTCTTGAAACTCTGGATTCTGACAGAGGGCCACGAGACTTCGACCAGCGCGCAAAAATGGAGGCTCTAGACCCTTCCAGAGCCGAGATATCGAAGGTCAAAATTTTGACCAGAAAAAAAAACATAAGGGGTAACACTGTCATTTTTTTTTTTTTGGCCGAAATTTTGACCCCCTCCGATTTTCTTCAAACTCTGGATTCTGACAGAGGGCCACGAGACTTCGACCAGCGCGCAAAAATGGAGGCTCTAGACCCTTCCAGAGCCGAGATATCGAAGGTCAAAATTTTGACCAGAAAAAAAAAACATAAGGGGTAACACTGTCATTTTTTTTTTTGGCCGAAATTTTGACCCCCTCCGATTTTCTTCAAACTCTGGATTCTGACAGAGGGCCACGAGACTTCGACCAGCGCGCAAAAATGGAGGCTCTAGACCCTTCCAGAGCCGAGATATCGAAGGTCAAAATTTTTACCAGAAAAAAAACATAAGGGGTAACTCTGTCATTTTTTTTTTTGGCCGAAATTTTGACCCCCTCCGATCTTCTTCAAACTCTGGATTCTGACAGAGGGCCACGAGACTTCGACCAGCGCGCAAAAATGGAGGCTCTAGACCCTTCCAGAGCCGAGATATCGAAGGTCAAAATTTTGACCAGAAAAAAAAACATAAGGGGTAACACTGTCATTTTTTTTTTGGTCGAAATTTTGACCCCCTCCGATCTTCTTGAAACTCTGGATTCTGACAGAGGGCCAAGAGACTTCGACCAGCGCACAAAAATGGAGGCTCTAGACCCTTCCAGAGCCGAGATATCGAAGGTCAAAATTTTGACCAGAAAAAAAAACATAAGGGGTAACACTGTCATTTTTTTTTTGGCCGAAATTTTGACCCCCTCCGATCTTCTTGAAACTCTGGATTCTGACAGAGGGCCACGAGACTTCGACCAGCGCGCAAAAATGGAGGCTCTAGACCCTTCCAGAGCCGAGATATCGAAGGTCAAAATTTTGACCAGAAAAAAAAACATAAGGGGTAACACTGTCATTTTTTTTTTTTGGCCGAAATTTTGACCCCCTCCGATTTTCTTCAAACTCTGGATTCTGACAGAGGGCCACGAGACTTCGACCAGCGCGCAAAAATGGAGGCTCTAGACCCTTCCAGAGCAGAGATATCGAAGGTCAAAATTTTGACCAGAAAAAAATACATAAGGGGTAACACTGTCGTTTTTTTTTTTGGGCCGAAATTTTGACCCCCTCCGATCTTCTTCAAAATCTGGATTCTGACAGAGGGCCACGAGACTTCGACCAGCGCGCAAAAATGGAGGCTCTAGACCCTTCCAGAGCCGAGATATCGAAGGTCAAAATTTTGACCAGAAAAAAAAACATAAGGGGTAACACTGTCATTTTTTTTTTGGCCGAAATTTTGACCCCCTCCGATCTTCTTGAAACTCTGGATTCTGACAGAGGGCCAAGAGACTTCGACCAGCGCGCAAAAATGGAGGCTCTAGACCCTTCCAGAGCCGAGATATCGAAGGTCAAAATTTTGACCAGAAAAAAAAACATAAGGGGTAACACTGTCATTTTTTTTTTTTGGCCGAAATTTTGACCCCCTCCGATCTTCTTCAAACTCTGGATTCTGACAGAGGGCCACGAGACTTCGACCAGCGCGCAAAAATGGAGGCTCTAGACCCTTCCAGAGCCGAGATATCGAAGGTCAAAATTTTGACCAGAAAAAAAAACATAAGGGGTAACACTGTCATTTTTTTTTTGGCCGAAATTTTGACCCCCTCCGATCTTCTTGAAACTCTGGATTCTGACAGAGGGCCACGAGACTTCGACCAGCGCGCAAAAATGGAGGCTCTAGACCCTTCCAGAGCCGAGATATCGAAGGTCAAAATTTTGACCAGAAAAAAAAACATAAGGGGTAACACTGTCATTTTTTTTTTTTGGCCGAAATTTTGACCCCCTCCGATCTTCTTGAAACTCTGGATTCTGACAGAGGGCCACGAGACTTCGACCAGCGCGCAAAAATGGAGGCTCTAGACCCTTCCAGAGCCGAGATATCGAAGGTCAAAATTTTGACCAGAAAAAAAAAACATAAGGGGTAACACTGTCATTTTTTTTTTTTTGGCCGAAATTTTGACCCCCTCCGATTTTCTTCAAACTCTGGATTCTGACAGAGGGCCACGAGACTTCGACCAGCGCGCAAAAATGGAGGCTCTAGACCCTTCCAGAGCCGAGATATCGAAGGTCAAAATTTTGACCAGAAAAAAAAACATAAGGGGTAACACTGTCATTTTTTTTTTTTGGCCGAAATTTTGACCCCCTCCGATTTTCTTCAAACTCTGGATTCTGACAGAGGGCCACGAGACTTCGACCAGCGCGCAAAAATGGAGGCTCTAGACCCTTCCAGAGCCGAGATATCGAAGGTCAAAATTTTTACCAGAAAAAAAAACATAAGGGGTAACTCTGTCATTTTTTTTTTTGGCCGAAATTTTGACCCCCTCCGATCTTCTTCAAACTCTGGATTCTGACAGAGGGCCACGAGACTTCGACCAGCGCGCAAAAATGGAGGCTCTAGACCCTTCCAGAGCCGAGATATCGAAGGTCAAAATTTTGACCAGAAAAAAAAACATAAGGGGTAACATTGTCATTTTTTTTTTGGCCGAAATTTTGACCCCCTCCGATCTTCTTGAAACTCTGGATTCTGACAGAGGGCCAAGAGACTTCGACCAGCGCGCAAAAATGGAGGCTCTAGACCCTTCCAGAGCCGAGATATCGAAGGTCAAAATTTTGACCAGAAAAAAAAACATAAGGGGTAACACTGTCATTTTTTTTTTTGGCCGAAATTTTGACCCCCTCCGATCTTCTTGAAACTCTGGATTCTGACAGAGGGCCACGAGACTTCGACCAGCGCGCAAAAATGGAGGCTCTAGACCCTTCCAGAGCCGAGATATCGAAGGTCAAAATTTTGACCAGAAAAAAAAACATAAGGGGTAACACTGTCATTTTTTTTTTTTGGCCGAAATTTTGACCCCCTCCGATTTTCTTCAAACTCTGGATTCTGACAGAGGGCCACGAGACTTCGACCAGCGCGCAAAAATGGAGGCTCTAGACCCTTCCAGAGCCGAGATATCGAAGGTCAAAATTTTGACCAGAAAAAAATACATAAGGGGTAACACTGTCGTTTTTTTTTTGGGCCGAAATTTTGACCCCCTCCGATTTTCTTCAAACTCTGGATTCTGACAGAGGGCCACGAGACTTCGACCAGCGCGCAAAAATGGAGGCTCTAGACCCTTCCAGAGCCGAGATATCGAAGGTCAAAATTTTTACCAGAAAAAAAAACATAAGGGGTAACTCTGTCATTTTTTTTTTTGGCCGAAATTTTGACCCCCTCCGATCTTCTTCAAACTCTGGATTCTGACAGAGGGCCACGAGACTTCGACCAGCGCGCAAAAATGGAGGCTCTAGACCCTTCCAGAGCCGAGATATCGAAGGTCAAAATTTTGACCAGAAAAAAAAACATAAGGGGTAACATTGTCATTTTTTTTTGGCCGAAAAACATAAGGGGTAACACTGTCATTTTTTTTTTTGGCCGAAATTTTGACCCCCTCCGATCTTCTTGAAACTCTGGATTCTGACAGAGGGCCACGAGACTTCGACCAGCGCGCAAAAATGGAGGCTCTAGACCCTTCCAGAGCCGAGATATCGAAGGTCAAAATTTTGACCAGAAAAAAAAACATAAGGGGTAACACTGTCATTTTTTTTTTTTGGCCGAAATTTTGACCCCCTCCGATTTTCTTCAAACTCTGGATTCTGACAGAGGGCCACGAGACTTCGACCAGCGCGCAAAAATGGAGGCTCTAGACCCTTCCAGAGCCGAGATATCGAAGGTCAAAATTTTGACCAGAAAAAAATACATAAGGGGTAACACTGTCGTTTTTTTTTTGGGCCGAAATTTTGACCCCCTCCGATCTTCTTCAAACTCTGGATTCTGACAGAGGGCCACGAGACTTCGACCAGCGCGCAAAAATGGAGGCTCTAGACCCTTCCAGAGCCGAGATATCGAAGGTCAAAATTTTGACCAGAAAAAAAAACATAAGGGGTAACACTGTCATTTTTTTTTTTGGCCGAAATTTTGACCCCCTCCGATCTTCTTGAAACTCTGGATTCTGACAGAGGGCCAAGAGACTTCGACCAGCGCGCAAAAATGGAGGCTCTAGACCCTTCCAGAGCCGAGATATCGAAGGTCAAAATTTTGACCAGAAAAAAAAACATAAGGGGTAACACTGTCATTTTTTTTTTTTGGCCGAAATTTTGACCCCCTCCGATCTTCTTCAAACTCTGGATTCTGACAGAGGGCCACGAGACTTCGACCAGCGCGTAAAAATGGAGGCTCTAGACCCTTCCAGAGCCGAGATATCGAAGGTCAAAATTTTGACCAGAAAAAAAAAACATAAGGGGTAACACTGTCATTTTTTTTTTTTGGCCGAAATTTTGACCCCCTCCGATTTTCTTCAAACTCTGGATTCTGACAGAGGGCCACGAGACTTCGACCAGCGCGCAAAAATGGAGGCTCTAGACCCTTCCAGAGCCGAGATATCGAAGGTCAAAATTTTTACCAGAAAAAAAAACATAAGGGGTAACACTGTCATTTTTTTTTTTTTGGCCGAAATTTTGACCCCCTCCGATCTTCTTGAAACTCTGGATTCTGACAGAGGGCCACGAGACTTCGACCAGCGCGCAAAAATGGAGGCTCTAGACCCTTCCAGAGCCGAGATATCGAAGGTCAAAATTTTGACCAGAAAAAAAAACATAAGGGGTAACACTGTCATTTTTTTTTTTTGGCCGAAATTTTGACCCCCTCCGATTTTCTTCAAACTCTGGATTCTGACAGAGGGCCACGAGACTTCGACCAGCGCGCAAAAATGGAGGCTCTAGACCCTTCCAGAGCCGAGAGATCGAAGGTCAAAATTTTGACCAGAAAAAAAAACATAAGGGGTAACACTGTCATTTTTTTTTTTTGGCCGAAATTTTGACCCCCTCCAATCTTCTTGAAACTCTGGATTCTGACAGAGGGCCACGAGACTTCGACCAGCGCGCAAAAATGGAGGCTCTAGACCCTTCCAGAGCCGAGATATCGAAGGTCAAAATTTTGACCCAAAAAAAAAAAAACATAAGGGGTAACACTGTCGTTTTTTGTTTTTTTTTGGCCGAAATTTTGACCCCCTCCGATCTTCTTGAAATTCTGGATTCTGACAGAGGGCCACGAGACTTCGACCAGCGCGCAAAAATGGAGGCTCTAGACCCTTCCAGAGCCAAGATATCGAAGGTCAAAATTTTGACCCGAAAAAAAAAACATAAGGGGTAACACTGTCATTTTTTTTTTGGGGCCGAAATTTTGACCCCCTCCGATCTTCTTGAAACTCTGCATTCTGACAGAGGGCTACGAGACTTCGACCAGCGCACAAAAATGGAGGCTCTAGACCCTTCCAGAGCCGAGATATCGAAGGTCAAAATTTTGACCCGAAAAAAAAAACATAAGGGGTAACACTGTCTTTTTTTTTTTTTGGCCGAAATTTTGACCCCCTCCGATCTTCTTGAAACTCTGGATTCTGACAGAGGGCCACGAGACTTCGACCAGCGCACAAAAATGCAGGCTCTAGACCCTTCCAGAGCCGAGATATCGAAGGTCAAAATTTTGACCCGAAAAAAAAACATAAGGGGTAACACTGTCGTTTTTTTTTTTTTGGCCGAAATTTTGACCCCCTCCGATCTTCTTGAAACTCTGGATTCTGACAGAGGGCCACGAGACTTCTACCAGAGCGCAAAAATGGAGGCTCTAGACCCTTCCAGAACCGAGATATCAAAAGTCAAAATTTCAACCCGAAAAAAAACATAAGGGGTAATACTGTCGTTTTTTTTTTTTGGCCGAAATTTTGACCCCCTCCGATCTTCTTGAAACTCTGGATTCTGACAGAGGGCCACGAAACTTCGACCAGCACGCAAAAATGGAGGCTCTAGACCCTTCCAGAGCAGAGATATCGAAAGTCAAAATTTCAACCCGAAAAAAAAAACATAAGGGGTAACTGTCGTTTTTTTTTGGCCGAAATTTTGACCCCCTTTGATCTTCAAAAATGGAGGCTCTAGACCAGGGGTGGGCAAACTACGGCCCGCGGGCCACATGCGGCCCGTTAGGCTGTTTAATCCGGCCCGTCGAGTATTTAAAATATTGTCATAGAGATTGCATTTGCATGGGGAGCGTTGTGCAGCGCGGTCTGTAGCGGGAGAGTGAGGGGGGAGCCGAGCGGTAAGCGGGCCGTGCTGACAGAGTGGGGAGAGAGAGAGACTGGGAGCTCGTGCACGCGCTGTCGAGAGAGAGAAAATGCTGGCCTGCAAGCTGTTTCAGTGGAAAGAGTGTTGCTGCATTTGTGACCTGAGAAGCTGAATCCAGCGGGAAGAGTACTGTTTTATATGTGATTTGTTTTTGAAATATTCTGAATTAATTGTGTAAGCGCGAGCAAGCGCTGTGGGGAGAGAAAGTAACTCAATAAAGTGCATGAGCCCCAGTATTCACCAACCCTGTGTCTCCTTCCATCACCCATTCACCGAACCAACATCCCTGTCACACATTCATTTTGCCTTTTTCCTGTAATACTTGAATAAAGCAGCTCATTCATTCAGAGCTGTTGTGGCTGTGCTGCGGTGTGTCACGTGACAAGCAATGACGCGTCACCATGGAAACCATACAGTGAATAAATAACAGTTGCATTGCAAAGCTCATTTAACCCCTCACACACCCGGGTCCAACTCGACCCGCTCCGAGCGGGCCTCGAACCCGGGTCTCCGGCATGAGAGTCAGGCGCGCTAACAAGGAGGCTAAAGACTACAGCCTCTAGCGTCTGTCGCTAGAGCGCCTATTGAGATCGGGGAGTGAGGTGTACTCGCACAGCAACTACTAGCTGGCCTCCGTTACACTCACCCCCCTAAACCTCACTCTCATCCGGGTCACGGCACCAATGTAACCCCTCACACCCGGGTCCTACTCGCCCCGCTCCGAGCGGGCCTTGAACCCGGGTCTCCGGCATGTGAGTCAGGTGCGCTAACAAGGAGGCTAAAGACTGCAGCCTCTAATGTCTTTCGCTAGAGCGCCTATTGAGATCGGGGAGTGAGGTTTACCCGCACAGCAACTACCAGCTGGCCTCCATTACACTCACCCCCCCTAAACCTCACTCTCATCCAGGTCACGGCACTAATGTAACCCCTCACACACCCGGGTCCAACTCGACCCGCTCCGAGCGGGCCTCGAACCTGGGTCTCCGGCATGAGAGTCAGGCGCGCTAACAAGGAGGCTAAAGACTGCAGCCTCTAGCGTCTGACAGCGACTTAAGCACAACAAGGCTCCTTGTTGCACGTTAATGTTTTTTCCTTTTTTGGAAACTCACAGAGAAAAAAAAATGTCAGTAACCACTTGTACACCTGATTAGTTTTCATTTGATTTTTAGTTTTTCTTTTGATATTTAGTTTCTTTTCTCCTCTGTATTTGTCTCTTGGACTGCTTCTGGTTACCTTTATCGCCCGCCTCGCTACGCTCCCGTCTCTGCCGTTTGTTCAATAAATGTTCTTATCTGCTTTTGATTTTTACATTTTATCATACTTAAAATAAATTGGTAATTTTTTTTTATTTTTATTTTATTTTTTTCACAAATGTATGACGTTTGTGTATTAAGTGCAATTTGATTACCATATGGAGTTTTAATAAAGTTGAATAAATGTAACCTTCCGGCAGTGGCTCAGTGGTTCATGTGGGTTGTCTACAAACCGAAAGGTTGATGGTTCAATCCTCGGTTCCCCCTGACCAAGTGTCGAGGTGTCCGTGAGCAAGACACCTAACCCCAGCTGCTCATTTACTATTTCTCTAATTTTTACTCTACTAAGTGTACACTTGCTGGTGTTTTGTTTCTAACTTACTGTTAGGCTCATTAAATAATACTAAGGATAAACAATATTTAAAAAGAATATAAATATATATAAAATTAAAATAAATATAAAATTAAATAAAAAAATAACCCCAAAATATAACAATGCTAAATGGGGATATCTATAGCATATAAATTAATATACTATGTAAATTACATGATCCACGTAAATGGCCGGCCCTCTGTCAAATTTCAAAACCCAGTGTGGCCCTTGAGCCAAAAAGTTTGCCCACCCCTGCTCTAGACCCTTCCAGAGCCGAGATATCAATAGTCAAAATTTCAACTAGAAAAAAAAACATAAGGGGTAACACTGTCGTTTTTTTTTTTTTTGGCCGAAATTTTGACCCCCTCCGATCTTCTTGAAACTCTGGATTCTGACAGAGGGCCACGAGACTTCGACCAGCGCGCATAAATGGAGGCTCTAGACCCTTCGAGAGCCGAGATATCGAAAGTCAAAACTTCAACCCGAAAAAAAAAACATAAGGGGTAACACTGTCGTTTTTTTTTTGGCCGAAATTTTGACCCCCTCCGATCTTCTTGAAACTCTGGATTCTGACAGAGGGCCACGAGACTTCGACCAGCGCGCAAAAATGGAGGCTCTAGACCCTTCCAGAGCCGAGATATCGAAAGTCAAAATTTCAACCCGAAAAAAAAACATAAGGGGTAACACTGTCGTTTTTTTTTTTTGGCCGAAATTTTGACCCCCTCCGATCTTCTTGAAACTCTGGATTCTGACAGAGGGCCACGAGACTTCGACCAGCGCGCAAAAATGGAGGCTCTAGACCCTTCCAGAGCCGAGATATCGAAGGTCAAAATTTTGACCAGAAAAAAAAACATAAGGGGTAACACTGTCATTTTTTTTTTTGGCCGAAATTTTGACCCCGTCCGATTTTCTTCAAACTCTGGATTCTGACAGAGGGCCACGAGACTTCGACCAGCGCGCAAAAATGGAGGCTCTAGACCCTTCCAGAGCCGAGATATCGAAGGTCAAAATTTTTACCAGAAAAAAAAACATAAGGGGTAACACTGTCATTTTTTTTTTGGCCGAAATTTTGACCCCCTCCGATCTTCTTCAAACTCTGGACTCTGACAGAGGGCCACGAGACTTCGACCAGCGCGCAAAAATGGAGGCTCTAGACCCTTCCAGAGCCGAGATATCGAAGGTCAAAATTTTGACCAGAAAAAAAAACATAAGGGGTAACACTGTCATTTTTTTTTTTTTTGGCCGAAATTTCGACCCCCTCCGATCTTTTTCAAACTCTGGATTCTGACAGAGGGCCACGAGACTTCGACCAGCACGCAAAAATGGAGGCTCTAGACCCTTCAAGAGCCGAGATATCGAAGGTCAAAATTTTGACCAGAAAAAAAAAACATAAGGGGTAACACTGTCGTTTTTTTTTTTGGCCGAAATTTTGACCCCCTCCGATCTTCTACAAACTCTGGATTCTGACAGAGGGCCACGAGACTTCGACCAGCGCGCAAAAATGGAGGCTCTAGACCCTTCCAGAGCAGAGATATCGAAGGTCAAAATTTTGACCAGAAAAAAAAACATAAGGGGTAACACTGTCATTTTTTTTTTTGGCCGAAATTTTGACCCCCTCCGATCTTCTTGAAACTCTGGATTCTGACAGAGGGCCAAGAGACTTCGACCAGCGCGCAAAAATGGAGGCTCTAGACCCTTCCAGAGCCGAGATATCGAAGGTCAAAATTTTGACCAGAAAAAAAACATAAGGGGTAACACTGTCATTTTTTTTTTTGGCCGAAATTTTGACCCCCTCCGATCTTCTTGAAACTCTGGATTCTGACAGAGGGCCACGAGACTTCGACCAGCGCGCAAAAATGGAGGCTCTAGACCCTTCCAGAGCCGAGATATCGAAGGTCAAAATTTTGACCAGAAAAAAAAACATAAGGGGTAACACTGTCATTTTTTTTTTTGGCCGAAATTTTGACCCCCTCCGATTTTCTTCAAACTCTGGATTCTGACAGAGGGCCACGAGACTTCGACCAGCGCGCAAAAATGGAGGCTCTAGACCCTTCCAGAGCCGAGATATCGAAGGTCAAAATTTTTACCAGAAAAAAAAACATAAGGGGTAACACTGTCATTTTTTTTTTGGCCGAAATTTTGACCCCCTCCGATCTTCTTGAAACTCTGGATTCTGACAGAGGGCCACGAGACTTCGACCAGCGCGCAAAAATGGAGGCTCTAGACCCTTCCAGAGCCGAGATATCGAAGGTCAAAATTTTGACCAGAAAAAAAAACATAAGGGGTAACACTGTCATTTTTTTTTTTTTGGCCGAAATTTTGACCCCCTCCGATTTTCTTCAAACTCTGGATTCTGACAGAGGGCCACGAGACTTCGACCAGCGCGCAAAAATGGAGGCTCTAGACCCTTCCAGAGCCGAGATATCGAAGGTCAAAATTTTGACCAGAAAAAAAAACATAAGGGGTAACACTGTCATTTTTTTTTTTGGCCGAAATTTTGACCCCCTCCGATTTTCTTCAAACTCTGGATTCTGACAGAGGGCCACGAGACTTCGACCAGCGCGCAAAAATGGAGGCTCTAGACCCTTCCAGAGCCGAGATATCGAAGGTCAAAATTTTTACCAGAAAAAAAACATAAGGGGTAACTCTGTCATTTTTTTTTTTGGCCGAAATTTTGACCCCCTCCGATCTTCTTCAAACTCTGGATTCTGACAGAGGGCCACGAGACTTCGACCAGCGCGCAAAAATGGAGGCTCTAGACCCTTCCAGAGCCGAGATATCGAAGGTCAAAATTTTGACCAGAAAAAAAAACATAAGGGGTAACACTGTCATTTTTTTTTTGGTCGAAATTTTGACCCCCTCCGATCTTCTTGAAACTCTGGATTCTGACAGAGGGCCAAGAGACTTCGACCAGCGCACAAAAATGGAGGCTCTAGACCCTTCCAGAGCCGAGATATCGAAGGTCAAAATTTTGACCAGAAAAAAAAACATAAGGGGTAACACTGTCATTTTTTTTTTGGCCGAAATTTTGACCCCCTCCGATCTTCTTGAAACTCTGGATTCTGACAGAGGGCCACGAGACTTCGACCAGCGCGCAAAAATGGAGGCTCTAGACCCTTCCAGAGCCGAGATATCGAAGGTCAAAATTTTGACCAGAAAAAAAAACATAAGGGGTAACACTGTCATTTTTTTTTTTTGGCCGAAATTTTGACCCCCTCCGATTTTCTTCAAACTCTGGATTCTGACAGAGGGCCACGAGACTTCGACCAGCGCGCAAAAATGGAGGCTCTAGACCCTTCCAGAGCAGAGATATCGAAGGTCAAAATTTTGACCAGAAAAAAATACATAAGGGGTAACACTGTCGTTTTTTTTTTTGGGCCGAAATTTTGACCCCCTCCGATCTTCTTCAAAATCTGGATTCTGACAGAGGGCCACGAGACTTCGACCAGCGCGCAAAAATGGAGGCTCTAGACCCTTCCAGAGCCGAGATATCGAAGGTCAAAATTTTGACCAGAAAAAAAACATAAGGGGTAACACTGTCATTTTTTTTTTTGGCCGAAATTTTGACCCCCTCCGATCTTCTTGAAACTCTGGATTCTGACAGAGGGCCAAGAGACTTCGACCAGCGCGCAAAAATGGAGGCTCTAGACCCTTCCAGAGCCGAGATATCGAAGGTCAAAATTTTGACCAGAAAAAAAAACATAAGGGGTAACACTGTCATTTTTTTTTTTTGGCCGAAATTTTGACCCCCTCCGATCTTCTTCAAACTCTGGATTCTGACAGAGGGCCACGAGACTTCGACCAGCGCGCAAAAATGGAGGCTCTAGACCCTTCCAGAGCCGAGATATCGAAGGTCAAAATTTTGACCAGAAAAAAAAACATAAGGGGTAACACTGTCATTTTTTTTTTGGCCGAAATTTTGACCCCCTCCGATCTTCTTGAAACTCTGGATTCTGACAGAGGGCCACGAGACTTCGACCAGCGCGCAAAAATGGAGGCTCTAGACCCTTCCAGAGCCGAGATATCGAAGGTCAAAATTTTGACCAGAAAAAAAAACATAAGGGGTAACACTGTCATTTTTTTTTTTTGGCCGAAATTTTGACCCCCTCCGATCTTCTTGAAACTCTGGATTCTGACAGAGGGCCACGAGACTTCGACCAGCGCGCAAAAATGGAGGCTCTAGACCCTTCCAGAGCCGAGATATCGAAGGTCAAAATTTTGACCAGAAAAAAAAACATAAGGGGTAACACTGTCATTTTTTTTTTTTTGGCCGAAATTTTGACCCCCTCCGATTTTCTTCAAACTCTGGATTCTGACAGAGGGCCACGAGACTTCGACCAGCGCGCAAAAATGGAGGCTCTAGACCCTTCCAGAGCCGAGATATCGAAGGTCAAAATTTTGACCAGAAAAAAAAACATAAGGGGTAACACTGTCATTTTTTTTTTTTGGCCGAAATTTTGACCCCCTCCGATTTTCTTCAAACTCTGGATTCTGACAGAGGGCCACGAGACTTCGACCAGCGCGCAAAAATGGAGGCTCTAGACCCTTCCAGAGCCGAGATATCGAAGGTCAAAATTTTTACCAGAAAAAAAAACATAAGGGGTAACTCTGTCATTTTTTTTTTTGGCCGAAATTTTGACCCCCTCCGATCTTCTTCAAACTCTGGATTCTGACAGAGGGCCACGAGACTTCGACCAGCGCGCAAAAATGGAGGCTCTAGACCCTTCCAGAGCCGAGATATCGAAGGTCAAAATTTTGACCAGAAAAAAAAACATAAGGGGTAACATTGTCATTTTTTTTTTGGCCGAAATTTTGACCCCCTCCGATCTTCTTGAAACTCTGGATTCTGACAGAGGGCCAAGAGACTTCGACCAGCGTGCAAAAATGGAGGCTCTAGACCCTTCCAGAGCCGAGATATCGAAGGTCAAAATTTTGACCAGAAAAAAAAACATAAGGGGTAACACTGTCATTTTTTTTTTTGGCCGAAATTTTGACCCCCTCCGATCTTCTTGAAACTCTGGATTCTGACAGAGGGCCACGAGACTTCGACCAGCGCGCAAAAATGGAGGCTCTAGACCCTTCCAGAGCCGAGATATCGAAGGTCAAAATTTTGACCAGAAAAAAAAACATAAGGGGTAACACTGTCATTTTTTTTTTTTGGCCGAAATTTTGACCCCCTCCGATTTTCTTCAAACTCTGGATTCTGACAGAGGGCCACGAGACTTCGACCAGCGCGCAAAAATGGAGGCTCTAGACCCTTCCAGAGCCGAGATATCGAAGGTCAAAATTTTGACCAGAAAAAAATACATAAGGGGTAACACTGTCGTTTTTTTTTTGGGCCGAAATTTTGACCCCCTCCGATTTTCTTCAAACTCTGGATTCTGACAGAGGGCCACGAGACTTCGACCAGCGCGCAAAAATGGAGGCTCTAGACCCTTCCAGAGCCGAGATATCGAAGGTCAAAATTTTTACCAGAAAAAAAAACATAAGGGGTAACTCTGTCATTTTTTTTTTGGCCGAAATTTTGACCCCCTCCGATCTTCTTCAAACTCTGGATTCTGACAGAGGGCCACGAGACTTCGACCAGCGCGCAAAAATGGAGGCTCTAGACCCTTCCAGAGCCGAGATATCGAAGGTCAAAATTTTGACCAGAAAAAAAAAACATAAGGGGTAACATTGTCATTTTTTTTTGGCCGAAAAACATAAGGGGTAACACTGTCATTTTTTTTTTTGGCCGAAATTTTGACCCCCTCCGATCTTCTTGAAACTCTGGATTCTGACAGAGGGCCACGAGACTTCGACCAGCGCGCAAAAATGGAGGCTCTAGACCCTTCCAGAGCCGAGATATCGAAGGTCAAAATTTTGACCAGAAAAAAAAACATAAGGGGTAACACTGTCATTTTTTTTTTTTGGCCGAAATTTTGACCCCCTCCGATTTTCTTCAAACTCTGGATTCTGACAGAGGGCCACGAGACTTCGACCAGCGCGCAAAAATGGAGGCTCTAGACCCTTCCAGAGCCGAGATATCGAAGGTCAAAATTTTGACCAGAAAAAAATACATAAGGGGTAACACTGTCGTTTTTTTTTTGGGCCGAAATTTTGACCCCCTCCGATCTTCTTCAAACTCTGGATTCTGACAGAGGGCCACGAGACTTCGACCAGCGCGCAAAAATGGAGGCTCTAGACCCTTCCAGAGCCGAGATATCGAAGGTCAAAATTTTGACCAGAAAAAAAAACATAAGGGGTAACACTGTCATTTTTTTTTTTTGGCCGAAATTTTGACCCCCTCCGATCTTCTTGAAACTCTGGATTCTGACAGAGGGCCAAGAGACTTCGACCAGCGCGCAAAAATGGAGGCTCTAGACCCTTCCAGAGCCGAGATATCGAAGGTCAAAATTTTGACCAGAAAAAAAAACATAAGGGGTAACACTGTCATTTTTTTTTTTTTGGCCGAAATTTTGACCCCCTCCGATCTTCTTCAAACTCTGGATTCTGACAGAGGGCCACGAGACTTCGACCAGCGCGCAAAAATGGAGGCTCTAGACCCTTCCAGAGCCGAGATATCGAAGGTCAAAATTTTGACCAGAAAAAAAAAACATAAGGGGTAACACTGTCATTTTTTTTTTTTGGCCGAAATTTTGACCCCCTCCGATTTTCTTCAAACTCTGGATTCTGACAGAGGGCCACGAGACTTCGACCAGCGCGCAAAAATGGAGGCTCTAGACCCTTCCAGAGCCGAGATATCGAAGGTCAAAATTTTTACCAGAAAAAAAAACATAAGGGGTAACACTGTCATTTTTTTTTTTTGGCCGAAATTTTGACCCCCTCCGATCTTCTTGAAACTCTGGATTCTGACAGAGGGCCACGAGACTTCGACCAGCGCGCAAAAATGGAGGCTCTAGACCCTTCCAGAGCCGAGATATCGAAGGTCAAAATTTTGACCCAAAAAAAAAAAAACATAAGGGGTAACACTGTCGTTTTTTGTTTTTTTTTGGCCGAAATTTTGACCCCCTCCGATCTTCTTGAAATTCTGGATTCTGACAGAGGGCCACGAGACTTCGACCAGCGCGCAAAAATGGAGGCTCTAGACCCTTCCAGAGCCAAGATATCGAAGGTCAAAATTTTGACCCGAAAAAAAAAACATAAGGGGTAACACTGTCATTTTTTTTTTGGGGCCGAAATTTTGACCCCCTCCGATCTTCTTGAAACTCTGCATTCTGACAGAGGGCTACGAGACTTCGACCAGCGCACAAAAATGGAGGCTCTAGACCCTTCCAGAGCCGAGATATCGAAGGTCAAAATTTTGACCCGAAAAAAAAAACATAAGGGGTAACACTGTCTTTTTTTTTTTTTGGCCGAAATTTTGACCCCCTCCGATCTTCTTGAAACTCTGGATTCTGACAGAGGGCCACGAGACTTCGACCAGCGCACAAAAATGCAGGCTCTAGACCCTTCCAGAGCCGAGATATCGAAGGTCAAAATTTTGACCCGAAAAAAAAAACATAAGGGGTAACACTGTCGTTTTTTTTTTTTTGGCCGAAATTTTGACCCCCTCCGATCTTCTTGAAACTCTGGATTCTGACAGAGGGCCACGAGACTTCTACCAGAGCGCAAAAATGGAGGCTCTAGACCCTTCCAGAACCGAGATATCAAAAGTCAAAATTTCAACCCGAAAAAAAACATAAGGGGTAATACTGTCGTTTTTTTTTTTTTGGCCGAAATTTTGACCCCCTCCGATCTTCTTGAAACTCTGGATTCTGACAGAGGGCCACGAAACTTCGACCAGCACGCAAAAATGGAGGCTCTAGACCCTTCCAGAGCAGAGATATCGAAAGTCAAAATTTCAACCCGAAAAAAAAAACATAAGGGGTAACTGTCGTTTTTTTTTGGCCGAAATTTTGACCCCCTTTGATCTTCAAAAATGGAGGCTCTAGACCAGGGGTGGGCAAACTACGGCCCGCGGGCCACATGCGGCCCGTTAGGCTGTTTAATCCGGCCCGTCGAGTATTTAAAATATTGTCATAGAGATTGCATTTGCATGGGGAGCGTTGTGCAGCGCGGTCTGTAGCGGGAGAGTGAGGGGGGAGCCGAGCGGTAAGCGGGCCGTGCTGACAGAGTGGGGAGAGAGAGAGACTGGGAGCTCGTGCACGCGCTGTCGAGAGAGAGAAAATGCTGGCCTGCAAGCTGTTTCAGTGGAAAGAGTGTTGCTGCATTTGTGACCTGAGAAGCTGAATCCAGCGGGAAGAGTACTGTTTTATATGTGATTTGTTTTTGAAATATTCTGAATTAATTGTGTAAGCGCGAGCAAGCGCTGTGGGGAGAGAAAGTAACTCAATAAAGTGCATGAGCCCCAGTATTCACCAACCCTGTGTCTCCTTCCATCACCCATTCACCGAACCAACATCCCTGTCACACATTCATTTTGCCTTTTTCCTGTAATACTTGAATAAAGCAGCTCATTCATTCAGAGCTGTTGTGGCTGTGCTGCGGTGTGTCACGTGACAAGCAATGACGCGTCACCATGGAAACCATACAGTGAATAAATAACAGTTGCATTGCAAAGCTCATTTAACCCCTCACACACCCGGGTCCAACTCGACCCGCTCCGAGCGGGCCTCGAACCCGGGTCTCCGGCATGAGAGTCAGGCGCGCTAACAAGGAGGCTAAAGACTACAGCCTCTAGCGTCTGTCGCTAGAGCGCCTATTGAGATCGGGGAGTGAGGTGTACTCGCACAGCAACTACTAGCTGGCCTCCGTTACACTCACCCCCCTAAACCTCACTCTCATCCGGGTCACGGCACCAATGTAACCCCTCACACCCGGGTCCTACTCGCCCCGCTCCGAGCGGGCCTTGAACCCGGGTCTCCGGCATGTGAGTCAGGTGCGCTAACAAGGAGGCTAAAGACTGCAGCCTCTAATGTCTTTCGCTAGAGCGCCTATTGAGATCGGGGAGTGAGGTTTACCCGCACAGCAACTACCAGCTGGCCTCCATTACACTCACCCCCCCTAAACCTCACTCTCATCCAGGTCACGGCACTAATGTAACCCCTCACACACCCGGGTCCAACTCGACCCGCTCCGAGCGGGCCTCGAACCTGGGTCTCCGGCATGAGAGTCAGGCGCGCTAACAAGGAGGCTAAAGACTGCAGCCTCTAGCGTCTGACAGCGACTTAAGCACAACAAGGCTCCTTGTTGCACGTTAATGTTTTTTCCTTTTTTGGAAACTCACAGAGAAAAAAAAATGTCAGTAACCACTTGTACACCTGATTAGTTTTCATTTGATTTTTAGTTTTTCTTTTGATATTTAGTTTCTTTTCTCCTCTGTATTTGTCTCTTGGACTGCTTCTGGTTACCTTTATCGCCCGCCTCGCTACGCTCCCGTCTCTGCCGTTTGTTCAATAAATGTTCTTATCTGCTTTTGATTTTTACATTTTATCATACTTAAAATAAATTGGTAATTTT
Organism: Cyprinella venusta; assembly: GCA_038021265.1. Taxonomy (NCBI): domain Eukaryota; kingdom Metazoa; phylum Chordata; class Actinopteri; order Cypriniformes; family Leuciscidae; genus Cyprinella; species Cyprinella venusta. Next base: position 7,764,994 of record CM075872.1, on the reverse strand, counting down.
TTTTTATTTTTATTTTATTTTTTTCACAAATGTATGACGTTTGTGTATTAAGTGCAATTTGATTACCATATGGAGTTTTAATAAAGTTGAATAAATGTAACCTTCCGGCAGTGGCTCAGTGGTTCATGTGGGTTGTCTACAAACCGAAAGGTTGATGGTTCAATCCTCGGTTCCCCCTGACCAAGTGTCGAGGTGTCCGTGAGCAAGACACCTAACCCCAGCTGCTCATTTACTATTTCTCTAATTTTTACTCTACTAAGTGTACACTTGCTGGTGTTTTGTTTCTAACTTACTGTTAGGCTCATTAAATAATACTAAGGATAAACAATATTTAAAAAGAATATAAATATATATAAAATTAAAATAAATATAAAATTAAATAAAAAAATAACCCCAAAATATAACAATGCTAAATGGGGATATCTATAGCATATAAATTAATATACTATGTAAATTACATGATCCACGTAAATGGCCGGCCCTCTGTCAAATTTCAAAACCCAGTGTGGCCCTTGAGCCAAAAAGTTTGCCCACCCCTGCTCTAGACCCTTCCAGAGCCGAGATATCAATAGTCAAAATTTCAACTAGAAAAAAAAACATAAGGGGTAACACTGTCGTTTTTTTTTTTTTGGCCGAAATTTTGACCCCCTCCGATCTTCTTGAAACTCTGGATTCTGACAGAGGGCCACGAGACTTCGACCAGCGCGCATAAATGGAGGCTCTAGACCCTTCGAGAGCCGAGATATCGAAAGTCAAAACTTCAACCCGAAAAAAAAAACATAAGGGGTAACACTGTCGTTTTTTTTTTGGCCGAAATTTTGACCCCCTCCGATCTTCTTGAAACTCTGGATTCTGACAGAGGGCCACGAGACTTCGACCAGCGCGCAAAAATGGAGGCTCTAGACCCTTCCAGAGCCGAGATATCGAAAGTCAAAATTTCAACCCGAAAAAAAAAACATAAGGGGTAACACTGTCGTTTTTTTTTTTTGGCCAAAATTTTGACCCCCTCCGATCTTCTTGAAACTCTGGATTCTGACAGAGGGCCACGAGACTTCGACCAGCGCGCAAAAATGAAGGCTTTAGACCCTTCCAGAGCCGAGATATCGAAAGTCAAAATTTCAACCCGAAAAAAAACATAAGGGGTAACACTGTCGTTTTTTTTTTTTTTTTGGCCGAAATTTTGACCCCCTCCGATCTTCTTGAAACTCTGGATTCTGACAGAGGGCCACGAGACTTCGACCAGCGCGCAAAAATGGAGGCTCTAGACCCTTCCAGAGCCGAGATATCGAAGGTCAAAATTTCAACCCGAAAAAAAAAACATAAGGAGTAACACTGTCGTCTTTTTTTTTGGCCGAAATTTTGACCCCCTCCGATCTTCTTGAAAATCTGGATTCTGACAGAGGGCCACGAGACTTCGACCAGCGCGCAAAAATGGAGGCTCTAGACCCTTCTAGAGCCGAGATATCTAAAGTCAAAATTTCGACCCAAAAAATAAACGTAAGGGGTAACACTGTCGTTTTTTTTTTTTGGCCGAAATTTTGACCCCCTCCGATCTTCTTGAAACTCTAGATTCTGACAGAGGGCCACGAGACTTCGACCAGCGCGCAAAAATGGAGGCTCTAGACCCTTCCAGAGCCGAGATATCGAAAGTCAAAATTTCAACCCGAAAAAAAAAAAACGTAAGGGGTAACACTGTCGTTTTGTTTTTTTGGCCGAAATTTTGACCCTCTCCGATCTTCTTGAAACTCTGGATTCTGACAGAGGGCCACGAAACTTCGACCAGCGCGCAAAAATGGAGGCTCTAGACCCTTCCAGAGCTGAGATATCAAAACTCAAAATTTCGACCAGAAAAAAAAACGACAGTGTTACCCCTTAGGTTTTTTTTTTTTTTGGGCGAAAAATTAAGTATCCCCAATCTTTTCAAAACTCTGGATTCTGATAGAGGGCCACGAGACTTTGACCAGCGCGCAAAAATTGAGGCTCTAGACCCTTCCAGAGCCGAGATATCGAAAGTCAAAATTTCAACCCGAAAAAAAAAAACACAAGGGGTAACACTGTCGTTTTTTTTTTTTTGGGCCGACATTTTGACCCACTCCGATCTTCTTGAAACTCTAGATTCTGACAGAGGGCCACGAGACTTCGACCAGCGCGCAAAAATGGAGGCTCTAGACCCTTCCAGAGCCGAGATATCGAAAGTTAAAATTTCAACCCGAAAAAAAAAAGGGGGTAACACTATCGTTTTTTTTTTTTTGGCCGACATTTTGACCCACACCGATCTTCTTGAAACTCTAGATTCTGATAGAGGGCCATGAGACTTAGACCTGAGTGCAAAAATGGAGGCTCTAGACCCTTCCAGAGCTGAGATATAAAAACGCAAAATTTCGGCCAGAAAACAAAACAAAACACAGTGTTACCCCTTACATGTTTTTTTTGGGGGGGGGTGGGGGGGGGGGAATTAAGTATCCCCAATCTTCTCACAACTCTGGATTCTGATAGAGGGCCATGGGACTTAGACCTGAGTGCAAAAATGGAGGCTCTAGACCCTTCCAGAGCTGAGATATCGAAACTCAAAATTTCGACCAGAAAAAAAAAAACGACAGTGTTACCCCTTACGTTTTTTGGGGGGGCGAAAAATTAAGTATCCCCAATCTTCTCATAACTCTGGATTCTGATAGAGGGCAATGAGAATTAGACCTGAGTGCAAAAATGGAGGCTCTAGACCCTTCCTGAGCTGAGATATTTAGATCCCATGTAGCATTATATTATCGCGGACAGTGGAATTTCGGGACGGCCCTTGGTGCCACAGACTCAGGGGGCCTCCCTAAATTCATTTAAAAAAAAGGAATCAGTGGGAGTGGTTTGCTCAGTCCATCTTACCCAAAATGTTATATTTGTATTATATTTTAACTTTTTTTCAGGTTTAATAAGGTTTAATAATTAATTATATACCCATTTATTTGCAATTGATTTTCTGGTAAAGTTCCAAGGCTTCATTATAATTGTGTAAAGACTTTAGTGCCTCTGAGGTGTATTTTCAGCCATGATGTTTTCCATTTTCTACAGGTTCCAGAGTTCATCCAGTTCCTCACAGTCAAAGGAGATCCACAAACGAGTGCAGAGAATCCTCAGCAGCTCTGGTCCCCACTGCAAGCTTTCCTTTGTACGTCACCCCTGAGATTGCAACGCATGTAATGCTGTCATAGGTGTCATTTACACTGGGGACATGTCCCCACCACTTTTTGAAATGGATGATTTTGTCCCCACCACTTTTTGAAAACATTTGGTTAAAATGCTCTGAAAAATCAAGAAAACCAAGAAATGTTAAAGGTTTATTTGCACAAAATAAAACATGTAATACAGTTTAACAATGTACATTGTCCAAAAAAGTAACTTGAACAAAATAAACTGTTACTGATTCTAAAATTACCCCAAAAAAGGCATACGCTGATCAACAATGCGACAGATTCTTCTTGTCCAAGTTATTCTGTCTGTGAACATGACAAACATGTACTGCATTCTATGTGGGTTGCAAATCCCACATTGTTTTAATTCTATCTATTCTATTCTATGTTACATTGTATGCTTATGGTGTGTGTTTTCTTTTACATATGTAGCCTAATGAATTTCATTGTAATCATTGACTTAACACGCTGCTGTTTTCTACAGCAGGGCTCGACTTTAAGCCTTTTCATGTGCTTGTGCAATGAGCAATATTCTCATTAGAGTTCAATCTGCTTTGATATTCGCCATATTGTAACTGCACCTTTAAAGGGCATCTTCTGCCCCAATCTTATTAAATGTATGCTTCATCTTTCATTATGAATTCTTAAATTTAATCAATAAATTCAATTATTTAGAATAATAAGACACTATAGGGCTGTTACTCTACACTAGGAAGTTGAAGCCTCGCGGGAGCTGCCATCTTGTAGCAGAACTTCACTTGCGTTAGCATTCCCATTGACTCCCATTCATTTTGGCGTCACTTTGACAGTGAATAACTTTATATGGAATAACTTTATTTTTATGAGGCGTTTGAAGACCCCATTTGTCCTTTATTTATTTCTAAAGAAACACGACAATGTATAAAATTCTCCTTTACCTTGTAGCTTATGTTATGGATAGCAGTTTTTTGTAAGAGTAGGCTAACAATTGCGTCATACCCATGCGACTCAGAAACAGAACAAAAACAGCCAATAATGCATTTAAAATGTAAGTGACTTAATTTGAACTGTCATAAGAAATCAATGTCACATTTTAAATCATGATGGCATTCAGGAAAAAAATTGAGGTTGCTTAACATATGTTAAAAATATAAAAACACATTTAGATTTGTTTATAGGCAGTATCTTGCTAACTGAGTGTGTGTGTACTGTTCTGCGTGTTTAGATTTCTCCTCGAGAGGCAGCGTGAGCGTCAACAGTGCAACCTACCGTCAGTAGCATCGATTACAACTTACAATAAATTGAATAAAATCATTCTCTTGGTTTAGTGATTCCTAGTTATTTATTTGTGTTATTGGTGTTCCAATCAGGCTACTTGTCTGGTTGGGCAGGTAAAATTCTCTTTATCTGTCCCTTCAAAAAATCCACTTGACCCGGACAAGCTCTGTATGTCGAGCCCTGTATAACGTTATGGTGCTTTGGCACTTTTTGGTTAAGTGTTGCAAGGACTGTTACTTGTGCAGTCGACATTTTTGAGGGTTTTGTGGGTTTTGAGTATTTTCGTGTTGTAGTAGACGGTCTTTCGCTAAGCCCATTTTTGATGCGCCATATTCAAAATTTTCCCACCCTGCTGTAATGTTTTTTTTTTTTTCATCTGATCTTTTGTCCCCACCACTTTTCAACACAAACTGATGCCCCTGAATGCTGTCATTCAATGCGCACGTTAACCCATGCAAACTGATTCTCCAAAACACTCATTATGGCACATGTCAGTGTTTCAAAGGTCCTCCATTGATTCTGTTAGGCACTCTGTATTCTTCACATCCATTGTGTCAGGATGTGCTGCCACTGTCTTCCAGGAAGTGAACGAGGTAATCACCTTACGTGCTCATTCTTTCTGTTCGCGCGAGTCGTGGGCCGCTTAAACGCATCACCGCCCACGCCGTGTTTTGCTGGAAGACCCTGACGAGAAAGAAAAGCGAAAGAGTTCTAATTACTCTAAAGCTTCCCCAAATCCTTCCATAGAAGGAAAAAAGGAGCACGTGTTCACTGGTAGGGAGGTCTACAGGATCATCTTTTAGAGAGAGGAGAGATGCCATAGTCGGGTGCCAAGCTCTTTGTGGCTGAAGCCCAGTTTGAGAAAGGAAATGTGTAATCCACTTCAGAGTTATAAGTCGAGAAGGGCTAGGATTTTTTTTAAATTGTTTTAATCAAGCAGTTCAAAGAATCTGCCTTTATTAGTTTCACTCTTTGGTGCATTAGCAGATTTTGGAGAAATTTAGTTTGTTTGGGTATTTAGCAACACTGCTTTGTGCCAACATATTGATTAAACCATTTTTTGGTGGTGTTTTTAGAGAATATTTTCCACAACTTAAATATGTGTGTGTTGTCAGGATGAAGAGAGTGAGGAGTGTTCATGTGGGTCCACCCACCCACAACATGGTGACAGCTGGCTGGCGCAGGACAGGTAAACAGCACCTCATTTCAAACTTTTTAGCATTTTTGGTCTAAATTCAAATTTAAAGAATCTTTATCGAAAATTTAAAACAAATTTTCGTACCGAAGAACATCTTTTTATGACATTTCTAGACCTCTATTTTCTTCTTCTCTTCTCTTTTCTTTTCTGAGCACCTGACTTGTGTTGACCGGACATTTTAAGCGTAAGTAACGTTCACCTGAAGTTCAAATCCAATCACAACATCAAATTTTGATCAGTGGCCAAACCATTTTTGTTTTGGGGGTGGGGGGTTTCTTGACCACTAACGTTATTCAAGTGCAATTAAGAAGAACACAAATAAAAAGCTTTATGTAACTCAAATATTAGACTTTTTTTGCACAAATATGAATATTTTATTTATTTTTTAACAATTATTATTCCATAATTTAAATGAGGGCCCAATTCTGCCCCCCCCCCTTTCTTAACTTTAATAATGACACATAATTAGTAAAAGGAAAGAATAACAGCAGTACTTTTGGTTTGAACGTGATTTAATGTGAATCCACAGTCGGAGAGGAGTAATCAAGTCTTTCATTCAATCGCAATCCAGTTAAGGAAAAACTTTAAAAAGTATAAAATATTTTTTCTCTATACAAATAGCCTTCTCAATCTGCTGAATTTAATTGCTGTATATTTACAAAAGCCAGTTTGGGCATGTGTGGTATATATAATTCACATATATAAACCTAATTCTTGTGTTAAAAAAAAAAAAAAAAAAAAAAAAAAAAAAACACAGACAGGAAAAAAATTCTGACTTGCATTGTGAAATTATTTATTAATTTTCTTTTTATGGAACTTGTGCTTTTTGTTCATCTTGCCAGCAGCCTGTGCTGCTTTTTCTGTCATGATCTCTTGATATTTCCTTTTGTTATAGCTAAAAGAGAATAAAATATGTTTTAGAACTTGACAATTAATTTAAAACAATAAATAATAAAAGCTCATTGTTGAGAATATAAATAATTTATTACATTCTAATCAGCCACAGTTTCTTTAACTTACCTTCTGAACTCTGCATCAGCAAGAAGCTCCTCCACAATGGTTCTTTTCCTTTGTTTCTTGGGGATTCGTGAATTATAAAAGTCTACTGGGCTGTCAACTACTGTACCAACCTGAAAAAAAGGGCTAAACTTTACTCAAGAGAACAGAACAATATGGCATTGTCTGCTTTCTTTAAACAGGCATGCTTTTGGTTAATTGGAATGTCAGCACTTTGATTACACTACAATTCTCAATTTTTGTTTTTACAAATTTTTTTGTCTCAGAAATAATGGCTTTTTGAAAAATAGTTTGAAGGGAAAAGTTTGCAGATAAAAACTCCCAAACCGACCTGAAAGTATTTGGGAAATCCGTCTCTATCATTCTTCTTGTAGAAGCGCTTTGGGTCCATGGCCGAGCGCATCTGCTGGGCCTTCAGGTCATTTTTGAGCTCTTCTGTTAATTCAGGAGCTTTCATGTTGAACCAGCCATCGCCAGATGTCTTTTCTCTTTCCGCCTGGATGAGACACATAAGATATTTCTTGTAAACAAGGTGATCAAAAGCAAGGAAATTACAAACAATTTTCAACACTATAGCTATAACAATCTGAGTGAAAACACAGACATCATATCCTGAGTATTTAAGGTTTAAAGTGGCATATACCACTACTATTCAAGAGTTTGGAGTCTATTATGAAAGACTCTTACAAATCACCATGGCTGCCTTTACTACATTAACAAAAAAATATATATTTTAAAATAGACAAAAAACAACATCCATTACTCCAGTCTTAAGTGTCACATGACCTTTGAGCATTCTGTTATGCTGATTTGGTGCTCAAGAAACATTTCTTATTATCAATGTCGAAAAATATTTTTGTGGAAAGAATTTTTAGGCTTCTTTGACAAATAGAAATAAAATTAAGTTTTAAATATAAATCTTTCTTAACATTATACATATTTTTCACTTTTTATCAATTTAATAACATATTCTTGCTGAATTAAAGTATCCATTGCTTCAGGAATTAATTTCTCCAAACTTTAGATTGGTAGAATTTAGAATTTAGCTGTCCCTTCAAAGAGAAACAAAATGCATGTTAAAAAAGGATTTGAATAACCTTTAACTAGTTGGATTTATTAAGAATAGTCCCAACAAGCAGAACAGACAACAGGATCATCCATTTGAGAACTGGTCTGCTCACCTTGCGCTTGAGTTTCGCAGCATGCTTTGATTCCTTGTAAGGTGGCACAGCATCTTTCTTCTCAAAATCCGGAACAATAACACTCTTCTTCAGCAACTACACAAATACAACATTTTTCATGCCTTCACTGAACAGTAACATCTGCACAAAATGCTTTTAAATGTCAAATAAAGAATGTTTAATTCAGGATAATTAATGATAAAATAAACTTTAATTACCTCATCCTGATTATTCTGGTTCTTCTGGGTTTGCAAATTGTTGAAAGCATTCTTTGGCTTGTTACCATCAAAACTGATGTACAAACCACCAAGTTCCTTCATTTTCAGACCTGGGTCAATGGAACTAGAAAGATGCATCCTGAGAGAGAGAATATAAATATTACATTTAAATATTTAGTGAAGAGCTCTAAATATTTAGAAAGTATACATTGAAGGGATAGTTCAGTCAATTACTCCCCTTCATATCATTCCAATCCAAACCCATAAGACTTAAGTTCATCTTCGGAACACAAATGAAGATATTTTTGATGAAATCCGAGAGCTTTCTGATCCCTACATTGACAGATAAGCAACTGAAACTTTTACACTTCAAAAAGTTCATAAAGAAATTGTGAAACTAATCCATATGAACTGTGTGGTTAAGTCCAAATTTTCCAAAGAGACATGATCGCTTTATATGATGAACAGATTGAATGTCTTTAGATTCACATTTAAACATTCATCAACTCACATACTTGATATGCGAGAACCAATGAGGTTTATTCTGATGTGTTATGCAGCACGTGTGAGCTTGTTTGTTCAATGTTTAAATGCGAATAAAAGCCTAAATTCAGTCTGTTCATCATATAGAGCGATTGCGTCTCTTCAGAAATTTAGGACTAAACCACTTAATTCATATGGATTAGTTGATGTAACTTATTGAAGCGTCAAATTGTCAGTTGCATAGCTGTCAATGGACGGACAGCTCTGATTAATTCAAAAAGTTTGTGTTCTTCGTAATCTTCGTTTGTGTTCCAAAGATAAACGAAAGTCTTATGGGTTTAGAACGATTAATGACAGAATTTTTATTTTTGTGTGAAAGAACCCTTTAACCCTAAAACCGTATTCTAGACAAATGTGGGCAAAATAGTTTTGATTTATTTTTTTAAAATACTTCCCTTGATCTGAGCGGTACAAGACTAGGCTACTTTTCGTAAGTTTGCCTCCTGAACACACAATTTTTTTACTCAATTCTACAATGTTAAGTGGATGAAAGAAAAAAAAAACCTCCTTAATCTTGTATTTGAGTCAAAAATGGGCACCCATAGAAATTAATGGGAAAAACTGTAATTTAGAGCATTTTAAAATAAGCCAAGATAAGACACCAGGTGACAGCAAAGTCACTTCATCTTTAGGTTTTAGCTCTAAGAACTTATTGGAATGATATTCTAATGTAGTTAAAAAAAAATAAAACTACATAGTAATTCATTTACATAGAAATAATTTACATAGAAAATATGGTACTTGTTTAATGAAATAAATTCAAAACTACCCCCAAAATAAAAAAAACACCATAAATGGATCTAGACAAAACTTTATCAAAGACAGAGATATAATATTCATAATAAATAAAATTAGGATCACACCCGAGTCCTCTGTGCCCACATTTGTCCACAATTACAGGATTAAGGGCTATAAAGTGAATACAGTTTGCGGGCTACAAGGTTTTAATATTTACAAGTCAAAACTATTAATACAAAAGCAGCAATAAAAATAACTTACAGAGGCTTTTTGGGAGCAAAGAGCACTTTTGAATCGTCGTCATCATCATCTCCCTCTTCATCAACAAAATTATCCTCATCCTCTTCCTTAGTTTGCTTGTTATCAATATAGTACTGTTCTTCAGGCTGTAGTCCAGGTCTAGTGTCTATGACAAACAGTCCGTTACCATGAGCCTCTGCTTCTTCTGACATCTGATTTTCCTCAGGGCACATCACATCTTCACTCTCCACATCTACAGCTTCCTGTGAACAACCCTCCTCTGAAGACAGACCTTCATCAGCACTGTCTTCATCTTCACTGCTGTCGAGTAAACTGATCATTTGTTTCTGGGCAGGCAGTTCCTTAGAAGTTTCCTCTGTGGTGGTCAAATATGCTTGAGAATGTGAGCTTGTAGAAGGGCCTTCAAGGTCCTTTAATGTTAAAGAGTCATCCTCAGTTGTCTTAGTTTCATTAGCTTCCTCACTAACTATTACACCTTTCTTCTCACACTCAGCAATTTCCTCATGCTCCTCAACCACATATGGTATAAGATCTTTTGGGGTGTCTTCTACTGTATCCTCCATCACGGGTTCAGAACATCTCTGATCTTCAATAATCTTCTCGACCACATCTGGTTCAGGATCTTCTGTGGCTGTGTCCACCATATCCTTCGTCACAGGTTCAGAACATCTCTGATCCTCAATAATCTTCTCAACCACAGCTGGTTCAGGAACTTCTCTTTCCACCGTATCCTCCATCACAGGTTCAGAACATCTCTGATCCTCAATAATCTTCTCAACCACAGCTGGTTGAGGACCTTCTCTTTCCACCGTATCCTCCATCACAGGTTCAGAACATCTCTGATCCTCAATAATCTTCTCAACCACAGCTGGTTCAGGATCTTCTGTTTCCACCGTATCCTCAGTCACAGGTTCAGAACATCTCTGATCCTCAATGTTCTCAACCACAGCCGGTACAGGATCTTCTGCGGCTGTTTCAACCATATCCTCCGTCACAGGTTCAGAACATTTCTGATCCTCAATGATCTTCTCAACCACAACTAGTACAGGACCTTCAGCGGCTGCTTCTACCATATCCTTCTCCACAGGCTCAGTACATGTTTGATCAACATGGCTTGTTTCCACAAACTCTGGTTCATTATTTCCCATGGAAACATCTGGTTCTTTATCTTCAATTAGTGTAGCAGACGTTTCAGCCACTGGTTCTTCCAGAGGCATCAGAGTTTCAGTTTCACAGTCCTCCACTGGCTTGATGTCTTGCGAGCTGTTCCGAGGTTCTAGCATGTCAACAGGCTCATCCCGATCAAGAATTACAGTGGTATCTTCAGCTTTCTCCTCAATCATGGTGCACTCTTGGACTTCACTGGTGTCTGCGGTCATGGTGCTGTCCAGTTGATCTAATGTGTCTTCAGCTTTATCTCCATCAGGTACTGGTATGCTTTCATGAAGTTCAAGTTCCTCACCCTCTTTCTGTTCCTCAGACATGGCAGTAGCAGTGTCAACGGCATCAGAAGTCAATCGTGCTTTTCTTGTCCTGGTTACAGGAACCGCACGGGCACTACTGGAAGACCCGGTTCGGCTACTACAAGGAGTCCCTCTTCCTCTTTGAGGGCTTGGACTCCCCTGAGAGGTGCAGATGTCAGTAGCTACTGATTCTGAATCTGATTCACCAACCAGAATGTTGCGTTTGGGCTGACGCCTTGTGGTTCTCCAGGGACTCATGCTGGGACCGGACTTGAATGCATCAGAGTCGTATTCGTCTTCAACTACTGTTTTGCAACTACGACCTCTCAGCTTCCTGGGCGTTGGAGAAGAAGGGGTGTCCGTGGTTTCCTCTAAACTCAAAGGGATCGGCTCGATTGGTTTTACCTTCTGGTTTCGTGCAGATCTGCGGACCACAGAGCCGCGAAGGCCGGAAACACTGGAGGAGCATGACTCCGCTTCAGATGGATCTGCTTCAGTGGTGCGAACAGCAGTCTTCCGATGGCTTCTCGTTATCCGACGAGTGGATACAGCAGAACTACAGGACTCAGCACCTGAGAGCTCATCATCTACCTTTTCAGCATCCTTTGAGGCCGTTGAAGTCAAAACACGTTTCCTCAAGCTGCGAGGGGCTCTACGAGAATTGGTTTCAGACACAGTGGATTCGGCTTCGGATAACTCATCCATTGCAATGTGCTTCTCCAAGACCACAGTACTCCGTCGGGTTCTAGGTGGTACTTGCACATCAGAAACTGCAGAGCAGCAAGATTCTGACTCAGACACATCAGCTTCATGGGTAGAGTCGGGTTGCTTTTTGTCAGCAAGGATACGTACAGATCTTCTTGTGTTTCGCTTGGGTGTACTTGCTGCTAAGGAAGAGGCAGCACTGTCGTCCTTCGGCTCATCCGGCTGGGAGTCACTAGTTAGCTCAGACTGGGCCTGCTTTTCCTCCATTAGCGTTCTGCGCCTAGTTCTTCTAGTCGAAGGAGTAGGCTGCTGTGAAAACAAGAACATTTGCTTCAGATTATGAGTATTTCTTATCAGAATAAGGTAATATTTACATATATGATTGGCACTAAAAATCCGATACGTGTGTACATGGCTACATGAGATACTCAAAACTTGACTGGTTGATGCAAGAAAGTATGGTGAATTGCAAGTAATACCTATCCATACCTATTACTACTATTTAGAAATTGTAGAATAATAGGCATGTATTAATATATTAGTCAAAAATTGTAATTATACCTGGATAATTTATACAATGAAAATAAATAAAATAGCCACTGATCAATGAGGAATTGACAACTATCTTACAGGAGGGTGTCCAATTGATGTTTTATTAATCATCTTTAGAAATAGTCACACAAAAAGGTTTTAAATTATTGTTACCCACCAATGCAGAAAAACCTCTAAAAACTATTTTTGTTGTTATATAAATTAGTGTATAGAAGCTAACGACATGGCGAATATGATAAAAGTGGTTCACTTTAAAAAAAACTTTTGCTGGTAATTTACTCACCCCATGTCATCCAAGATGTCCATGTCTTTCTTTCTTCAGTTGAAAAGAAATTAAGGTTTTTGATTAAAATATTCCAGGATTTTTCTCCACATAATGCACTTTACTGGTAACCAAACGGTTCAAGGTCCAAAAGACAGTTTCAGTGCAAACTGTAAACTGTTCAAAAGGCTTTAAACGATTCCAGTAGATTAATAAGGGTCTTATCAAGTGAAACGATTACTCATTAAAAAAAAAAAGTTTAAGTTTTGTAAGCTCAAATGCTCGGCTTGCTCTGTTCTGTGATGTGCGTTCGAAACTCTCCTGTTCGAACTCGTTCGTCAAAATGAACAAATCTTTTTCCGAGTCAATTCGTTCGTTAAATGAACCAAATTACACGAAAAAAGATTTGTTCATTTTGATAAATAGGTATAGGTAATAGATATGGATAAACAAGATCAAACAGGAGTCACGAACGCGCATCACAGAACAGAGCAAGGCGAACATTTGCTTATAAATTTTAACTTTTTAATTATTTTATTTTAAATGAGCGATCGTTTCGCTTGATAAGACCGTTATTGCACTGAAACTCTCATTTGGACCTTGAACCGTTTGGTTACCAGTAAAGTGCATTATAAGGAGAAAAATCCTGTAATGTTTTTTTCATCAAAAACCTTAATTTATTTTCGACTGAAGAGAGAAAAACATGGACATCTTGGATGACATGGGGTGAGTAAATTATCAGCATTTTTTTTTTGTAAAAGTGAACTAAGTTACTCCTTTAAGTAACGTTACCGATAACAACTTAATAACAGGAACACCACACGTGGCTAAGTTAACGTTAGTTATGTTGATTAAATCATGACCCATCTCCAGTTCAACGCTACAGAGAGCTGCTAGAGTATGACTGTTCAATTGTTTACTCGAGAAAGAACGCTAAATAGACTATACAAAATACAGAGAACGGACAACATTTTATTCAACATTTCCGAATATGAACAAGTTTTCCACAGCTGCTCAGGCATGTATGGACACATGCGGCGACTGATTTTGCATGAAAGTAACTGTTATATAAAAGCACTACAGTTACAAACACTAGCTGATACTTCCGGACAACATGTTAACTACATGGATAAACTATTCAAGTATTCTACATACCGTGGCTCCAGAGTTTTCATCGCTACTATTTTTCATCGGGGAGCCCACGCGCGTTCCTCTCCTGGTGGCCACCATCTTGTTAATGGAGCAGCTGCGCGCACTTCCGCCTGCGAACCACGTCCTCTGAATGCGCAGACCAGACTTATCGATACAAGAAAGTATGGTGAGTTGCAAGTAATGATATGGATCTGTGTCTTGGTTTAACCTTCTAACAAAGTAATGATACTTGACAGACATTATTACTATTGTGATCTTGATAGAAACTATAAATATTCAAACACAACAATTTTATAATAAAAATATGTTACTTAAATGTCAAAAAATGTATTTGGTCAGTGTATGTGAATCCAAAATAAAACAGAAATAAATGAAAACCCAATGCCACTCCATGTTAATTTTCAATTTCCAAGTTTATAAACCAAATTAAATATGTTTAACACACAAATAGGGATTACAGTCATTTGAAAATAGTAATTACAAGATGCAACTCTTATGATTGGATCCAAAAGGAATTACAATGATGAATAAATAACACAGGTAAAAATATATATTCTGACTATCCATTAGATACTGGAACTATAATCATTATTTTCCTTCAAGTGTGTAATTTTCCAGTGTTTTTATATACAATGAATTTAATGCTGTTCATGCCATGCATGTACCAGCATCCCATACAGTTACATATTTGAACATTCTTTTACCTCAGATAAGCAAAGCGTTTAATTTACAAAAGGGTGTAAAACAGAATCATCCATTGACAACTGGCAACATCTATTGAACACTCCATGCAAAGCAACAGTCAAAATAAATTATACAAACTTAAAATGGCAGCAAAATTTAAAATTTGACATTTAAAATTAAAGTAAAAAATCTAAAACTATGTGGCCCACTCGTTTAAAAAAAAGGGGGGGGGGGGTAAACATTTTAAAATAAAATGGAAAAAAATTATCCAAGGTTTACCTCTTCTACAAATCTTTTTGAAAATAAGTGCCTCTGCCCATGTACTTGTAAAATTAACAAAAACAACTTTTGGAATTTGAAGCTCCTTAATCTGCCATCACATTGTTTTATATATTTTTTTACCCTTTGGATAAATATTGAGAATTCAACCTGGTCCAGGCAGGAAAAAGAGGCACATTTATCTACAAGAACAGATAGCCGTCTTAATATGTTATGAAGGTGAAATTAATTTTTACACCTTGGAAAATTCAAATTCACTTTAGTGTTGAGAAAACACCTTGTAAAATATGCATCATTGATTTAGTAGCCCCCTAAATTAAGTGGAATACATTTTAGGAAACCCCAAAACCTGTTCAAACAGGACATGTTAATGGTCGCTACTCTTTTTAGCATGAACAATGTAGCCCTTTGCTTTTATGATGCCTCTGCTCTTGACGATGATGGAGTACCGTAAGACCCACTCCAGCCTCCAGTTGGCCACCTTCAGGTCCTTACTGCTCCCTTGGACTGCTTCCTGGAAGCCTGCAGCACTGATTAGCTCTAGACACAAAAAGAAAGATTGGGAACAATAGATTTCCTTCACTCATAAGGAACCAGTTCATGCACGCAGTCACTGGCTCAGTGATACACACCTTTGGGGTCATTGTGCGTTAGCAACTGAATGTCAAACTCTTTAGCAAATGCAGTGAGGTCTGGAGGCATCACACAGCACGAGGCCAGATTCACCTGATTACTGCTCGGCTTTATCTGCATCGCATGAAAGAGTACATATTTATTTTTAAATCACTTTTCGAATCAATTGTACATTGTTTACAACAAAATACACACTCAAAGCAGACCTGAGCCCAGTTATAGAGCTCCTCTAGGAGGGTTTTGTCCAAGTCCGACGTGCCGATGGCAGCAATTTTCTGGCTTTGGACTAGACTCTCCAGCTCTTCCCACAGCGGCTGAAGGTGAGTCAGCGTCTGAACCTCACCCTCAGGGAGAGGAGGTGGAGCAATGATCACAGAGTCCAGCTGAGTTACGCCTAACGAAGAACAAGCTGACCGGAGGGGGATTAGTCAAATTATACAAAATTAATACTCACACTACTGTTCAAAAGTTTGGATGCATTAATATTTTTTTTAACATGTATAATATGAAATGTTTCTTGAGCAGCAAATTAGCATATTAGAATGATTTCTGAAGGATCATGTGATACCAAGACTGGTGAATGATTGTTTTTTTGTTAATAAAACATCATTTATTAGGTGAAAAAAATATTTTAAAAAGAATGATTCAAAAATAATGAGTCAAACTTAAATTCTATTAATTATTGAATTAAATATTATATCAATATTATATTATGTTTAATTGATTATATTGTGATAAGTGAATATAAGTGACCCCCTTCAAGTCCTTATTTGGAGACTACAAATTTTCTCCTAATTTTTTCTCTAAAAATTTACTAATATTCTCACCCCAAAATGCTTTTTTAAAGGTTTCTAATTTTGTTTTGGAGGTCTCCTACAATACGTTTACATACATCCAAGATCAAAAAACAATTAAATTTTCTCATAATATACATTGCACATCACCTCAATTCCCAAATATTCTGAAAGCGGTTAATTCAAAGGTTTAGTCTCTTTAAACCCCTCCTTTCCGAGAGCCTCCACTGCTTTGATAGGTCAGGCGTCCCGGTCTGTTGTGATTGGTCTACCACTTACACTACGTCTTGGAAGTAAAGCGCC
The DNA here is from genome assembly GCA_038021265.1 of Cyprinella venusta. Classification (NCBI taxonomy): domain Eukaryota; kingdom Metazoa; phylum Chordata; class Actinopteri; order Cypriniformes; family Leuciscidae; genus Cyprinella; species Cyprinella venusta. The sequence continues at coordinate 7,748,572 of CM075872.1, read as the reverse complement.
TAGTACCAAATTTCAGCTCCGGAAGCTTCCTTAGCACTTAAAACGCGATGCGAACAGTTTTTTTTTTCAATATCAGTTCCCAAGTCCTCAGCTTTTGGAAGCATATGCAAAGTGGATTCGCAGCGTTGAAAATAGTGTCCTCTTCTGTCGACAACACGGACCAAACTCTTCCAGTCTCGGCTACAACTACAGCATTTGATAGTGGGTCAAAGTAGACGTTGTATTACGTAGGTATGTAACAGGAAGTGAGACTGGAATTGCTGACTCCTCATTTCAGCAGTTCAGAATCGATTCTTTCTTTTAGTAGACATTAATTTTATTTGTGGTTCACTTTGATCTTTAAACAATTGCAGACCTTTCATTCACAAAAAGCTATATTACACTCTGCATGAAAGGTAATATTCAAAAGAGCACACTATAAATTTTCATACAGTCTTTTGAAATTTTCTTTCAAACGTCAGTTAGTTTTGGTTAAGAAACTCACCATTATCCATCCTCAGTTTTACCCATCAAACATATAAATAATGATAGTGTATAGCTCATCATATTAAGCAGAACTTACCCATGTCTACAGCACTTCTAATTGATGAGCAGAGCGACTCAGTGAGAAAAAGCTTGACTGTAAAGACAAACATAAACATATATTACTAACATGCACAAGCATGGCAACAGCGACACTGTCTGAACGCACTAAGGAGCAGTAATCCTCACCAGACACCTTCAGCTCCTCTCTCTCCTCTGGGGTGATGGCCTCAGTGTTTTCTGGAATGGTGCAGTCCATAACAATGGGAAGCTCCTGAGGAAGAAAAACAGCAGTTACTGAATTGCACAACTATGCTTCCATGGAAAGTCTCCAGTCACTTACTGGATTATGCATTATAGTTGCATAATTTTTTGGCACTCGTATCTATGAAGCTCCTCGGTCACTTTACTTTGCATGTGAGAACATTAGACACCTTGTTAATGGACTGCATGAAAGGAATGCGTCAATAATAAGCCTCAGCTTTTGTGTGCTAAGACCTTTACTCTCTACTCACTGAGCAGAATAAGCCAGAGCAGAGGCACACCGGCCCCATGCCATGAACAATCACCATAACAACTCTTTTCATCCCAGTCACTATATATGCTTTACTGGTACAATGAGACCGACGTTTTGCTTTCCCACAATCCACTGAGTGCTCAACTGTTTATGTTCAGTGAGTCTGACAGCATTTTGGCTACTTCTTCATGCAATCGAACTCTTTAATATGTCAAAGATGACATATGTTTAGTTTAGAATGGCTTGTTTACAAGTTCTCAGGGTTTCGCTTTTCACTTTCATAATAAGTGCCATGCAAGGTCTTACCGAGTCAAGTGATGACGGCATTGCGGCAAACCACTCGCTTAGTGTGCCTTGGATGCAGTCTTGAAGCTGTGGATTGAGTCAGACAACATTGGAAAAAATGTTAACTAAATGTTAACTAAGGACAGGCATATCAACAAACCAAATATTTTGAAACATAAAAATAACAACATCTTGGCAACTTCCCTTTCCGAATCATTTCTCAATATTTGAGAAAATTGACATTTACATCTCTAATGCTAACTATCGGGCGTTTCTCCAAACATACCGGTACTAAGTTTTGGCCCTGTAGGATTTAGGCATAATATAAATTATTAGCAAATAGTAATATTTTATGATGGTTTTTCATATTCAGTAATAATATTTTGAAAACGTATTGTTTCATTCTGTATTAATTTAAAAAGATATATATAAAAGTTCAAAGCCAATATATTTGGTTAAACATAATGTGAACATAATTTCCTATATATTTCATAAAAACACATTATCATATAGCTACATTACTAATCCACTTGTGTGGGCTTGATGAATAAGCCTAATTTTTATGATGGGATGTCAGGAAGGGTTTGGCCAGTATATAAAAATGCACAGTCATTATTCTGTTGAGATTAAAGACATGACTCAGAAAATTCACATCAGCATGATATTGTTTACATATAATAGGCCTACTTCATTGCAGCATGTCGGGTCAGGTCAGTCGCATACTGTACACTTTCTCTAATAGGTCTATGAATGAGTGTTATTAGGCAAAAGCATTGCTTGTGTGCACAACTACTACTCAAGGCAACAATGGTTGTTTGAATTATATATAGAAATTCACAGCACTGTGTCTTGTGAGAGTATACATATATATATATATATATATATATATGAGAGAGAAATTCACAATATAGTAGGCTACACAAATATGATCATTTGACATGATCATTTGAATTTTTATGCAACAACAGTGAGATGCTGTTGGCCAAATGGCTTAAGCCACATTTTGCATAGTTGTTTCCTGTCATGAACAGCACGAGGCAAACTAGTCAGTGACGTCATTAATGGAAGCAGACCAAAGATCACATTCGTTCATGTGAGCCGATTCTTTTAACAATAATATGATCGAAACGATTCGCAAAGATTTCCACTGTAGATGGGCGTCATGTTGGAGCCACACACAAATAAACATAGTTTATAGTTCGTTGATTGTAGTTTTTCCGAGCAGGTATAAAAATATATCGATGGAAAGTGAAATTAGGTTAATCATAACAACAACAAAACAAATGTTACCCAAAGGATACCCATAATTTAGAGAATGTATATTTAAAATATACACGTTTAACCATATTTACTTAAAAAAGTTCGTAAATGGCAGCTGGGTGAAGAACACACTCTTAAATAAAATAAAATTAAATGAATCTGTGAACCGGTTCGGCAAACTGAACCGTTCGAAGGAGTCGATACGCAAAAAAGAATCGGACTTCCAACACCAACAACGACCTTATAAACATAAATAATGGGGGTGACCGTGGTTAAACTCATTGACCGAATAACATCATACTACAAAACATGTCAGGCCTACTGCCAAGGTGGACCAAGATGCACTAGGCTAAGCACTGCAAACACATGTCACTTAACGTTACCTCCTCACTAGGTGAAGACGGACATTTCTTCTTAAGTCGACTGCGGTTGACTAAATTTCCCGTGTGAAGCTTCAGGGTTGTTGCGTGGTTAAAAAGCCGTTTCGCGTTTACATGAGACTCCATTACTCCGTGAAAATCGGTGACTGGAAAAAAGTGTTGTCTGTATGAAACTATTAACCACAAATGCCCTCTGGTAACGTTACAGTGTTTCCTTTGCTCTCGCGCACACTAAACAGTGTAGTATGACTATGCACTTGTAGTTCATTCAATTTCAAGTAGAGACGACGTTAGAGCTGACTGAGAGACTGCCCACAATGAGAATATGGATGAGTTACGCTGGAAAACCTGGTGAGGATCAACCGGAGCTGGATTGCAAGTCATTTACAGCAACTTTCAACCTTGTTGACTTTTCAATGGCCCCCCATTGTCCAACACAATATTCAACGGATCTCATGTAGGCAGAGATCTTTCATCTGGCACTTCTGAAGTAATTATAACCAAGCTGCTGGCTTTCAGGTTTCTCAACTTAGTTTCTTTTCATTTACACTGCATGAGCGAACAATTTTTTTGTATTTTTAAAATTTGCATTATCTTTGCATTAGTTTTATAAGACTTATTTTGAATAATGATAATAAATAAGTATATAATTTAAAGTCATCTCACAGCCTGGTGATGCCCCACCCCCCTGGTTGAGAACTTGATGTATTGGATCCTTAACTGTTATATTTTGTCATTATGACACAGCAGAAATTATTTAGGTCAGCTTAATTTATATACATGTAGCAATGTAATATACAAAATAGATTGTTTCAAGCAGCTTTAAAAAGGAAAATAATGCAACCTTCATTAAATATGAGAGAAGTCATATCCAGTTTTGTTATCGTCCAATATAGTGTCAGTGTATGCAAATCGATAATATGGAGCATTATACAAACCCCAAATTATGTTATATATTTTTTTTATATTTCTAATTATAATTGTGCCAAGTCAGAGTCAAATTCTCTTTTTGAAACAAAATATAGCAAACAATGTGCAATTCAAGGGGTAAATTGAACATGAAGAAAGACACTGGCCGTATATAAAATGAGAGCAGCATCTACACGTGTTTTAATTGGTGAGATTCTTACAAAGAACGTTACAGTATATTCAAGCAAAGTACCCCCAAAGAAAGACATTGACAGTGAGTAAAATGATGGCATTGACATTGCAAACAGTCTTCCAGATATGGTCTTCCTCAATACTTGTGAGTTTCTTTTCCAGAGCCTGCCTTTCCTCCTCACTTATCTCCTGTTTAGCCACATGGGAGAGCCCACACAGCCACATTCCAGCACGCTTCCACCATGCAGGCGTGTCCTCATCCGACCCCTCTGACTCTGTAGTGCTGGGATCAGAGCCTGCTGGTTCAAAGCCTCTAGCCCAGGGGTCTTCCAACTCTACACGCTCCTTCTTACTGTGTCTCGTCCACCAGGTCAAACGAAAAAGCTGAAATGAAATATGAGTGTTATATTAGCTCATGTTCAGTGTGTGTTACTGCTAGAATATCAACATAAATTATGTACTGCTTTGCGTATGTAAATATATAAAGAAAATGTACATGCTTTCATTGCTTTTTATGCTAATAAAGAAATTGAGGTAGTCTTTGTTAGTGCATATTGCGTTGGTATAGATAATTTGGGCTGTAAAGCAGCAAAACCTCCTTTTGTGGACAAAATTTTAAAGAATAAAATGGGTTGTAAATTATTAAATTAAAACTTAAAGCAAACTGTTCTTAGGTGTAGGATTAGTCTGTTATATGTAATTTTCTTAATTTTAAACCAATATAAATATATGGAAATGCCCTTTTAGATAGGTAATGGCCTGGATCCATGGTCGTATCTACTTTTTGTAAGTGTCTTATACAAATGGATCTGGAAGGGATAATGTACATCAATACTGATTTGAGCAGAAACCTTTTAAAATCATACCTCTTTATAATCTATTAAGTGTACAAAACAATCGTTCTAGCAACAAGACGAACACTTTAACCAACTGTAGACCTACTATTAATACTAATGCAGTATTGGTGCAGTATAATCAGGGTTATTGTTTCTGTACAAAACATTTACAGTAATTGAAATAAAGCTGAAATGAAATAAAATGTAAATATTAGCTGAAAAACTTGAGAAATGTTACCTTGGTTAAGTTGAAGCACCATTAACTGGAAAAAATGACAACTAATACTGAAATAAAAATAAATGAAACCTAAATAGTAATAAAAACAAATGTAAAAAAACCCCAAAAACAATGGCAAATGACAAAAAATCTGATGGCAAAGGGTGGGAATCTTTCTAAGGGCCTCCGTCTTTGGGGGGGGGGGGGGGGGGGAGTCCCACCCGGAACGAGATTTTTACCGAGTGGGACCCAAGGGGAAGAAAAAAGGGGATTTCAAGGGGAGCCAGAGTAATAACCTGCACCGGGGCCAATACCACAGCTACGGCCTTGGCAGTCATTATCAGGAAATAATGTTTTGACTGACCAATCAGAATGAATAATTTCAGAGAGCAGTTTAACAAAAATAAATATTTCAATCTGTTTGCAGTTGATAGTTACGTGTTGCTCTGGAATAGGCGCAGTGCAGAGGCTGACGGCTGTAATGATCAGCGCTGTCAGTGCAAGAAGGATTAGAGCAAAATACAGGTAGTGCACATCTTTCAGCAGGGCGGGACGCAGGTCTTTCTCTCCGCATGATGGGGTGCCAAAGACAAATTCCATTACCATCCTCACTGTGCCGACTACAAGTCCCACCATCAGACCCCAAAAAGCACCCTGTGCAAGATAAAAGAAAGCAGCTTCGCTTGGGTGTTTTACAACCTTCTTAAATGAAATGCATTGAATGTTATAAGATATTTGACTTTCACTTTATTGCTAAAGCTAAAACATGTTTAATTCACCTGTTCATTTACTCGCCCCCAGAAGATGGCCATAATAAACAAGGCGGTGATAGGAGGTGCCAGACAGCTAGTGATGGCCTGAATGTAGTCAAAAAGCTGTCCGCTATTGGCTGTTTGAATGACAGGAATCCACACAATGCTCAGGGCCACAAGCAATAAAATGAACAACCTGTAGATATAAATAAACAGCAGCAATTAGTAAGACAGCAAATAAGTCAGGAGACTAAAGCTGTTCAGTGTATATTTTAGAAAAGATTATACTTCATTAGCTTCGCATTCAGTTTGCATATGAAGTATACCTAATTGATTTGAACTCTTTTGTACGTGAGCTGTGCCTTTAAGACCCCAAAAAAGGTCAGCAAAACCTATATGATGTGGTTATCCACCTAGAATTGGTGGTGGATCAGATCCACTTTCGTTAAACTAGTTTGTATTCGTTTAATGATAACATTCATTTCTTTTAGATACTTGTGTACAAATGTGTCCAAAATGAAAGTGTTCTAATGTTTTACCACAAAGCATTTAACAGAAACTACCTGCCCACTACCATGAGCTCTCTCTCAGAGGCCCGGAGCCGGATTCGTTGCCAAATGTCCATGGTGAACAGAGTGCTGCTACTGTTGAATATAGAGGTGAGAGAGGACATGAGCGCTGCCATCATTACTGCGATCATCAGACCTCTCAAACCTACAAAACAATGACAGTGAAAGAAAGAATAGATAAGAATAACAAGAGCAATAGGAATATCAGAGCAACAAGATGTTGAATAGGAACTTAACTGCTAAGTGATGCACTAATTTAAGACTTAAGAATATATCGATTAAGAATATAGACTTTGAATATAAAAAGTACTTTTCCATTTCTGATCTTTAAAGTGCCACTCTGCCTCAAAATCATATCTAAAGATAAAAGATCTGGCTAGGAAATAAGCATACAATTGAGAAATTCTGGCAAAAGTAACATATATAAAACCATAGACTTCCGATTGATTTTATATTATGTTAATGATATACCCCTAAACATTTCCATCACAGAAACATGAGCAAACACACACAAACAAACTGGGGTTCTTCTTGTCATGAGACAACATTGCTACCGACTGAGCCTCATATTACATATATAAAATAGGGCTGTGCAAAAATTAATTCTGATTAATCGCATCCAAAATAAAAGTCTGTGTTTACATAATATATTTGTGTGTGCTGTATATAATTATTTTGTATATATAAATACCTATGCATGCATGTATATATTTAAGAATTACTTGCGCTTAAATTCTGTATATATGTATAAATACATAATATATATTATATAAATATAAATATTTTATATATGAATAACACATTTTCTTAAATATATACATGCATGTGTGTGTGTTTACATATACAAAATAATTATATACACCACACACAAATATATTATGTAAACACAGACTTTTATTTTGGATGCGATTAATCGAAATTAATTTTTGCACAGCCCTAATATAAAATTATAAAATCTATTTAAAAAATAGATAAATTGTTAGTTTGTTAACATTTTTGACAATTGATTTTGACAAAGGAACATTTCAACTAAATGAAAAACATTGTCATACCCACTGGCATGAGCTCCACAACTAACTTTGGGTAAGCAATGTTAGAGCAGCCAACACGGACCCCGCAGATCTTCAGACACTCATCAGGATCCACACATCCTACTTCATCTAGAAAATACACAAACATCATCACATTATCCCACGAAAACAGAGATTTCACTTGACATGAGATTTCAAATGATAATTCATTAAAAGAACATAAACCCCTTGTTATTGGTTTAACAAATGTTTGTAACTTTTTCGAATCCAGACCATAAATCTATAGGGCAAATGCAAGGATGACCGAGCGTACTTGGGTAAAGAGCTCTGCTGATCATTCCTGGCATAACAACGAAGAACATAGGGAAGACCTTGAGGTAGCCACCGAGTACCGAACCACCTTTGGCATGGGACAAGTTTTTGGCAGACAGAGACCTTTGCACTATCACCTTCAAACAATAAATAGATGCAATTGCTTGATGTGAAACAGTTTTTAAGCTTAAAAAATACATATTTGTAACTTACATTGTAAAGTCATAATGCACCGATAGTCTTTAATTCTGTTTCACCTGGTCTGTGCACCACACCCATGTGGCAAGAACCATGAGTCCAAAGATCAGGCCTGGCCAAGGAAGGTCTCCTGTCACTGGATCTCTGAAGATGTGAAAGGCATCAGACCGAGGAAGATGACAAGTGGTGTTGGGAACCGTGATGTTAGGTACAGCATTCTTATACTGAACCAGCAAACCCTCATACCATCCAACTTTGTCAAATGCTGCCGAGGAAAATTCATTTGAAATGACTGTCCCAGGTATAATTAATATAATTTACCTTTTCATGAAGGAGGGATCTATACCTATAAACATGAGGACAAATGCTCCAATAACCATGATGACGGTCTGTAAGGCATCAGTGTAGATTACAGCCGTCAGCCCACCTGCATTAAGACACGCCACGAGTTGCTACATTTCAACTAGAATCACATTTAGACATTAGCTATCTAAAATATTAGTGTGATTTTATTACCAGCTATGGTATAGAGTGCAGTGACGGCCAGCAGCACAACGGTGGAGACATACAGGTCCCATCCAAGTGACACCTGGATGAATAAAGCCCCTGAAAAAATGTCTGTCTGAAAAGAACACAGTTATGCTTATAATAAACTTTAATATATGCAGTACTTTGCTATGCAGCATTGCTTGTTTACTCTAATTGAAGACCATATAACTTAGCATACTGTATTGTTGTTCCATGGCGTAGTTATAATATATACTGTATATACTTCCTGTTTCAGTATGTAACCGTTTTCTTTATTTCACATGTAAAGAAAACATCTTAAAGATGTTTGTTTAACTTTCTGATTCAGTTTTATATGTACTGTTGGTTGTATTTTATCCCAGCTTTTATGTAGTGTTAAAAAACTGAAACAGGAAGTGCTTCTGGACCAGTGTTGTTTACATCTTGCAAAATGGTCTATATCATCAGTACATGCTTTTATTATAATATATTAGCAGTAGTATAACAGTTTTTTTTCTAATTATGTTTCAGATTAGCATTCCTTGCAATGGTTTTTGTTTGTTTTATTGTTTTCATATATATATATATATATATATATATATAACAAATATTTAATAATTACACATATACTGTATATTCATTTATTAAACAAGGAGTCTTACTGATATCTTGGTGAAAATGTAGAGGATGAGAGAAAGCACACTCATGTAGATTCGGATGCGCTGACCCCCGAACCTCTTCCTCAGATACTCTGGCATTGTGACCACACCAGCAGAAATATACACAGGAACAAAAATCCAGCCCAAGGCAATAAGGACCCACGCTGCCTACAGAAAAATCATACTCAAGGTCTGATACTGAGTCTTGTTTCAATAAAATAGACAACTAAAAGACAACTGCAATTTAACAAGTGAAATCAGTAATTACTGAAACAACACTGAACGCTTGTAAAATGAGGAATAATTTTTCTGCCATACATTCCACTCAAATCCCCCGACTGCAAGTCCCCCCGCAGCTCCTGTCCCTGCTAATCCAATGAACAGACCACTGCCTACGTTACTGGACATCAAAGAGGCACCAATCTGTTGAAACACAATACTGAGAAAACTAAAGGAAACTATGATAACTCAAGCTGAAATAAGCATGCCTTCACACTGATTAAACACAAAATCAGCTGTCAAAATATTACTTATTTAAGTGCAGTATGTATAAGTGTTGTATATATGATTTTTAATTTAGTTTCAAACTTTACACATTCACTCAATATGTTTACACGTAATACATTATTTTAAGAGACGTCATTATTTCCCTTTTCCTGGTTGTAATTCCAGACAAAGACTCTGAAAATCAAGATTCTTCCTTGTAGGCTTGCACAAGATAAATATAATTTCCAGCTTTATTATTGAACCGTAAAAAGACAAAACTCACTGGCCACCATGTCATGGATCGTCCTGCCAAGAAGTATCCTCCCACTGTCCCACGGTTGGCTCTGACTGAGGACTAGAATCAGAAAACTCTAGCATCAAATATTAGACACAACAAATCTACATCAATGCAAATGTTGCCAGAGAGGCTGCAAACTTTCACTTACCCATATTCCAACTGCCAACACAAACAAAAAGTAGACTACAACCACAGCGATGTCAGCAGCCTCTAAAGCAAACTTCACAGGCACCTCGGGCTCTGGGGTGCCCGTTACAAGCTCAGGTAAAGCTGGCATTTTTTACAATGCCTAAGGCAAAAGTGTGAACTTTGAAGCAGGTGCTGATTTCATTAATAATTAATCAGCCTGTTTCAGAGAATGCTGAGAATGCACGAGTTACACATTATATGACAGATACACATCCCCACATGATGACGCCGTAAACGATTTTACTTAAGTTAACAGCTTATGTTCTTATGTTTGAAGACACCCATATTCATGGATTGGATACACAAATTATATATATATATATATATATATATATATATATATATATATATATAAAAGGACAGAGACTAACTACAAATATTGCAAGATTTGTTTAATTGCAGAGCGACTTTTAAAAACAAAACAGTAATTTTGTACATGTGAGACATCATAAATACTCAATGTGACATTCAACAGCATCAGTCCATTCATTTCTTCTTCCAGAATTTGCTGTAATCATCAACTTTGAAATCATCCTCAAAATCTTCCAAATTCTGTACAGCTGCTCTCTTCGGTCCCCTTTTCCGCATCCTGATTTTCCTCTCCTCCTCAGAGAGGGTGGTGATGTCCACGGGCATCTGGCAAAAGCATAAAAAAGTTTTAACACACACCGAAGGTACTTTTCTTATTTAAAGCTTGGCTTCATTATGAACAAACCATTTAATGACAGTTCTTCAAAGAAATTCTACTTTTGTATTTCAGAAAAAAATGTATTTCAGCATAGCAACATGATTTTCATTTGCTTGGATAAATATATAAACCACTAACCATCATTATTCTTCTGGGCTCTTTATATCTGATGTTGATGGTGGACCCGTCAGGTCTCACTAACAGAACTGGATACATCCTCTCATACTTCTGCCTCCCAAAGCGGACCACACAGGTTCTGTTGGAGTTTGACTGAAAGACTGTGGTGTGAAATGTGGATGTGGCTTGCAAACACTTGTGGGTGACAACAGCCTGAAGACAGCTGTGCAAAACAATAAAAGGACATTAAACATCTAGACATTCCTGAACATCAATGATTACGCTTCAAATTTAGCAAACATTTGATGTCATTATTATATTCAGGTTTTATGCTATTTGTTAAAGGAAATAATTAAGACACTGTCGATATTATGCAATGATAATACATATATGTTAAACGAATAAAATTAGAGACTTGGCTTGGGATAAAACGTATCTTTGATCAACTTATATGTTTAACCCAAAAATTCATTGTAAAGGCAATGACTAACGTTTCCACACTGTATACGAGCGAACTCAAGGAATAATCGGTTCACTACTTACCTAAATAAACTCTTGCAGGGCTGGACAATTGTATTTAAAGCCATGATGATATTTGCAACCCTGTAAACGGCTATATAGTTAATACCTTCATAAGTGTGAGAAGAAAATAGCACAAATGTTCGAAATGAAGAAGGTCACCATCAACAAACATGGCATGGATGTGTGTCAGAATAGAATGCTCCCCCTGGAAACTTGTACAGCGGCTTCTAAAAGTTCCGCTATCTGTTATCTTTGGATTTTAGTTCACATTTAGAAATAAAACATTTTTTTTCTTATTGTGCATAAAATATATGCACGCAACGCCAACTTCTTTCAGACTTAATAATTAAACCACAATTTAGCATGCAATGTTTAATGAAATAATAATGCATAAAATACAGCCAGTCGTAAAACCGTTTAGTTGATTTATTAGTAAGTAGTTATTTAATATAAAAAGGTACAGTATACATCAGTAAAAATATAAAAGCCTCTGTCATTTTCTCCTCGTTAAAACAGTTTTGTAACTAAAGAAATGTGGTAAAAGTTGGTTATTTTTACATGAAGCAGCCTCGTGGGGGCAGGCTTGTTGAGATCACGCCATCGTCATCATCATCACATCATCATTTCGGAAACTTCCCGACAACAATATCTGTATATTGATGTCTTTAGACAATTGGATGCTTGTCTAAATTTAGCTAATAGATTTTAACTCTCTAAACTTGTTTGTCCAATGAAGTAGTGGAAGTGGGAGCCACTGTCTTCTTGTAATGTTCTGCCAGTCTGTCTGCCTCTCTGTGTCCTGAGAGAAGAGCTCCTTGCACTGTGCCATAAAGAGTCTTCATCGTTGCCTCACCTGCAAACAAGACCTGAAGATCCTGAAATATATGAAGTGAAAAATTTTTAATAGCCTACTTCATTGCTAAATGACAAAGATGATCAAAATCAAAGGATGGGCCCTTTAAAAAAATACTTCTAGCTTAAATGAAAACACCATCCTTAATAGCCTATACCTAATATATGCATTTCAATAATTCAAATAGCTAACCATTACTAATTTTAATTCAACATAATGGTAGGCAATAAAATAAAATACAAATATCACATACTTCACCAGGACACCGGCTACCCACTAGCGGTTCTGCCAACGTGTCCATAACTTTCCCATCAACACCAACAGGGAGGAAAGTGTAAGTTCCCTTTACGAGCTTGTTGCTGCGCCACTTAGTGCTAAGAATGGACTTTGGCTGAGGAATGTTTGAATGTCCTTGGGAATAAAGAAAATATTAAATGATGACAAAAACTTTTTAAGTAAACTTTTTAGAAACTTAATTTCAAGTCGAGAAGCTGACATATTAAAACATAATGCAAGTAATGATATGGAAATTTCTTTAAAGAGGAAATTTCTTTACCAAAGAACATTTTGAGATGATCAGTGATAGCCGTTGAGAGTTCGTCATCTGTCATGGTTTCAATCAGGTCAGCAATATCTCCTGGACACCAACCACTTAAGATATTACCAAACCTAGAAATAGAAAATGAAAGATTAAGATTAATACATGTTACAATGTAAAAAAAAAAAGTTTTTTGTTACAATGATTTTTCTACATTTTATTATTATTATTATTATTATTATTTCTGCTGTTTAGTATACATATCCAGATTTCTCATATGGCATATATATTTGTAAACGTGCAGGAATTAATTTAAAATTAACATAAGAAATGTTCATTTAATGCAACATTAACCTTTCTTTGGGCCTCAGGACAGAAAAGTACTGCAAGTTCTTGAGCCACTGCGCTTTATTGGTGGATACTGAGGCAGGCGTGTCATCCTCATAAATGAGGCTGATAGTACCAACTTCATTCTCCCAGAATGGCTCTTCATACTCCAGAAAGATCTTGGCAATATTGCCAAAGCACAGCTTATCGATGACCTCCATTTTCTCGGTTGGGAGACTGGGGATGAAGAGGCTGGAAGCTTGAGCTTTTAGACAACCTTCAAACACATGCACACACTTATAAAGGTGCCAGTCTCATTTCAGACAGCATGATCATCCTCAAAATACACAATCAACACATACCCAGTGAAATGGTCACTATTACATGATCGGCTAGAATCTCTTCTCCATTCTCACAGACAATGCACACTGGGTACTGGCGGACTTTTTCATCAGAAGCAGTCGGAGAGGGGGCTGCAGAGAAGGTTCCATCCCATTTGATCTTACTGACTTCTCTTTTCAGCAGCAAACTATCCTTAGGGAAGTCCTCTAGTAGTATATCTACAAGCTGAAACATTAAACTGACAGACATATAACTTTTAACACAAAATTAATAATTTACTTTAATTGCAAATAATGCAGATCATCTTCTAAACCCATCATACCCTGCAACATTGATAGTGTCACCCATGTTGATATAATACTCCCAAGAGTCAAGAGAGATCCTGTGGAGGTCTGAAGCTCCAACGTCAATCAGCATGTCTTTGCCAACCAAAGAAAAAACACTCTGCGTTCTTGTTTTCTCATCCTCGTCTTGCAAGCTGTCAATCACAACTTGGGTTTTTTCTGCATAGTGTTCACCTAAACTCTTTCCTGTGTTGAAACCACGGTGTTGAATAATGCCCTCCCCAATTTCATATGCACGACTGGCGAAGTTTGCATCGACTTTTTGTCCCTTGTTACTGTAAAAGGTTTCTGTACCCATATCAGGGACCTGGTTTAGAAAGCCAGACTTTTTAAGTAGACAGTAGACAGGGTTTTTATCTGACGCCCCATGGATGTACTGAGCTCCAGTGTCAAGACATGCATTCCCTTTGAAAGGAAAAAAAGAAAGACAGTGAAAGTACTGTTAGATATGAATGCAGCATATAATCTAAACACTTCTATATGGCTGCATTAGAGGATCAGATTTTAAACAGGTTTTAGGACAAACAGATGTAAAATAAAAAAGATATTTAATTGGTAGGGTAAAATATCAACAACAAAAAAATTAATAGAAGTGAAACTAAGTCATGGGTTCATAGATTTCAGTTTCCTGAAACAGTTTCCCCTCCTTTCAGCACACAACCCCACTTTTATTTATTTACCATAAGTTAAAACAATGATAAAATAATAAACATAATTGACAGTTAAATTATTATTATTAATAATACATAATAAATAATTGATTTCATTGTTATTATATTATTGCATAACTTACTAGCCTATACATTTTCAACTATAATATCATTTCTCAATTGTTTTTCGTGCTGGTATTCAAATGATAATGTATGCTATACAAGGTAGCCTATAATGTATTCACCAAGAGTTGCAGAAGCTACTCTTCCTCCGACCTTCTCGGCGGCTTCCAGCACCGTGACGTCATTAAACCCGTATTCTTTCAGCTTCTTGGCTGCAGAGAGTCCTGCCACACCAGCACCAATCACCACGATACATGGGTTTCTGAGTGCCATGTCTATAATATCGGAGAAGGTATTGCGTTAACACTAAACACACGGCAGCATTACTACAAATAAGATGCAATACTAGACAGTAGCCTACATCGTATTCCTATCACAACCAGCTTTTTGAATTAATTTGTAGGTTTAGACGAAATATAAAGTTAAAGTTATCTATAACGAAATAGGTACAACGAAATCTTTACTTACTTGTTTTGTATTTGTAACTGCGCTAAATGCTGACTATCCACCTTTTAGTTGAATTGCTTAATTCCACTTCCTGTTTTCCTGCCATGACTTCATTTCGAGTTAGAGGCGGTGTTTTATTTTGTTCTGACTCAAGAGTCAGGTCTGAAGCTAAAGTAGACGAAAAACGTCGTCATGGTGTTTCCACTAGTTCGTCGTTGTTCCCCCAGTAGTTACACAGTTGTCCAATAGAGGGCAGAAAATCCTAAGAAATTTTGGCTAATTTTGAACACCGCTACATGTACTTGCAGTTTTTCTGAATTGCTGAAACCCTGAACCCGTAAACCAATTTGTCGAATAAATAAACAAGTCCTTAATATACAGACATTCAGTAATATTCAGTACAATACTATAATTGCAATGCGAGACAGCAATAAGCCTGTTATTTACTGTCATTGTGAAGCGTCTTTGAGCTTGGGAAAGGCGCAATATAGGCCTAAATTAAACTTATTAGTAGTAGTAGTAGTATTGGTGTCCGAAACCGTGGACCTTACTGAGTGCACTTATTCAATCCCACAATACACTGCAATAACAAATTTACAACTGCTGTACACTCAACGGCTGTCCGAATTCGCTCACTCCTTTTCATTCACTCCTTCAGTAGATTAACATAGGGAATAGTGATGAGGGAGATTTCGGATTCCGACCAGTGGGTAATGGTCTCGAGAAATGTGTTTTAGCATTATGAAAAACTGTAGCTACATAAACTTCAGCAGGATTGATCCATTCAAGTGTCACAGAAAAACAAAAATGTAAGAAAACATAGCCTACACGTTTCATAATGGGGTTAAATAAGAGGTGATCTTTTTCTTCAATGACAAAATGTCTTTTCTCTGCTTTTAAAACAGCTGTAGGCTATTGCCAGTCAAAATGCACATTTTTAATCAGTGTCTTCTAAATTCATCTATCTGTACTTACAGCTGCTTTGGAAAGCTGACACTTTTCAACACCCGGAGTCTGGCCAGTGGAGAACCAAGCCATTCACTTTTGTCACAATACGAGCCGCCCTTTTGTTCAGCCAGGCTCGGATGAATCAGTGACCTTATTGTGGCATTAATTCATCATCGGTGTAATTTATCATCTTTTGCCATCATTGTATGCAGCTTAGTATAATCTGTGGTTAGTCTCAAAGCAGGGTTGAACAGATCTGATCCATCGAGAAGCAGGTGAGGGGTGAAATCATGTCAAAAAAGCTGAGTGAAAAGACTAACAGCACCTAACAACAGGCGTCTTCTGCTGCGCTCAGGGGGAGTGACACTGCCCACTCTTATTGTTTATCTTTGTTTGGACGGCCAGTGACTGCATGTACAGACAATTTTGATAGCTGTTTATCATTGTGACAGAAATATGCCCCTGAAAAGATACTTTTCATGCATTACACACACAAGTTACACAACATGTGGTTTATGTGTTTTTATCTTTAAGAAATGGTCATAAATCTGTTGTTGGTCACAAAAATATGAGTGTTTTGGAAATATCAATGTGATCATATTTCTCAAGATGATTAGATGATGACTGAAGGATATTGTCGGATTTGGTATAAGGACTTTTTCCCATGGTGCTGTTTTCACTTTATGATGAAGTAACTTGTCAGGGCAGGACAGTCAAGGGGCAATGCGCTGTATCATCTGTTTGTCGACAGACAGTCCCACCCCAAAAACCCAAAGCCCCCTAGACACAATGTTATTAACAGTTGCAGTATGTACAACTGTGCATGTGCATTTATAGTTTACACTTTCTAAGAAGTGTCCTGCATTTTCTTACGATTTCTATATATAGTGGCCCCAAAAATCGGGCACTTAAGACACAACGTAAATATCCTTGCATTTCGTATCAAAACAATGGCATTTATTGTAAAGAAATGTTGCACAAGCACACTACAAAAATGACAAAATTAAGTTTTTGCAGTTTCAAAGTATATGAAAAAAATAGATTTAGGCCTGGTTTTACAGACTGAGCTTAGATTAAGCCAGAATAAGACCTTAGTTTAATTAGGAAATTTATAGATTTTATAAACACGATTTAAGTGTTTATAAAATCTATAAAAAAAGTGGTTGCACATTACTTTACAGTCCTGTTCTGCATGGAAATACTATATACTTATATGGCAACTAAAATAAAGCGTATACATCCAACGCACATGGCATCCTTTAGCGTCAATATGAGACATATATGGGCCAGGAGGCGCCTCCTAGTGGTCTAACCCAGACCTAAACCTACCCCGAAGCGTTTTATATTGACGCTATGGGTGCTATGTGCATCGGATTTAGATGCATTGTCAAAAGCGTCACTATATAACACCGTAGGATGAGAATGCGTTGAAAAACCCATGTGAACAGCATCAGAGACTGACACGGAAGAAATTAAAATGTTGAAAAAAAAAATTAATTTTTGATGGCAATCAGTCTATGGGGGATCAGAAAGCTCTCGGATTTCATCAAAAATATCTTAATTTGTGTTCCGAAGATGAACGACGTGAGTAGTTAATGACAGAATTTTTATTTTTGGATGAACTAACCCTTTAACTCATGTAGTTACTTTGTATTGCCGGCATTTTCTTGGATAAAGTAAACTTTAAGTACACATAGCTGTAAAATAAAGTGTAACCAAAAAACTTTCAGTTAAAACAGCTTTTTGATTTTAATTAAGGTTAATAGTTAGCAGTATGAATCGTTTTAGAAAATGATTCAGGGAAAGTGAAGTTTGTTCTGACAATTGTGTTATTACTTGTTTGCAGATGCTGATTGATTTTATATCTTGTATCTAATCAAAGCAATACAATTTTGCCAATTTTTGTGTGTCCATTTGGCCATTGTGAACAATATTGATCATTGATTGGAATCTTTTGGTAAATTAATTGTATGATAAAGGTTATCTTTTAATATGCATTGATCATATCCAAAAGGATGCAGTAGGTCTTTAAGTTGGTGTTATTATCGACCAGAGATGACAGAAGCTGCGGATCTCTGTGTGGGTGCAACTTTCTCCCAGCACAGTAAACAGCAAAAAGTAACCCAAACAATACCACATTTGTTTTGCGCATCAGAGAGCCCATTGTGCACCCGCTGGTGAGCTCTCCGTCAGTTTCTCCTGGCACAATGGGTGAATGGTCCCACCCATCCTGCCTTCTGATACAAGAGATGGGTATATGCCATTCATGTCATCCGCTTGTTTCAGAATCAGCCTGGCATGGCTGTATTTGTAAGACTAATGACAGCATGGCTGCAGAGAAAAGCATGATTATGTTTACTCATGTAATCATTATGCCTCAATGCTCCTGTCTACCAGGGCAGGGGAATCAAAAGGAAATGTGAGACGGCAAGCCAAAAGCTCTCATCTTCTCACACAGGGGAAGGCTGTTAGACAGTGATAACAGGGCAACTCATCCCTTACTTTTTTTTTTTTTTTTTTTTTTTTTTTTTAGAAACTCATCTCAATCTCAAAGGACTGCATTATACATGCTTCACCATATTTAAACCATTCATTAACAGAATGGTTAAACTAAACGGCATACAATTTCGACCACCAAAGAGACCTCTTTCTTTCTATTATTTATTTATTTATTTATTTATTTGTATATTTGCACATTTTTGTAAAACATTATTATGATACCATTATTATACATAATACATATATCCATTTAGGCCTTTGGAACATTAATTTAACAAGTAATGGAATGAATTGCTTGGTAAAATAATAAGTAAATAAATCAATAAGCGATATAATATAGCCTATTGAATTATGGAGTTCAAGTATAGGCTATTTAAAATATTTGGCTTATGCTAGCCTATAAGAAGGGTTCAGAAAGGATTGCAGGTTGATCTTTTCATCTTTTCTCATAAATGCAATTGTAAAACACAACTATTAATCTTTAAATCTGAATCGGCCATCAGTCCATCACCCGTGGCCGTGACTTAATATCTATGCATCAATTATTTCTCTGTCTGGCAAGGAACTTTATGATGCAGGAGGGTTGAAAGACTAAGGTCACATCTTCTGAAGAACAATATTCAGAGCTGAAGTGTTGGCCGACTGCCCAAAAGCAGACTAATATTTTAAGTGCTGCTAGTGTTCACGAGCTCATCATATATATAAGGGAAACCGTGTTATATAATTTCAATATATAATGTTGATAGGTTTGGTCCAATTTCTCAAATGTTATAGGACAATTTTACGCATGCCTACAACAGTTATTTAAAAATGAGTTTTAATAGTCTAGCTACCCCAATTTCGCAGCTGTTTCACCGTGCGAGAAAAGAACAGAAAGTAATAGAACATGTCTGCTCGGGTCGTTTATCTATAGTCCTCCTTCATCATTATTGGTGCGCTCGCACAATAAAGATTAACGGTCAACCGCTCACTGATTCAAATCTTTCGATCTTTCTTCTGAATAATTGCTTATACGTGTCATATTTAATATATATCAGAGAGCTCAAACATGGGACAGTTTTGGGCTCAAACAACCGCATCAAATCACTCACAAGTCACAACAATATTACGCCGCGCGCGTGGAGCGCAGACCTGTCGACGCAGCATCTCGGCGCGCATTCCAGTGAAAGCGCATTCATGTCAGGAGCGTAGTAATCGCATCCTTACGGGATTTGTCACCAGTGAGCATCATTCCGCTTTTATCACAGGGGAGAGCAGTTACAGCAAGGACAATTCATGCAGAATGAGTGTTTGACATCTGCGTCTACTCTCTTGAGGGAGTTGGTTAATTTGGACTGGAAAACATCTATTACTGAAGTAAAAACGCTACGACCTTCAAGGTGAGTTTTGCTTACTTTTTATTTATAGATAATCAATGTGACCAACAGAGTTTGTGTAGCCTATAACCATTTATAAAGCCGTTTAGTAATTATGAGTAGCCTACGTTTTTAAATGCTTATGACAAGCCATTTAACACGTTTTCATTTGAACTATCCATAATTATGCTTCTGATCGCTTGTAAGTTTTTCATCAATTAGTCACATTAGGGCTACAAGTCGCTATCCCCCGGCTTACTATTTTTATCCTATACTTGTCTTTTTCAATGACTTGTCAGAACATCTTTACGATCTTATTAAGAGTAAAAATGCATTTAATAATGATATAGGCCTACTATTAAAGTTTTAATATTTACCACTAACTAAATAGCTTAACCTACACATAGCCTACCAACATAGCCTACCTAATATACATAAATCTCAGGTATATTCAGAGAATATGCAGGTTCTTGAGCTAAAACACTCTTAACCTTGAGTATTCTGACACTGACAAAATGCCTCACAGGTTCAGTGACGTGCTTTGAAACTAAATCATCTGTCCGCAGGGTTTTTCTGTCAATTAAGAGACTCTTTTAAAACTTTGTTGGATGAGTGCTTGCCCTCAAAGGTCTAACATTAGATGCAAATTGCATTCATGGCACGCTGCTTCAGCAAACTTCCATTAAAGAAATTGAAATATGTGTGTGCAACTTTATTGGAACCTAAAATCCAAGTTATTTGGCTTCGACTCTTGTCTTGCCCTAGAGGTAAATGGAGGACAGAGAGAGCGAGAGAGGAAGAGTTTAAGAGCCCCTGATATTTTTCAGCTCCCAACCAAACCACACATACATGTGGCATGCTGTGAGCTTTCTTATGTGGTCGTTCACATCCTGATAAACGCCACTGAAGGCAATCAGTGCATCTGGTGTCTTAGTTTTTGCAGACAGTCTAGCAATGGTGTTTTCCATGCTTTAAAACAGGCTAGAACCCAGCATGCCCTGAACATGCAGTGGCTTGTGGGATGATGAACTCTTGACCACAGGACAGCCAGGTGTGTGCAACTAAACAGAGACCATGTCTCTCAAATGACAAAAAAAAAAAAAAAAGATTGTTAGATATCGAAGATTGTTAGATAAAGAAGATATGTGCTGTCACTAATGTAGGCTATATTTGATTCATATTTTTTGATTAAAAGAGCTGATCGATAGGACATTAAATTAATAAAACTCAGCAAAGAGTGTTTTATGTTTAACTTAGAAGCATAATGACTTCACGGCTTGCTCATTTTTCATGCTTTAAATTCAATTTGAGACATTGATGGACCTAAGCCGTTTAACTTTGAGCAAACAAATCAATACCATGGTTTTAAATGATCTGTGGGCACAACGTGTTTGCTATTTTTATGAGTTTCTCACAACTGTCCTCAGAAAGCCTGTTTGAGGAGGAGACAGAACTCTGAATGAACTTAGGAGTTTGAAAGTTTCACTTGACCTCTGACCTAGTGCGCATTTCTCAAGTTACACTGTGTTTCCAATCTCTGCAAGACAATCTACACAATAAAATAAATCCATGCATGTAAACAGCCATCCTAAATTGATAGTTCACCCAAAAATGAAAAATTTTGTCATTCTTTACGCACCCAAGTTGTTCCAAACCTAAATTAATTTCTGGCTTATGCAGAACACAAAAGAAGGTAGTTTGAAGAATATGGAAGTCAATAGGAACCATCAAATGTTTGGTTGCCCACATTCTTCAAAATATCTTATTTTGAGTTCAGCAGAAGACAGAAATTCATACAGGTTTGGAACTTTGGAACAGAATTTTCATTTTATGGGTGAACTATCCCTTTTAAATTATATCAAACAGGAAAGTGATGTCCATTGAAATAGGATATTTTGCATTTCATAAAGCTGAACAGAGTTAAGGCCAGTCATATGATACTATTGTGATAACGATATCATTCTGTTTATTCTAAGCGTGTTGCAGTACAGTCGTCTGCGGCTTTAAACATTTAAAATTGTAAAGTCAGTGTAAACTATTTTTGAATTAAGTCCATTCACACCAAGGATAATACCTATAACGATAAAGATATAGTTCTAAAAATCATTCTAAATATAAAGTATAGCAGATTCCACACCACAAATAACGATAAAGGCACAGAGAAACAACATTGCTGGAATCACTTTTAGCAATCAGAAACCGTCCTTTTTCAAGAGCTTAGCATTTAAATCAGAAGCACTACAAAAAGCGATCCATAGCGACAGACTGCTATGAACAAGAGTTCTCTCAACACCTTGAAGAAGAGCCTCCAGTCAGTGTTTACTGTATCCCAAACAGCTGTAATGGCAAAAGTATCTGGCAGATTGTCTATGAGGATGAGTCAAGCCTTGCCAGGGAATGTTATTAGCCTAACTGTGGCGTGAGCTCAGGACTTCAGGCATGGCGGGAATGTTGTGAATCAGGGAGACCATCCTCCTCCCCGGGCACAACTATGAAATGGAGCATGTTGGGGAATACAGGGGCAATTTAGTTTGCATATATTTTTTTTACCTTAAAATCTGTGTTCATCTGACAGAAGATCAAATACAAGCATCATTTGATCATCACTGTCTGATGTTTAAAGTAAATATGATTTTTATTGCATTAGAATTTTTTAAATGTATTTTAGGTGAGCTGGCTCATGCAAAAGCAGAGATTAGGAGGGTGGATGAGGAGAGAGTGGTGCCTGCCTCCTCTTAAACTCCCCACTATGAGAAGAGAGCAAGATAGAGAGGACTAGCAGGACAGAAACACTATGTACAAAACATCTGCTCGTACACTTCACTTGAACTGACAAAATGTCCACACTATCTTGACTGATTGCTAAAATGCTGTAACGTATCTCAACCCTGTGGAAAAGAGCAGCATATGTAGTGGTTTGAGGGTTTTCCTGCATGGTATGCTAAAAGCTACATCAGGTTTTTTTTAACTAGCACAACATGACATCATGACTTTTGCGTAAACATACACGCCACTTTCGAGTCAAGTGGCGTGTTATCTCTACGCATTTTGAGCTATCCGCATGTATCCGCGTGTATGCGTGTATGTCTACGCCATTAACGTTCGCGTCATTCCGCGTGTCCGTACACGCCGTCAAATGTCCAGTCATAAATGCCATTAACCCCAGTGACGGTTAAGTTTAGGGACGGGGTTGAGGTAAGTCATATATTTATATAACGTTAAGTCAACGGCGTTCATGAACACACTGAAAAGCGATTATGCATCTTGATAGCACGCCAAAAATGGAAATACGAATTGGCGTGTCATACACACGCTACTTCATGAGATCAGTCTGACTAGCAAGAATTTCTTGGTCAAAGAGCTTCACACATACAGTCAGGTTGATTTAAAGGGGCACTTGGCAACTTTTTCAACTTAATAAAACCTTTTAGAAATCATTTCAATGGTTTAATAACCTGGGTAGCCGTTCGTAAATTCTTTTTAAATTGTAACGTAAAGTCCACTCTAGAGGCTTCGTAACTACTAGCTAGTTTTTAACCAACTCTGTACTTTATTCAGTCGCGGCATTTGTTTGTAAGGTAGAACGTAGCTATTAGGTCTATGGCTAAAGTTGCCAAGTGCCCCTTTAAAGAGTCCAAATTTGGCAAAACATCCCTGCATCTTCATCTCAGAGGGTGTTCTAATCTTGATCTGACACAGCATATATCATCTCATATACAAGTACACCCACATTTTCAAGTC
The DNA here is from genome assembly GCA_038021265.1 of Cyprinella venusta. Taxonomy (NCBI): domain Eukaryota; kingdom Metazoa; phylum Chordata; class Actinopteri; order Cypriniformes; family Leuciscidae; genus Cyprinella; species Cyprinella venusta. The sequence goes on along the minus strand of CM075872.1, from coordinate 7,724,959 downwards.
ATGCAGGTCACATATGTAACAATCTCAATTCTGCCGGTCACACATGTGCAACATGCAGCGTAATAATAAATCAGTGCTGCGTGTGCTCTTGACTTGTGAGATCTCCCACATGTGTCGTTCTGGAATGCTTAACTCAGAACAATGATGTCACGGATTCTGGGTTCACTCTCCTCTCTTATCCTGAAATCTGACAGTTCAATGCAGACGTCCAATCAAATCTCATAAAGGACTGGCATTCTTTATCAGTGCTATCAAGATAAAAATAGCTTAAATAGCTCAGTTCATCTTATTTACTGCACGTTTTAGCTCTTTTCTGTGGCATGTTTTTTGGCATTCTACAGGCTTAACAGCTGCAAGTGAAGTATTTAGACGGGCAAATTTTGCGCATTTGTGTACTGTACCGGAAAACAGTACTTTTCACTGTGCGGTCAACCCCAGGTTTTCGTCGTTCTAAACCTCATTTTTATCCCTGGGTAAAAGAACGTTTCACATTTGTAATTCAGTAGTTTTACCCAGGGTTATGAAACCCTGCTCCAGAGGTTATCACCGGTGTTAACCCCACATTGTGGTGCTAAAAGTTTGCAGTGTGAAACAATGGTGTTAGAAGGTTACGATTAGATGTTTAGCAACTGACAACCAATCATGTGCTTTGGGGAGTCTTGGAAACACTGTGAGTTGTATATAGTTGTTCCAGCATTTGATAGGAAAAATGGCAAAAGGCAACTTGAAAATTGGAGTGAAGAAGTTTCTTTATTAACGTTATTGTTAAAGAAATCAATTCAGTTGGTCCAATCAGTGAGACTGACACTGCAAATGTGCAAATAAGTACTTTCACCCAGGGTTTAGGAATGTAGACAGTGTGAAATGTCATTTTATGAATACCCAGGGCCAGGAATGGTTGAATCAGTGAACTTGAACTTGAGGGGGACTGACTTACAATTTTTTACAGCTTCTTTTTTTTTTTTTTTTTTTTTTTACAATCGCCAGAACCAATTTTTTCAATACTTGGGTCACTTTTTGCAAAACTCTTCACACAGCACAGCAGTCTATGTGAGATAAACTGAGGATCACTTATAATTGCATTGGCACAAAATACATCCACTGACAACATCTTTCAAGTTTTGAGAAAATGACCTAAGTATAGAGAAATTCACTAAAATAAAGAATATGTGCATATAGAAGAATATATGGCTATACATATATTCTGCCTATACACCATTAAGATCTTTCTTTACATGTTTTCACTGACTGCACTCTTTTAGTTTTGTCACATGTCTAAAAACAGAAATCAATATTAAAGAAAATTCAGGTAAACAAAAAAAAACATTTTAACCGAAGTAAATTAAGGAATAATGTTTAAAGTCGAGTGCAAAGGAGCCAGGCAGTCTCTTGTTTCTTTCCCCCCAAAACCATGAATCTGCAACCACAACAGAGGAAACAGGAAGGGGGCTTCTGTATCCCAAACAGGATGTTCAAAGCAACACAGTGTGTGACTTCACGTGTCTCCAGCCCACAGAGTGCAGTAATTAGTTCCTGTTGCATGCTTTCCAATCATCAGAGCTTTTTTTCCACCCAGAATATACAGTATATAGACCTCGCAGTAACAGTGCTAAAGCATATTTGATTTCTGTCTAAAACATGCAGTAACGCTTGAAGAAGTAGAGGAAGAATATGTTGAATATGATGAACATGATCTTGTTCAGCACTCTATCAATGGTTAAGATTCAGTATCATATATGACATTGATATGTGTGGGTGCATGTGCATACTAAACCCTAAATGTGATTAAGCCATGTCAGGATGTACCTTTGCAATGTGGCTTTTAAAGAGATTGGATATTTCAGATGCTTGAGCCCACTGAATGAATAACAGCCACACAACTGTGCTTCATCATCAGCATCCACCTTCAACTTCATCACATGAAGCAATAATGCATGTATGTATATATATATATATATATATATATATATATATATACATACACACACACACATACTTTAAATGGTATATATATTTTTAGTAGCTTGTATACAAATGCATACAAAATTGGCAAATGCACTAGACTTCAGACTATGTGTATTGAACCTAATGGCATGAATATAATGTAAACTGTCAAGCTGATATCTTGGTTGTAATTTACACCCAATCAACTATCAGTTTATTAAAGAGAAAGGCACTTGTTTGATTCAAGTACAAGGGTGGTCAGCCTTCTCTTGTCACCCAAACAACCTGTCCCCCGATGTGTGAGCCCCACCATACATCTCTCCTTGTGGCCACAGGGGCATTGACATTCACAACAGGAACAAACCTCCCCACAATTGTGTAAGCTACTCCTCTGATTGCTTCACCCCAGGGAAGGACTATACACTGACTGTGAGCACAGCTGGGCCTGCAACCCATATTGAATTGACTGCGACATTTTTGCTGTATTGCCCCAGCAGTTTTATGAGCCATGTTCCACCACTTCCACATCTGCTTTTATTACCCATTGTGTGAGAGTGGATGGGAGTTGATGACTGAGAAAACAGGGACGTCAGGATCTTCCTGATCGGTGCATGTCTGCATTTGCAAAATGAAATACTGCAGGGCTCATAAAAACAAGATCAAGTTCAAGGGGTAGTTGACAAATGAGTTAAGAATCGTGTTTTTATTAAATATTTTCTTTACACTCCAAACCCTGTTTTAATTTGGTGTCAAATTGTAGGCGCAGAAATTTAGGTCTCATCAATAGGGCAAACCATACAGAAAACGCTGCTTGCTAAAGAAAACATCACTATTTTTATTCCTCATACTTAACCCTCTGGGGTTCTTCGTTTAACAGTCACACTCGGGGCCTTCGGGTCAAAATTGACCCGAAGGGCGGGATTCATATTTAAAAAAGAAAATCATATTTTTTTTTTTACTTGTTTTTTATAATATTTTTTTCTTTTCTTTTTTGGTGTTTTGAGAAAAATATATATATATATATATATATAATTAGTATTAATGATATAATTAATAATTATGACCAAATTTTCCCCCATTGAATATAATAGAAAAAAAAATATTTTAAAAAATATTATTTTTTTTTATTTTTTTTTAAAGCTGTATTTCATTTTGGAGTCAAGCCTAGGCCTCATAAAAGCAATTTTGGAAATTAGATGGATGCCATTTCGTGGACAAACTGAGCTTTTTAAAAATGCAAAACACATGTATAATCTGAATTTTTTGACCCGAAGGTCCTGAGTGTGACTATTTTTTTTTTACGACCACTTAGACTTTTCAAATCCTGTCCTCAATTTTTTTGGGTGTTCATATACCAAGTACCAATAAATTCACCAAGTTTCGGACCATTCCGATGAAGCTATGATTTTTAACATTTTTTTATTTAAACGCTTCAGGTCATTATTGACCCGAAGAACCCCAAAGGGTCAAGTAATAATTCCAAAAGTTTAGTTCTGGTTCACGTGGTGGACTGGAGATTTTTCAGTGACAACAAGTTACATTGATACAACACTAGGCGGCGACAAATGTCTTTATGAGTGAGTCATTGAATCATTCAGGGACGAGACAAGTGAACGAGTCATTGAATCATTCTCTCTTTGTGACACTGATTCATTCAGGAACACCACCACTGTATGTTGCTCAGATATCAGCAGGGATTTAATCTTTTGAAACTATTTTCATTGGTGGAGCAAAAACAAATGAAGTAACTTAATAAGACGTATGTTACTAATTATTTACATTTTGTTTATTGAATTGCTGTATAAAAGCAACATCACAAGCTATCATACGACTGGTTTGACTCTACATCCCTGTCATGATGAAACACTAAACAAAGCAGGAGATGATGTTTAGGGCATGAGTAGTTATGATTTGTGAAGTGGATTATTTTGTTGGCAGGAGTAACCCTTGACAAAGCACTTCTCTCAGGCAAGGTGACAGGGTCTTCTGCTCTCTAGTGGAGCCCATATAGTCTATAAATACACACACACACGCACACACACACACACACTAATAACTGTAATGGTCTTCTCTCTGGGTGTTCTTAAATGATAGGACATATCTTGCCAAGATATAAAAACACTGCTGCCTCATCCAGCCTTTTTAATTAATTCAATTCCTTCGCATTTTTGTGTTGGAATCCAAATCTAAAAAGAAGACATACATCTTTCTGACCAGTGAATAACTGCCCCCACACAGAATGTCTCATGGAAGAGAAACTTCTAGGGCTTTGTCCGATCATACTTTGAAGGAGAAAGGGAGTAGAAATGCTGCCCTCTCATGAATTATCTATTAAACTGAGGGAAGATGCATTGTATAGTACGCCAACACCATAAATCCATAGTGGGGTTTCACAGTCAGTTTGAGGGAAGATATCCAGAATCATGCACACACGCATCCAAACGTGCACATGCAGTACGCATTTATGCACATGTGCTCCACCCATCACACATGCACACAATCATGCACAACAGGGCATCATGAATCACTTCTTAATCATAATGAAACTGTTCAAACCGCTCATTAGATTTCTTAGGAGTGCACCTTAAGTACCATGTACTTGCATTTTGCAGACCCCCAGGGCTCGCAGAGAAAGAATCATGTGCAGACAGAATTTTGCAACCTCTGGATTGTGAGCTAATGTTTTTTTTAAGCTTTTATGAGCTGTCAAACATGAGGGCAGATGATTCTATACAGTTTGCTTTATTTGTTCCTGAAAGCAATTGCTCATAAATGACTCAAATGTCATGTGTCAACAGTCAAATAACTCAAGTTAATCATGAAAAAAGTTGAAATCTATCTCTTTTTCACTTAAAAAAGGCTTAATCACTTTATTAACACAAATATTGCTTTGCTTTTCTCCTAGCCTTCCATGCGGATAATTTTTGAGGCAACACTTGAATATATTTCTATCATGAAGCACATGTCCATCTCGAAATGGCTAAGTCAACTGGGGTTACCTCAGTACTGCACGCTATTCGATGAAGAATATGATGGAGTGGAGGTAAAGTCAGCACACACTGTGAGTTTAGACACACACACACACTGCTGCATACCACATACAGCATTTAAACTACCATGCAATTATTCAAACAGTCATTTGAAATTCCTTGACTGCCTGTGATTCTGTCTTAATTATAATCATAAACAACAGATGGAGCTGTTCAAAGTGAGCTTTAAGAAAATCAGTAAGCATTACAGAAAAGTGAAATAGAAACTTTGTGAGCACGCTGAGATTCCTTTCACAGCATCTTACTGAATGTGGACCAGCTGATCTGACATCTGTATTTTCAGCCATGTTTTTCTTGGCAGCGCATTTCACCTGGAATGTAAGTTTGTCCAGGAACAGCAGCAAATTGGAGATTCTGAAAGCATTTCTGTGGTTTACAGATGCCAGTATGCACGCTTGACTCTGATCACAGCGCTAAACTTCAGCTACAGCCAACAAAAGAGCTTACATGAATAATCCTAAACTTTAAACTTCACTCTATATTTACACAGACATATTTGCTGGAACTTGGGCTGTAAAATTAACTGTGCCCATTTGACAATGTCTCAAGGAGTTTGTTTGATGTCTAGATACTCAGAAGCAGAGCGAAAGATGGTTAATGTCCAGCAAAGAATAATACTCCTAAATCGTACATCAAATCATTTTAGATATTTATTTTGTGCTTCCATTTACACTAATGCTGCTCCTAGAGAACCACCTTCCTGTGAAGAGTTTAGCTCCACCTATAATTAAACCTGCACCAGATAATCAAGATCGTCAGGATTAGGCTACTATAACTAGGCAGGTGTTGGAGCAGGTTGCAGTTGAACCCTACAGGATGGTGGCCCTTCAGGAGCAGCATCGGACACCCATGCATTAATACATTTGCACATCTAAACAGTTTCCACTTGCATTCGTCATAAGCATTATACTTGTGTGTAATGGAAAACTACCTGTCGACCACCACCTGATTTGTCACACACAAAAGATGAGCCCCAGGTGGCTCATTTTCAGTGCCCTATAAAGAAGTCCAGTTGCTCTGAAATAATTTATTGTACACGCCATGCGTAAAAGCAGCGTAAGTCACTGTCTTCCACACAATTATCCACTTTACAATCCATCCTTTGAAAGAGAGAAAAAAACTAGGAAGAGACACTCAACTGTCAAGGATGAAATGAACATAGCAATCAGAAACAAGAGTAATGTTGACACTGAGATGACCAAATGTCCATTTATAGGCTTACTGATTACACTGCAATGCACATTAATGCTGAATCGTATTTTACTGATTACATCTAATGGAGTGAAGGGTAAAGTCTGGATGAAGAACAGCACCAATAAAACCGCTATTACGTATCCATTACCACTTAAACTGGTGACAAAGAGATGTTTTCTCTTTATTTTATAACTGATTTGAGTGACTAATATCTTTGACCCACACACACATACAAAACAAATCTACAGCTGCCCACACATATACTGGTACCATGATAGTACCTGGAAAATGATCATGGTGCATGAATACTGTAATCTTTCAGACAGGGTTGGGAAAAATTCATCATTTGTGAAAAATCAACAGGAATCATGACAGCACGTTCCACCAATTCTAAATACCAGTGTGTTTGTGTGTGCAAAGAAAAAATGCCTATACTGTACATTAGGGCTGGGTATTGAGACAAATTTCACAATTCGATTCGATTTCGATTCACAAGCTTGCAATTCGATTCGATTTCGATTACGATTCGATTTCGATTATTTTGGATATCAGTTACAATAAATGGCAATTTTTCTCAAGGAAATCAAATCTCTTAACTAATGCTGTAAACTATGGGAGTCTACTTGTAGCCTACTAGGCTTCATTAGCCTAATATGAAAGCAATAATTCATTGTTTTGTAGCTATACAAACACTTAAATTACACTTTTATTTATTTTTATAATAAGAAGATTATATGAAATATAGACATTTAAATGGTGGCCGTCATAAACAGTTGCCAGATTTATTCAAATATGCATTAAATATTGAAGAACATTAATATTATAGTGCATATGTAATATGGTGTATATATTTAGCAAAATGCTCCTCTCTAGAGTTTTTTTTTTTTTTTTTTTTGCTGACTAACGAGTTTATGTGGGTTTTCTGAGGTAAATATGACGATACATGACGATACAGCCGCGATACAATGTCCCATTCATTCAAATGAAACAGGATGACTAATCGATTCTTGAGATTTAAGAATCGATATCGGTTCGTAAAAATGAGAATCGATTAATATCGAGAAATCGATATTTATTACCCAGCCCTATACTGTACATGTAATAAAAAAAAACATTTTAAACTCTTAAAGATTCTGTCATCATTTACTCTGCCTCAAGTTGTTGCAAACCTGTATGAGTTTCTTTCTTCTGCTGAATACAAAGCAAGATATTTTGAGGAAAAATTGGAACCAAACTGCGACCTTACTTGCCTTATAATTCTAATTCGATAAGAATTTAAAAAGCATTCTCAGTTCAATTCTGCAACCATGCTTTCAGGACCACCCCTACCATCATTAAAGTACCATAGTTTTGTCGTCTGATACCATCAGTATAGTATACAGCACAAGTATACAGCACAAGTATAGGCCTATACGGGCACACAAACACACAAACGCTTAAAGCACAGACCTCCGAGGACACTGGCGTAAGATCAACAAACCTACTGACAAAACAAGTAGCACATCTCTTATATCTACCAGCCCACTCAAAGTGAGGTGTCTGAATAGCTCCTCAGTCACATGTTTTTAAGTTTCAGCATGAGAGATTGATATGAGACCACACATGGTAAATGACGAGTTTGAGGGAGCAGAGATTTTGTCATGGCTTGTTAGATTTATCTGTGGGTTGAAGGCAGTTGAACAATCGGCCCTTACCAGCATATATTATCCCCTCTTTTTCCTTTGCTTTGCCCCGTCTCTCTCTCACACTGTCTTTCACTGACTCTCTTTGTGTCTACCATTCTGCCTGTCCCTGTCCACCACCCTGACCCTTTCCCCAATCTAGCCTGTAAAAACAGAGACATGGTAGTGGGAAAGAGTGCTTGCTGATGTATGGGATTCTGAATACATTGGATGAGGCAGATGAGATAAGACACACAAAGAGAGCAATGCAGCATGCATCTGTTTCTCCAGCGTTAGATCAACACGACTTCACCTCGCTGCACCAATTCAGTACAACAGATTTCACACTGAACCTCGAGTCACAGTTAAAGGAGTAGTTCACTTTTAAAAAAAAACGTTTGCTGAAAAATGTACTCACCCCCATGTCATCCAAGATATCCAAGATATCCATGTCTTTCTTTCTTCAGCTGAAAAGAAATTAAGGTTTTTGATGAAAACATTCCAGGATTTTTCTCCATATAATACACTTTAATGGTAACCAAACGATTCAAGGTCCAAAAGAGTTTCAGTGCAAACTGCAAACTGTTCAAAGGGCTTTAAACGATTCCAAACGATGAATAAGGGTCTTATCAAGCGTAACGATCACTCATTTAAAAAAAAAAATAAAGTTTAAGTTTTATAAGCTCAAATGGTCGCCTTGCTCTGTTCTGTGATGACTCTCCTGTTCGAACTCGTTTATCAAAATGAATGAATCTTTTTTCGTGTTATATTGTTCATTCAACGAATGAAATGAACGAATTGACTCGGGAAAAGATTTGTTCATTTTGATGAACGAGTTCGAAAAGGAGAGTCATCACAGAACAGAGCAAGGCGACCATTTATTTATTTATTCATCGTCTGGAATCGTTTAAAACCCTTTGAACAGTTTGCACTGAAACTGTCTTTTGGATCTTGAACCATTTGGTTACCAGTAAAGTGCATGTACAATTAAATATGCAATCCACAGAAATAGCTAACTTCTAAACAAATAGCTAACACACAAAACACATTAAAATCTTGCATACTATTTCAAACAGAATAATTTATAATTGGGATGCAGCCACAAAAATCTGAGTGAACTAATTTTAGTTGTATAGACAAACAGTCCCAAATAACCCAATATGTTGTGGCAGTGTATGTTTGTTACTGTTTATTTAGGAGGGAATGCTTTGGCATGTGCTCTGTAAATGCTAAACAGCAGAAAATAGCACATAACCCTTCCAATTAAACGGCTCTTGTTTTGTCCTGCCGGGAACAATGAAAGCAGAGATGCTGCCTAAAACATAGCTGTGTGTTTTTGTCGTGTCAGAAGCAGAAGGAATGTAATGTTGTGAAAGCCACACAAGGCCGGACTCTGAGTAGTGGTGAGGCATGGGGCCGTAATGACACACCGTTAGCTTAAACCGTACACTTTTCTGATGTTTGTTTGTGTGTGTGAATAATAGATAGCAATTAGTTCTAGCCCTTGTCATTTTCACCACACATTAAACCACTCCATCCCCGTGTTTTTGTCTCTCTTTAGGACTTGTTACACCTCACAGAGATGGATCTTTTGGGTTTAGGGGTCCAAAGTCGTCTCCATCGCATCCACATTCTCTCTAGCATCCAAGTGCTGCAAGAGCGTGAAGCAAAAAGAGGTCAGTCCTTCTAATTCTCACATGGGACCTTATTTAAAAAATGTGTATACACACAGATTTGAACTTCAACACCAACGTTCATATGTATAAAAATGGTCTTTGACATGGAAAAGTGCTTAGCGCCACATCAGGCATCACCAAGATGGCCACTGACTAAACTGACTGGCCTTCTGCTAGTTTTATGGGCTTTGTAAAATACAAAAGGTGTAACAGAATCATTAAACTCAAGGACTAAACCAGTCATTAAAGCATCCCTCTCTATGCAGTTTGCACACACCTCCCCATGAACCAGTGGTGTAAAAACAGAAGCAGGAGCTTATCTCTTCATGGATGTTTTCTCTAGCTGGGCTGATTCTGCAGTTCCTGAAGCCCTGCTTGTACTGGACAGCCTGTGACCATGTCTGTCCATGCGTAGAGACCAGCACTGAAGAGCTTCATTAATCACAGCAAGCCTGCATGTGGGAGAGCAGTTCAGGCCGCAGGCACATTATGTCTGGGGGACAAATACATATGGGGTCAAATCAACAGGGATTAGTTCACAAAACGAAGCATTGGAGTGTAATGACAGATCCCCCTGTCGAGTATTGTGTGTAATGGTAGAGTCTCTATATAAGCTTGACGCTAACTCACCTTGGTGGCAAAGTTTTCATGTGAGATAAACATAGTTATGCTATCCTCAAGATCTCAGAGGAGTCACCTTGAAGCCTTGAAAGCAATACGCACCTCGTCAGTGTGCTGAAATTATAGAGATTACAGTTCATCAGAGAACACTCAGAAACATAAGAAGCATTTACTGTCAACACTTATAGTGAGTCACGAATGGACTTGTCTCCGCACACTCACACACAAAGACATCCTTCCGTCCAATTATACACCTCTCAGTGTTGCCATGTCCGCTTATATTAGGATGGACTTCAAAAACTAAACTAGGTCTAATTGTTATCCTTACAGTTTAGATATTGTCTTAACATCTGGTTTCATTAAGTGTATTCAATGGACATGACTTAGTAACATACACTCTTAGAAAAAAGGGTTCTATATATGTAGCATAGGGTTCTTTACTCAACTCCAAAGGACATTTTATGCTAAAAAAGGTTCTATAATGACAAGAAAGAACACTTTTGGCACAAAGGTTCTTTAAAGGCTATTATTCATTCATATATTACATTATTCTGCAACATTTTGCAGTTGTAATTAAATTGTTTATTAAACTGTTGTAGAAACTTAATATCACATTTTAATCATGCTGATTTTTGGAGGATAAAACTGAAATGACACTCTTTGTGTGATATTGTTTAATTACATTTTTTTTTTACCCCATATCTTCAATTTTGTGATCATTCACATGCATTGCATTTTAGGAGTTCCAAATACATAGCGCTTTAGAACCTTTTAAGGTTCTATATAGAACCTTTTCTTCTAAGAGTGTAGAAGAAGCATTTACTGTCAAAACTTATAGTGAGTTACAAATGGACTTGTCTCCGGACACTCACACACAAAGATATACTGACACACAAAGACATCCTTCCGTCCAATTATACACCTCTCAGTGTTGCCATGACCGCTTATTAGGATGGACTTCAAAAACTAAACTAGGTCTAATCGTTATCCTTACACTTTAGATATTGTCTTACAAACAGACTGAAAATGGTATCATTAAATGTATTCAATGGACATAACTTAGAATTACATATAATATGTTACTAGATTATATTTAGCACAAGTACATTCAGTGTAAACATTTTTCTCTTCACCAGTGTCACTCACGTGAGGCTTTAGACATTAAGTCACAATTTTCTGAAAAGCTGCTTTGAAAAAACATGGAATGTTAAGTTAAAAGGAGTTATTATAAGTGACTCTGAGTGAGCCTTATAAATATGAGCAGTTGCAGGCTGCATTCCTATGGGGTTTATTTACAAAATACTATCACGTATTTGGTGTTGATAGTGCTTGCCCCACAATTATGAACAATAATAGCCATCATGTAAACCTCCTCCCACCTGCCGTTTGAACCAAGGTTTACTTTGTGTCATTAATCATATATTTTGCTTCTCTTTTTCTCCAATGTCTCTGCCTTTCTCAGGCCCTCTTCTAACCCAATGATAAACAAATACAAGAAAAAATGCCCCTTGACCAATGTGTGTGCACGGATTTAATTATTGATTTTGTTGGCTCGTTGTATGCATTCAACATTTTATGAAAAAAAAAAAAATGCAGCATTATGCATTAAAAATAACTCCAAGTTTATTCTATAATAAATAAGATTCACATCCGCCATCACACACACGAGACCATGAACATTTTTCGGATGAGGCAGGTTACTTATTCTGGGGTTGTTTTGTCAGACCAATTTCTTGTTGTTTTTTTTTAGCAAAATCTGGCAACACTGCCACCCCTAACCCTCCATCAAACAGACACAGACGCGTGTATATGTAGAGGAGGAGCAGACACACGCTGCTGTGTGCAGGAGCTGCCAGGTGATTATAAACTCTTTCGCCCATCCCGCAATGCTGGCACCCCTCCGCTGTGTGTAATTAAGTCCTTAAAAAGCATGTCAAGGCACACACACGCACACAAACAGTGGGCTGACAGGCTGAGGCTCGTTTCCCAGGCATAACATACTACCTCGACTCCATTGCTATAGAGACTCTGACACTTTTGAAAATGGGCTGTTGAATTAGATATCTTGGATCAGTGAGCTTGCAAATAAAATGGTCTCCAAGCTTTGTAACCTCAAGGAATAGTTTTAAACAGCTTTTGAACAAATGCAGGGGTTATTTTATACTATAAATCAAGCAGTCTGTAACATAAACTTTTGTTTACAACACAGGCAAAAAACGTAGTATTCTGGTATAGTGAGTGGTTAAAAGACGTCTGGTCTCTATGGTCCTGTGCTTGAGGACAATAACTATTGTTTTCCTAAAAAGTTTGGGCTGTTTGAGGACTCAATAGGTGGTCTGATTAAACCAGTTTCAACAACTTTAACAGCCTATTCTAGTAGTGTCTCCATTCAACCCCTGTAGTCCTCACTTCCTGTGAGAAATGCAATTGTTACACATGCAATTTCATAGACCACCATGCTCCGTGCAAATAGAGGTACAAGTGAGAGATCTTGATAGTTTCTTTCTCCATGGAAGACAGCTAGCAAAATAACTGTTTCCAAATTTTATACTGCATACAAAAAGTATATGTTGTAAAAATCAGTTCACGTTAACTATTTTATGTTTTTACTTTATTATAGGTAGCTGTTTGAAATCAATGTCTCAAGCATTTCTGTAAAAGTGGATATTTAAAAAGCATTAATAATCCAGTTGCCCCCCAAAATAAAAGGGATGCCATTTATTTACTCACTCAAGTTGTGCCAAACCTGTGTCATCGGTTGATTTTTAGATTAAAAGACACTTCAGGCACTACTGTATTTTATTTGGAGCCTTTTGAAAAACGTGTCAGTGCATAAACAGTTCTCACATGTACTTGGAGCACAGCATTGCAGTGATGTTCAATCATGACAGGCTTGTGTAGAAGGGCTGGAGTATACTATTAAATAAAGCATGCTATTAAATGGGTGGTTGGCTCACTGCCTACCCTGCTCTCAGTGCAGACTGCAGATTCATTCAAAGGGATGTCACCACCATATATAAAAGCAGTTCTGAGCTACATAATAGCCAAGGTAAGCAATTAATCATTCTAGGTGGGTTTCATGATTTTGTTTATTATTTTGTAAATTATTTTTTAGTCTTGCCGAAAATAAGATGACTACGCATGAAAATTGTTAAATTACAGAGTATAGATATGCTCAAATTAAATCCCAGTTATGCAGTTCTTTCATTAAGCACTTTGGGTGTTTTGTAAAGCCTAATCCTGTATAAGCGTTAGAAGAAAAAGAAGAAGCGGAATCATAAATATTTTGAAAGCCAGGGTTGATCCTGTGAGAAAACGTGAGAACGCTCATCACAGTCAGATGAAAGCCCAGGGTGTCTCTCTTAAATATATTCTGGGCGTTTCTTGGGCGTTTTGTGGGAAAACTCTAGTCTGTCCTTTTGCTCACACTGGGTGTGAGAGTAGAGCTGGCATTCTGCTCCTTCACCCTTCAGTCACATCTAGCTCAGTGCCAGCATTTCATGAATGTAAACATATTTCCCAGCCAGAAGGAACAGCTGGGCCCCGTCTTTAAAAAACTCTGTTTTGAAATTTAATACATGTCCGAAATAAATCATGACGGATGATACTGGGACATAAAGTAGCCATTGCTGCTGCTCTGTGAAAAGCTTTTCAGATACCTGCATTAAGCTCTCTTGTCTGCTAGACAACCGTCACCCATAGAAAGTGTTCATTACTCTTCTGAACAATGCTTAAATAAGTTGAGGAGGAGGGTTGTGTTGGCATACTGCCAAGTTCGACAACATGCCCAAAGTCTCTAGTACAAAAACACAAATTGCATTCTACATTATAAAAATATAAAAATATATTGATTTCTTACTTTCTTAGTGCATGTTCCCGGGCTTACTGTGAATGATTCATCAATGCATAGTCCGAAGACAAATTAAGAAAAGAGAGAAACAAATCTTTGAATTATGTATAGTTAAAAATTGCTCCACCTCTGACACAGCTTTTCTGGTTTAAGACCTCTTAATTTTTAAGCTGTCCAACCACCTGTCATATAGAGATGACTTTTTACAATCCAGATGGATAAATTAAGTTCTGCCTATTTTTTATTTTCTTTATTAAACATCCCATTTTACAATGAAAAACATCACATGGAATTACCTTTTTTATATATGTGGTATCAGTCGTTCCCCCAATGAAAAGTTAAAGAATCTTAAAGGGATAGTTCAACCAAAATTGAAAATTCTGTCAGTATTTACTCACCCTTATGTTGTTCCAACCCCGTAAGACCTTCGTTCATCTTCGGAACACGAATTAAAATATTTTTGATGAAATCTGAGAGCTGGATCACTCCTCCATACCAGTCCATAGGTTTCTTGAGGGATTGAAACTCGCCGGCCTCGAAAAGTTGAAGGAAGAGAGAAAGAGAAAGAAGTGAATAGTTGAAATAAAGTCATTATATACGTTTGTTTTTGCGCACAAAAAGTATTCTCATCGTTTGATGAAGTTAAGATTGAGCCACTGTAGTCACTTGAACTATTTTAACAATGTCTTTAACAACTTTTCGAGGCCGGCAAGTTTCAATCCCTCAAGAAGCCTATGGACTAGTATGGAGGAATGATCCAGCTCTCAGATTTCATCAAAAATATCTTAATTTGTGTTCCAAAGATGAACAAAGGTCTTAAGGGGTTGGAACAACATGAGGGTGAGTAAATACTTACAGAATTTTCATTTTTGGGTGAACTATCCCTTGAAATAAATGTAATTTTGAAAAAATCTATAGAAAATTATATAATTTATGTGAGCTTACCATACGAATTTGAATATGAAATATGTTGCCTAAAATACACAGTCTATATAAAGTCTCTTTCTTAGTAAAGATAATTTTACTTTCACTCCATATTTATCCAGCGACCTGGAATAGAGTTACACTTATGCATGTAAGAATGCAGGAACCGGACAACCAGCCACCAGTGGCCATTTAGTCCATCAATATGGCCGTGCTTGTCCATGTGTAAGTGGCAGCTAAACTCCCCCTGATGACAGCTAGACTGTAAACCGAGAGGTCAGATGTAGTGATGCTCATTGCTCACTGCTGATGGTGCTGGTGTTGGAAAATACCAGGCATGACAAGCAGATTCCACATCATGTTTATCTGAGGCTGATTTGATAAAGCTGATAAGACTGGAGCAAGTTGTTGCTCAATTTTAACATGGGTTTTATCTAGTAACAGTTTAATAAGGCTTTATAGTTATTCCCCCAGGGTATACAAGTGATGCATTCCCCTCTTAATGACTTTATAAAGATTATTAAAAGTCTGAGTGGTAAGCTTAGTGGTAAAGTTTGTAAAAGTCAGTGTATAAATAATGATGAGTATCACATCACGTACAGTCCACGGTTTTATGATTCAGAAAATCAGTCATGGGAGGAAATTAATATTTTCCTGTAGAAAACATGATGATTACATGTTGTGGAACTGGGCGAGACAGTTTACATTTCATTCTTTGATAAGTGTTCTTACCTTCAGCCTTGAGTGGAAAAAGTAGAATGAAGACAGGCAACACGTTCCCTTTCACAAAAAAACAGAGATAAGAAGAAAACAATTAGACAAGCTCTAGATCCCTTCTGGGACACTTCCTGTGTCTGTTTGAGAGACATGAGCTTGGTCTTGTGTTCATCTTGAGGCATTCTGGAAGACATTTGGCAGCACAAAGTCAAAGATGCGTTTCCATATTTCATCTCTTGTACACATAAATTCATAAAAATTGGTTAAGAATTATTCACCAAGCTCCAAATAGTAGTAAAATAAGCTTTGGTAAGTAAAAAAACAGTTACTTACTAGTTTGCTTGTTTCTTTGTTGGGAACTGCATCATAATACTTATAACAAGCTCACATTTGATGCTGCGAGGGAAAACAAAAAGCACAAAAATTCAGTTATGAGGAGACACTTTCATTATTTTTCTTTAAAAAAAAAACCCTAACATTGTAATCATTGAGGTCAGAACACATGGTTACAAACAAAGCACCATGTATGAGGTGTTCTTGTTGGTCTTTACTTGTGTCTTCTCTTCTGTGACCATCCCTCTTCTTCCATTCGGAGCTGCTCTGCTCTGCTGGGGGCTGGAGGTGGTCCGGCCAGGCATGCTGACTCCATGTTAAGGTGCCTAAGGAGATGAGATCATCAGATTAAATCAAAGAATGTCTGCTCTCAGTCAATGGCATTAGGGCTGGCCCTCATAAAGGCAAATGCCATGCAATCGTGGAAATGTGTCAAGCGCTAGATATTTAGCAATACTGACCACAGTATAGATATTGACATCACAAGCCGCAGGCAGGTCTGCTTTATGTTACATGGGTGAGTGAAAGAAACATGGAGTAAGGAGAGAAAAACAAATCAAGTTGAAGAACTTGTTTGTCAAGGTAAAACTAATTAATTACTAATTACAGTTAATTACTGTTGTTAAGCAACATTGCAGTTGCATTAATCTGAATTCAGTGTATGTGTGGTCACTTCAAATGTGTCTCATCCAATCTGAATTTACTTATTGTGAAGGTGTTTTGTCAGACTTTCCATTCATTTGTTACGGATATTGTTATCTTTGGTTGTGTCTACCATATTTGCGGACACCAGGGCTGAACAAGCCAGACATTTGACACGCTCACCATAACTCTTCCCTTTTCGTGATTTATTGCCTGTGTCACATAATAAACGCTCAATTTCAAAGTGTGCATGTTTAATTGCACAGAGCCAAAGATTGATAATAGCTCTTTGAATGGTGTCTTTGACAGATATATATCTCTATTTTCATGACTGGTTTTGACACTTTGACGAATGGTATTCTAGGCAGGTGTGCTGTAACTTAAGTAGGCCTATTTCAATTCAGATGTCTCCTTTTCAGGGCACACACTTTGTTAGTAGAGTTGATTTTGTGGCACTAGTCTTTATGCTCTTTTGGTTTGTAAAAGGTGCAAAACTAGAATTTTTATTATAATATGGAAAGGTTTGGTTTCAGATACTGATTGGTCAGTATAGCAACACTCATCCTAAAATAAAAATAATATAGAGACTTAAACATCTGTTAATTTAGCTAACTGAGCTAACACAGCACCCATAGTAGATAGCTATTTTTATGCATGTTGTGTATCTGTTGTTATGTGATGATTTTGGAACTGCATTGACAGTGTTCCAATGTTTTGCACAACATTCAGATGGTAACTGAGTGACAAAACAAACCTTTGAATCACCTGGATGATCATCACACTCTCCTTAGCGTTTAGTCAGATCACACCGCGCCCCATCTCTCTGCCTGAATCATTGGGGAAGGAACCCTGCCTCTGTCATTTGTTATCGTCCCACTGACAATGAAGAGGAATCCAAGGACAAAGAGACGGGAAATTCTGTTCCTCGGAGACAATGGAAAAAAAACAACATTTAGGTATTCACAGGATCCACAGTTAAAATCCTCCACTTTCAATTTAATTTAATTTCCAACCATATCTGAGAGAAATGTAGTAGCATGTTGAATACTTTGGAATACTCACTTTAAAATGCTACAATTTGGGACACATTCATTCTAATTCATTCTTTAGACATTCTACTAACTATAAGTAGCTGCATGTCAACTACCCCTAATTGGAGTATTAGTTGACTGTCTGCTTAATACCTGCTAACACTTTATTTTAATGGTCCCCCAACATTTGCAAGTACAACAACTTATTCAGTATGAGTATGTAAAAGTCTACTCATACTCTGAGAGTTAGTTCACATGTAGTTGCAAACTAATGAGAGTTAGCTGTAAAGTTATTTCGGTAGGCTAAAGATTTCAGTTTTTCAGTTATTTCAATTGTTAGTATTAATTTGACACATAACAGACAATGTGACACTTTTTCAAAAAGTTATCTTGAACAAAAAGGGGCCAGTAATGTGCGGACTGGACACATGACAGAGGAGAGAGCTGCTGGGGGCAGGGGCCGGCAAGTCGGTTATGAGATGACTCCTCAAGTCCCGCCTATTGGAGAGGGTGTGTCTGGGAAATCCTAAATCACTCCCTTGGGGGCTGAACTTAGGAGTGAGAGAGAGGGAGAGAGTGAGAGAGAGACTTGGAGGAGATTGTAAGACTGCTTGAAAAACACCGGCAGAGTTCATAGTGGGAGGTCAGTGGCAACATAACAGGATTGTCGTTCACGCACGTCTTGTTGTCCATCAGTGTGAATCAGTGCACTAGATCGCTATGCTTGCTGTGAAACTTTGAAACTCTTATAGACTGCATAAGGAGAATATTCGGTTTTAACATACCTGGAGAAACCATAACCTCAACCCAGGTAAGAAAAGTAACATTTATTTAGTCTATGTTCCCTATATATATATATATAAATAGTTAAGCATAATTTTGGCTAATTTTGTCTATGCTTGCAAACTGTTTGTGACACTTCGTGTGTTAGATTCAGTAGCTGACAGTAGCTGTTGTGAGGATGGGTGTGTGAGTGTGTGTGTGTGTGTGGGAGTGTGGGTGTGTGTGTGTGTTTATAAAGTTTCGTAGCAGCAGCATCTGTTGTCTTTGGAGTTGCTCATGTGGAAAAAAGTGTCAGCCACTGTTGAGGACTTTAATACATTTGTGATTAACATGTCACAAATCTCACTAGTCGACTCACAGACTGAATACAGCACTGCGGGTCACATTGTAGATGGGTAGCAGGGGGGGTTGAGGCTTGACATCTCCGCTCACCCCTTCCTGCTCAACAAAAGAAGGATCCATTAAAGACAGACTATTGCGTGACTTTAGACTCTGAGCGTAAAAGACAATTTTGCTATGAAATTAGTATTTTTGACTAGTATCTAGTTTTATTATTAGTACATTTTACCTTTACCTAACAAGAACAACAAAATACTATTAAAAAAAAGCATTTGATGTTAACATGACTAAAATATAAAAAAGTTTCTGGTCTGGCCAAAATGTCCACAGAAATGCAGATGTCGGATAAGGGCATTAAAACGTGTCGATGTGACCATTCCTTGATAAAATCTTGCATATAAACACACTCAATAGCTATTAAAAACTTTGTTCACTGTTGACTGTCACTATTAAAAACCTTAAAAAGGGAACTGACACCCTTTTCTGTTTTGGTCTCATTCTGTCCTCCCTTCATTGCTCTTTCCGTTTGTTTGTTTGTTTGTTTGTGGTGTTTTCCTCTCAACATGCTAATTACAGTAATTAAGGGGCAGTCGTGTTGCATGTGATTGGAATGGTAGATCTTAAAGGATCTACTTTTAGCGCATAGAGCTGAGAGAAACGGATGTGACCGCTGACTCCACGCCTTCAGTGAATGGGCGTGTGGTGTGTTCACAAGTCTGCGTGGATTTCCACACTTCCTATTTTGATAAGCCTTAGCGATGGGACTGCGTAATGAACCACTCAGGCCTGATTTGTGGATGTTGACTACTGGTAAGGGAGTCCGAGTTGAAGTAGAAAGTGTTGTGTCTGTCATGGGGGGCGGAGGAGAGATGTTGATGTATTGTTGACCATATGTTCCTCCCTGTGTGTGCAGCCGAGTGGTCCGCATTGAGGGAACTATGGTGCATTCTTGGTTGTTTTGTCTCCTTTCGCTTTACTGCTATTGTCAGTGACAATGGGACCCTCAATCAATGAGACAAACACAGTGATGTCATACAGGAAGTACTACAACTCTCACTCTACAAAATCTAGACTAGTTGAGCTCAGATTGTTTTGCTACAAGGTCTAAATTACCATTCAATCGTTTGCGGTCAGGACTATTGAAAATGGCAAAAATATTGTGAAATATTAATACAATTTAAAATGACTGAATTATTTTTTAAATATATATTTTTAAATGTAATTTATTCCTGTGATTGCATCAATGAATGTTTTACATTACCCCAGCCATTACAGCCATTACCCCAGCCATCAGTGTCACATGATCCTTCAAAAATCATTCTAATAGGCTTGGTTACCAATGTCGAAAAACAGTTGTTCTGCTTAATATTTTTATGGATGATGTGATGCATTTTTTTCAGGATTATATAATAACAATATCAATGTAAAAGTCATTAATGTCACTTTTAAAAAATTTAATTCAACCTGATTAATCAATAATGAATTTTTGTACAAATCCCACCGACCCCAAACTTTTGAATGGTAATGTACATTTTATATTGGACATTAAAGGGATAGTTGATTCAAAAATCCAAATTCTGTCATTAATTATTCACCGTCATGTCATTCCAAATTCATAAGACTTTTGTTTATCTTCGGAAAACAAATGATGATATTTTTGGTAAAATCTTAATCTTATTCTATATGAATCGAACAGTTTAGTCCAAAATTTTGAAAGATCGCTTTATATGATGATGTTCAAAAGGCTCCTTCCTAAGAACCAATGAGGCTCAATCTTGTGTTACACAGCACATTTGAGCTTTCTCAAGAACCAATTAGGTTCAATCTTGTGTTACGCAGCACATTTGAGCTTTCTCAAGAACCAATGAGATTCATTCTTTGTTACGCAGCAGGTTTGAGCTTTCTCAAAAATGAGGTTCGTTCTCGTGTGTCAAGCACAAGTTGGTTGACCTTCTGTCAATGTTCACTGATCAATGTTTAAATGTGAATAAAAGCCTAAATTAAATCTGCCCATCATTTAATTTGGACTAAACCGCACAATTCATATGAATTAGTTTTACAATCTCTTTATGAGCTTTTTGAAGTATCACCAAAAAGATCTTCATTTGTGTTTTGTCATCACCACATACACACACACACACACGCATGGGTCATGGTGCTCTCGTGAACACGCATTGGAGACTGACACAAAAGAGAAGAAATTAATGAATAAAGTCGATATTTAGTTTTTTCGGCACACAAAAACTATTGTGGTCGCTTCCTAAAAATAAGGTTGAACCACAATGTTTTTCCTACCATTCTGGGCCTTCTAAGTGTTAATTAAAAAGACATGAGCGTGAGTAATTAATGTCAGAATGAGAAAAATGGCGTCCTAACCCTGTCTGACCAAAGTCAAAAACTTTTGTCATGACAATTTAACGTCAGCACACCTGCTAACTCTCACATGAACCACGCAGCAGGGATACCAGGAACGTAACCTATAAGACTTAACACAGGAATTATCTCAGAATAACCAAACGGTAATCTCCCTATAATAATCCCACCACTAAAAGTACAATACAAACAACTTTACAATACGAATAACAAAACTATTTTCTGTGGAATGCTTCATGTGGAAGGACAACACAGTGAACCTGCTCCATTTGTCTAACTTTGTTCCACATGCACTTTGGTTCTATACAGTTCATTGGTTGGTTCTATCGGAACTACAGAATGTGTTCTCCACTCCTTCAGGCCATCGTGGTTGATGCATGGCTGTGTTAAGAGCTCTTTAAACCCTACACTTGCTCTCCTCTCAGTCGGGTCTTTGTGTTCTGTAAGCAGGTTTGAATTAATTAAAGGAGAACTGCATTATTCACAAGACTCCCACCAACTCCTATGGGGGATGGCTGGACGGTGAAAGGGCCAGGGTGAGAATAGTTGTCTTGTTGTTTAGAAATGCGCAGAGAATTCTCCTCCTTCATGTTTTTAACCTTTATGCTGTGAGAGTCTTGTTTGTATTATGCACATTTAGAGTATGAAAAACACCCAGTGTGACCTTGTCTTTGATTGTTATTGTAACCACAATTCCTACATCTATACCCCTTTAGTACTGTTTCGTAATTGCATCTGGATAATCCTTTTAATGGAACTTGAAATGAGCAAGTAATCTAATTTATTAGCAAAAAAACTTGAAAAACAAAAAGCAAACAAGCATTTAAGACAAAAAAAAAACATACTAAAACATTTCTTTCAAAAGCCTTATAGGGATATTTCACCCACAATAAAAAAATTCTGGAATCATTTACTCATGCTTATGTCTTTTTTATGTGCCGCACAAAAGGTGTCTTTTAATGTAATACATGTCCAAGCTGCTCTTTTCCACACAATGAAAGTGAATGGAGACCACAGCTGCCGAGCAAGATTTTGTATGCACGATTTTCAGTGATTTACAACTATTAGTCGGTTTGTCACATAAAGGCACTGTATGGATTCAGAATACATTTTATAGACTACTTTTATGATGCTTTTTTGCTTTTTGTTTTCTGAAAAAAAAAATGAGGCTCTGGTCGCCATCTATTTTCATTCTATTAAAAAGAGCAGCACAGACATCCTGATAAACTTTTTTTTTTTTTGGTGTTCAACAAGGGAAAGTATGTCATAGAGGTTTGGAACAACATGAGGGTGAATAAGTGATAACAGAATACTTTTTTCTGAGGCAAATTATCCCTGTAATCTGTATATAAGACAGTCTAAAAAAAGAATAAGATAATGGTTTTCCTAGAGAACAAAGGCAATTTAACATTCTTAAACATGACAACATGTTAGCCAGAGGCAAATAAGTGTGTTTGATATAGGGGATGATGTCAGCCAGCAACTAGCAGCGCTTTCAGGATTGAATGAGAGAGAGAATGGGCTACTGTGATTGACATTTTGAAGTGAGGTCATATGATGGCATCCAAGTCTAGAATAGAACAAGCACTTGAGAAAGAATTGGATAATCAATAGGGAGTCTACAGAGAAAATAAAAGTGCAAAGAATCAATTAAGAGCCGTTTAATGAGCGTTTTGCATATTCATGACCTCTGGGGTGGAAGTGAAAGTGAACGGTTTAATTGTTTGGTAATATACAGTTTATCCAGAGCCACAGGGGACCTGTTGTGCATATCTGCAGTGCTGACAGCTGTCTTTATGCCTCACTGGGTGCTGAAATGTTGAAAATTACACCACGCAGAGCTCTTAGACAACAAGTTAGCTTACAGTGGCCTTTTGACCTGGGCTGAGAGTAGGAACAGGGAAATCACTTGTTTTAAGATTCTTATTACAAGGAGTAGTTTATGTAATAGTTACAAGATATTTTACATTATAGTGTCCACGTTAGTCATATTTGCTGATAATAAAAATATTTAACAATAGTAGACAGTGCTTAGACAACCATATAAACTTTTTTTCAGTAGGGGTGCATAAAGTACAGAGTAAATATACTGAGGACTTTCAGAATTTGACTCAAATAAAATGTAAAAGATCTTGCCAAAAGTAGTTGAACCAAATTCTTAGTCTTTTAAAAGTAAAGAAATCGACTGATTAAATAAACAACACTAGAGATTTTTTCAGTTTTGACAGTGATTGCACCTGACTCAAGTTTATCCATCCTCAACGATGGGTATAATTAAAAAGCATTGATTTAAGTTCAAGACTCTAGTGGTCAATGATGAGACGTCTCTTCACGAAAAAAGTCCATATAGCTGAAACTAATTCTATTTTACACCGAAGTGAATTTCATTGACTGTTCAAATGCACAGGAGTGTGATTTGATTGCATTGTTACCTCAGTAAGGCCTTATTATTTATTAGAGGAAATCATTCACTCACTTTCATGTCATTCTAATCCCTGTATTTATTACTTATGTTTCTTCTATGCAATAAATGTTTTTAAGTTTGATTTCGAAAAACACGAGAGTGATTAAATGCTGGAATAATTTTGTAGTTTTAGGTAAACGATCCCTTTAAATCACAACCACCTGTGAAACATGTACGTTTAAGGAAAGATTTATAACCATACTTATATAAATGGCTTCCCTCAGAGACCTGGAGGGTCTGCCTCCTTTTAAAATCTGATCTTTTTTAAAAAAAAAAAAATATGAGCATGCCAGCTTTTTCTATTATATGTTCCTATTTTTATTTTTAGTAAGGTCACAGTTGCCCTCTTAAAATCCCCAGTGTATATGAGTATTATGACTCAGACCCCTCACTACCCCTTGACACAGGAAGTCCAGATCTGCCTTCTCAGAGGAGCATGACTATCCCTCACACTCTGAGACATGTGAGACAAACTAATCTGAAACCAAAAGGGGATTCCTGACTAGCCAGGATGATAACTCAGTAACACTGATCTGTGGATTTTAATGTCCCCTAGCCATTACATACACACCACATGAAAAGCAGCACCAGTGAATGGTGTCTCGTGTTTCAGGGCCCCGGGACCGCGCACAGGTGCTCCAGGTGCATAAATATACAGCTGAGGTATTCATAGAGGGATTTCATAACATTGCAAAGTGCCCTGATCAAACCATTAAAACCCCGCCGTGTGGATCTAGTCATTACAGAACACCCAGATTATGAAAAGAGTTACATAAATGCAAATAAAAAAGCCTTAAGAGTGATTTACAGGTGTGTGACAGCTGTAGTCTGATTAAGCGCATATATTTTCTTATTCTTTAAGAACAGAAGGACTAGCACAACTGTTATCTAAAATTATCCTTAAGAACAGCATTAAAAGAGCATAGTCACATGATGATTCAGGACTTTGGTGTTCATGGGTCAGTGCATTTTTGGAGGTGACTGTGGTTAGTTTGCAGGTTCAAACACCCAGACAGGGCTTTACCAGGGAGTTTCCATATCTTTCCGATCTCCGATACACTCATGGACCAAAATTAACTCTTGTCACACTGCGGATAAACTGAGAAAACTTATGAATATTTTTGACTATTTACAAAACTGTAATTCCTGAAGCTGGTTTCCAATATGGAATACAAATTTAGAAAAGGTATTTGTGACTTTTTAATCTCAAAATTCTGATTAGTTTCTTACAATTGTGAATATAAGCTTGCAGTCCTAATTGTGAGACAAGCTAGCAACTGAGAAATAAAGACAGAATATATAAAATCTGACTTTTTTTCCCTTGCAATTACAAGTTTATACGGTATCTTACAATTACGAGTTATAAAATCAAAATTGTTAGATATGAGCTTGCAATTCTAAGAAAAACTGAAATCAGCTAACAATTTTGGCATTTTCTGCGAGAAAAGGTTGGATGTTAGGAAAGTCACAATTATCCCCCAATATATATATATATATATATATATATATATATATATATATATATATATTTGTATTTACTTTATATTTAAAATATTTATTTAGTTCGTTTATATATGACATTATATTTAGTCTATAGGCTACATATTTAATAATAAAAAACAATTCATTGTTATTTTATGCTTCTGTAAATTATTTAAACCTTGCAGCAGATAACAAAACAATTATTCAAAATTTAAATATATTATTATCAAGCAATTTGACAATATTATAACAATCCTATTATAATCACTATAATCAACTGAGCTGTCTACACTGCTGTCACGTTAGGCTGCAGGGAAGCACATGACACTGAAAATAACCTAAACTCAACAATACAATCACAAATACTCAGTAGAACACCACCAAAAAACATAGAATAGACCGGACAATGATAATGAGTTGAACAGAAACAGGTGTGTGAACAAATAACAGCCAGAGAAACTAACACAGGAAAACGGGAAACAATCAAACAGAGTGGGAACGAAACTTAAACAAGACATAATAACCGGTACAACTGCAAAATAAATCTTATTTAGCCTGTGTCTACGCCTTGTTGATCATGATGGGAGCAACTCTAACTCATCGAATCCTAAACAGTCTGTAAAACCTCACACAAATATAATAATATCACAATGAAGATATCACGAGTGTGCTGCTCATAATCTCAGGAATGCCGCCATATTAGAGTCTAGCGTTATATAACGCTAAAAGTAAAAGCCTTCTCTATATTGATTCTCTCACGTAATCCACTCCTATAACAATTTTATTCACTTACAGTACATCAGATACATAAACAGTAAGGAACCAGGTCGGACTATTGTTCTGTTGGGCACAACTCGGTCGAGGGTTCATTTTTGACCCTGGGTTCACTGTTGCACTGCAAATTATGGCAAAGCACAAACGATATGAACTGCAAACCCAATAGAAGAGGATGAACATTTGAGGGCGAATGGTTATGAACTTTGTGGAATGGGTCTGAGTATGAAATCAGCTCCCCCTCTTTATGAAGGGAATGAGATCATGCAGACATTAAACAGAGGCGCTGTCAGGGTCCTAGATTGAGTTTCCCTCATCACAAAAGAGACAAAAGATGGTGACGGCAACACCAGCTCTGCTGCGTGCATGTGCGCTCCGAATAATGGGGTCAACACTCACACACACTTATCCAGTGTCTGGGTCAGTGAACTCACACACCCACTGTTTATTTTCAATTGAGCCATCCCTTTGAAAAAAAAGCGTGATGCCTTCAAATGTTGCTTATCCATAATTCCATAAAATCTGTCTCCACTTTCACTGCACCAATTAGTGGTGTTCGTGTGGCTGTGGAATGCTGAAGTAAACATGAGTTTGGAGACAACAAGGGAAGATCCTTATCTGCACTACTTGCGGTCAGACTGAACGGAGTTCCCTCTCTTTAAAAGAGATGTCTCTGTTTTTTGTTTCGCTCTGTTGCTGCCAGGAGACATGTCTTTCAAAAGGTGATACGTTCCAATTTACCTGTGCCACAGGGCACACATGGCAGGAGGTTTGGCATAAACATTAGCTGTTGATACCACCTGAAAGAATGTCAGACGAAATAACACCCAGTAACATTTCACCTTATCCGTGTGGTCAATAATAGGTACACAGACTACTGCCAGAATAATATATGCTTTCCTGTTATGGAAATAGAGTAACACTATGCCCAGACAGACAAAAGTCTGTCTTTAATACTTTTATTCGTTAAAAATTAATACTTTTATTCGGCAAGGACACAACATATTGATCCAATATGAAAGTTAAGACTATTACATGTTTTTACACAGAAAAACATGCTAATTAAAATAAAAGCTGTTCTTTTAAAATGTTATCCTGAAAAATATGCATCACGATTTCCACAAAAATGTTAAAGGAGAACTCCAGCGCAAAAAAAAAAAAAAAATCAAATCAATATGCAAAAAGTAAAAAGAAATCGCTAGTTTATACCAATAACAAGGCTCAAAATAGCCCCACATTAACACAGTAACATAATGAGGGTCCATACATGCGAAACGAAGCATTGAGAACTTTGTAAGTGTACAGACCATTTAATAACAGTTCACTTTGTGTATACAAGCAGAAGCCATCTTGAAAAACAGACACGACAAGTCAAACCACGAACGTCGTGCTCAGTGAGCTGAACTGTATGAAGTTCAGCAAACTTCTGAACTGAATGAACGGCATTCGGGGATTGACTATTTTCCAAGATGGCTCCTGTCTGTATACACAAAGTGAACTGTCTTTATAAAGTATATTCTTATTAAATGGTCTGTACACTTACAATTTTCTCAATGCTTCGTTATTTTTACTTAGTAAATGCCCCCAGTACTAGCATTATAGACCGTTTTTAGAGATAAAACTCTTTACATTCGATCATCATGAAAACAAATCTCAGAGAATGATTGACTAGGTACCGATGTTTTATTAGACCAAAGGTTCATTGTTCGCCGGAGTTCTCCTTTAAGTAGCTCAACTGTTTTCAACATTAATAAATCATAGGAAATGTTTCATAAGCATATCAGAATGCTTTTTGAGGAATCATGTGACACTATGGCTCCTGAAAATTCAGCTTTGCCATCACAGGAATAAATTACATTTTAAAATATAGACTTTAAATGTAATGTTGTTTTTGCTTCTGTTTTACAGAGCTGAGGATGATGGCAGAGGGGAGGTTTTCCAGTCTGCCCAGGAACATGCACGTTGGGCGGCAGTGCCCGCTCGCATCTTCCATGGATCTACTGAGCTCACGGGCTGCCGTAGCAGAGATGCCGGTAAGCGGCTACCAGGGAGTCTCCATCCATGGCACACTGCCTCGCAAAAAGAAGAGCAGCACTGGTTCCCCTGTGAAGCAGTGGGAGATGAATGGAAACGTGGGATCATCAGCGGCCCCACACCCAGGCCGATATCGCCTGCCACCGTCACCGCTAATACACAACGTTATTGAAGAACACCATGCTTTCTACTCAAGCAGGAACTCCAGTGTCACATCCAGGTAAACAGTATATCTATCTAGACACTTGTCTACACACCATTATCTATCTATACACCTGTCCTCCTCCAATGATTCATACATAACATAGCCCTGCAGTAAAAGCAAAAGCACTGCAATCTTTGCAAAGAACTCAAAGCTACCCAATTGTTGAGGTGTTGCTATTTTATGGACCAGTGTGAACGCCCTTTAAGATTAATGGGATGTCTTAACAGTAACATAGTATGGTTAAAAACACACTCCCAAATTCATATACTCAACTTCTAAGAGTAACATTACTATGTTGAAATAGGCTTTCAGTTCAACACAGCAGCAGATGAACCTGCCTGCTCTTCACAGTTTAGGCTCTTCAACTGAAAATATCTAAAATCGAACAAATGATGAAAGACCAAGCCAGTTTTCACTATATAAAAGCTTGACAATATGGTCAAGCCTTTTGTGACTCAGAATTGGCACTACAATATCACTACAATACACCTGGTACTGGCTGTGCACATAAATATATGTCATAACTGATTTGCAGATTGTCAGATTATGGAATAGGACTGTTTATAGAATAGGAAGTACTGATCACATTTTAGTACTATTATATTGTCCTAATCGTGACAACGTGACAATTGATAAAACACTTGTGTTGCTGGAACGTTTTGCCCAGTTAGGAGGACACAGTGTTATAGGACATTACAAGCTAATTAATCATTTGTTTACCTCCAGTACATTCAGTGTTTTCTGAATTAAATGTAATTTATAGTATCATAAGATCTGACATGTCATCTAGGCATATTTTTTTGACTGTTTAACTGAACAACTTTCAGGTTGCGACTCCACTAGTGACAGAGTTGGAAGTCAGAGCAGTCGACACCAAGTCGTCAGCCTTACGTTGCCCACCAAGCCTGTTAACGTTACTGTCTTACTTCAGAAAATAGGACATCTGAGATCATAATCACAAAATACAAGCTGCTACTGGCTCAGTCTCATGTCCAGGACCGTCTCCATCTCTTTTTCTTTCGTCTTGTCTCTTTTTCCTCACTGTCTACCTGCGTCTCTTTGCAATAGCTCTAGGCCTGCTTGACTGTATCGTCCTCACTGACTTTCTGATCTTATCACAGCCTGCAACAAAGCAGTTTGTGTTTGTCCCTTATTTATACAGACTTACTTAACAGGTAATATATCTCACCCTCAATAAAAGACCCGACAGATATAGTAAAGTAATCTGTGTCTCTGGGGACAGTGTTAGATTATAGAGGTCACAAAATAGACCTGGAAATACTTAAAGGAAAATGTATAATATAATATAATATAATATAATATAATATAATATAATATAATATAATATAATATAATATAATATAATATAATATAATATAATATAATATAATATAATATAATATACAAAAATGTTGATTGAAACGGAAAACCTTGGGAGGTATAAAATATAAAAATAATATTAAAGTATTATTATTAAAATAATTAATATATTATTTAAATATATTTAAATTAATTGATTATTAAAATAATTAATAATTAATATTAAAATAATAAAGTAGTATTAAACCTTGTTTTGGTAATTTACTAATAAATAAATTGGTAAGTTAATTATAAATAATTATAAATAAATATAAATAATTAGAAAAACAAATTACTGATACATACAATTATAATTCAATAGATGATATACAAAAATATGACATTATTTTGTGATTTAATTTATGGAAATCAATCTTAAAACAAGTTACTTTTCACAAATTATTTTAATTTTGTTAGATAATAATTGATCTAACATATTTAATACGTTTCACAAAAACTAATCCAGTAAATAAAATAAAAATAAAAACTTGTGTGGAAAGAGCCAGAGACAAAAAGGAACACACCATAAGACAAAACATTGATAACTTGAAGTGTTGTTCACTTTTCCAGTAAGTACTTTTATCAAAAGCACCCCAGGAAAAGCAGAGGATAGACTAAATAGAGGATTTAACATAAGTGAGACTGTGTCTTTAAAAGCGTAGGTGTGTGTTTGGGTTTGCGTAAGACTAGTGGGCCATATTTGTCCCTTGACATTTGAAGGTTACCTAATATTGGACTACTAATTCACAGCCACAAATCTCACTGAGAAATGGGACGTGAAAAATGACCATGTCACACAAAAGGAGCTCCTCTGGGGTGGCAGCAGGGTTAGCAACGACCTCTCGTAGCGCCCCAGTCACCATGACAACACCTTATTGCGACTCTGCGTGACACATGGAAAAAGAAATAGGTAGAACATAAACACTGTGCATGAGAGAGACAGGAGAGTGAGGGGAACCGACAGCACAGAATAGGATTGTAATTTCCTAATGTTGACACCTACGTTAAATCAAGAAGCAATAACTAGCTTGCTCCTAGAGGACTTTGGAGACTCGAACGGCATTGTGATTAAATATCAACCTCCTGAACGTCTGGCTGCAGAATGCTTCACCAGTTTGTGTGTCTGTCTGCAGGTGAGTAGACAGATGAGATCCGATGGGTTTAAACATTTATCTTTTATAAAACAAAGGGTTTAGGCACTTTGAGTCTTACTACCTGCATGTGTGAGGCAGCTGTTCTAACACAGACACACACACAAGGTCTTCACAGGTTAAAGTGAGGGTTGTAAATTTATAGCTTGACTGAAAGATGAAAGAATTTTTGAAGAGACAGATCGGCAGAGAGATTGAGTGCAACACACAAAGAAATAGAGAGAATGAGACAGATGAAAGAGATGATGGAGAAGCAACAGTGCCAATTGATTTACTTGTTAAAGCTGATTAAAGTTGTTCTAGTTGTTGACAGAACCCACTCAGCACCCTCATAACATGGCCACAATTATCTCACGTGTGTCACCATTATCTTGGTTCAAACTGCCAAACAACAGAAATTACACCTGGCAAACATAAATAAAGTGTTCACATGATTTCTTGGTGTTTTACAATACATAAGTTAACAAGAACAGTAAATTACCATTTTTTTTTTTTAGCATTTTTAACCACAAACTACCTTACAGGCCACAATATAAAAACATTTCTGGATTTTTTCATCACCAGGATATTTTGTCATTAGACAGTGCCACCTATCTATCATAATGTTCAACATCAAGATATCAACTGTATAATTTGTTATACTATTATCTATAAGGGGATAAATGTATTCACATGAGAACTTGTTACCATGGACCCTTCAAATTTACGTTTTTCTCCTCGTAGTTGGGTAAACGTCTATAACGGTGAATGAGAAACTACACTAAATATATATTTTGTTTCAATTTGCTCAAATAGCAAAAGAAAAAATACTCAACAATAGTTTTTTTTTTTTCCACAACTTTCCAAAAGAGGAAAAAAATATAGAAAGATTGATAACGGCAGTCAGAAGAGAGAAAGATGTTAAAGGGTTAGGTCACCCAAAAATGAATTTTCCGTCATTAACTTCTCACCCTCATGTCGTTCCAAAACCGTAAGACCTTAGTTTATTTTCTGAACACAAATGAAGATATTTTTGATCAAATCCGAGAGCTTCGTGCAACATTATTACCACTTTCAAGCCCCAGAAAGCTAAGCTTGACGGAACCCAAACATTTTATACAGACTTACTATCCCAAGACATCAACCCAAACCCACACCCTAACTAAAAGAAAAACTTTTGAATTGCCTAAAACCCCCCAGAAAATGTAACAAATAAAATAAATAATTCATACCTTATTACTTTTGACCCAAAAGAGTAAGTAAACTCCATTACACATACTGTAGGAAAGGTACACTCTCAGAAAAAAAGGTACAAAAGCTGTCACTGTGGCTGTACCTTTTCAAAAGGTAAACTTTTGTCCATTTTAGTAGCAAATATGCACATTTTAGGTGCGAATATGTACATTTCATGTGCTAATATGTCCATTTCAGGTGCTAATATGTACATTTTAGGAACTAATATGCACATTTTAGGTGTTAATATGTACATTTTAGGTGCTAATATGTAGATTTCAGGTGGTGATATGAACATTTCAGGTGCTAATATGTACATTTTAGGCGCTAATATTTACATTTTAGGTGCTAATATGTACCATTAAGGTACCAATATGCAGCCTTTAGGTAAAAAAGTGTATCTTTTGAAAGGGTACAGCCCCAGTGACAGCTTTTGTACCTTTTTTTTCTGAGAGTGTTTGAATATTATAGTAATGACAAACGAATGTCAATTTGAAGATGTCCTGCTTATTATCTGAAAAACAGCTAGAAAGAGTTTAAGGAAGCCAGATAATATATAAAAATGTAAACAAATGCAATGGAGAGTGGGTAGCTGTGCTGCTTTTAAGTTATGTCATCCTCATCACTTTTCTGATGAGCTTATCAAAAACAGACAGCTGTACAGTATATGATGGGCCTTTTCTAAATATATAGTAACAAAACGTGAACAGCTCATTTAAGCGCCAACACAGCTTAACCACAGACACCTCTTAGCCCTGTCTAATCAGAATCTAGTGAACCTGACTGGTATCAGTTCAACGAGTCGCACTGCCCCTGTCATTTTGGCTGTGAACTGCCTTTACTGTATTTCTTTCAATGTTTTAGTGAATTTTTGACTACAGGGTACAGCATATGGCAGATATTTTTTGGCGCGTTGCATGTCAAATGTCCCATTTCTCTCCAGTTTAAGTATTATGAATCTGCTTCTGGTCACTTAATAATAGCCTGTCCATCTCTCTAACTTGGCATGTCGTCCCTCAGCTCTCTAATTCTGACTGGCGAGGCTTTGTGAGGTTCAAATCACCACTTTGAGACACAATACAGCTGTGGCTTGGCATTGCCAGAGATGGATGTTTCCTTGAGGCTGTGTCCTCACTTCATGTCCTTCTCTTTGCGGATAAGACGGCATGTTCAGCCCAAACTCAGGTCACTCCTGGGTAGGCCCGTGGGAGTCCTGACAGTGTTCTCTTATAGCACGCTAATGTCAGCGTTCAGAAGCTTTAAAGCGTGACCTCTCGCCTCTAGAGTTGCTTTCTTCTTAATGTTCAATGGGAATTTAAAATAGGAAATCAGTTACGCTTTTAAGTCCCATCAAATGCGAAGCAAACAAACAAGCTAAGAAATCTTAAACATGATCATATTTCCAGTTATCCGACGCTTTTTATATATCTGAGCTCTCACCCCAGGTGCCACCTCCACACTGAATCTGAAAGCCACCCTTATTCCCCTAAGGGGGTGAGACAGTCCACCACACACCCTGGTGGGTAAGAAAGAAAGAGTCATAAAGAAGTCAGGTTTTTGTGTAAGCGGAGATGAAAGGGACTCTGGGTAAAGTCAGAACGAGAGAGGGCGGAATGGTCTAAATGGAGAAAAAGCTGAGCCGTGCACCTCGACCGCGCGCTCTTCTCCACCACTGCGCTTCCTGCGTTCCACGCTTCACATAGGGAATCTAAATAAAACAAAAATGCAGTCCTGACCATGGGCCATCTCTGCAGTTAGGGTAAGTCACATCTAGACCGCAACCTTAAAGCCGCTGGCAAGAATAGAGGTCATGTGTACAATCGCTGCCTCCTGTCTGGTCCTGCGTATTGCATATGTTCTGTTACATTTGTGCTAAGTTTGTCTCTAACCCAAAGGTTGCACTGAAAAGTTTATTTATGCTGTTTTCAGTCCTGTGGGAAATTTAGACTCAAGGAATTAATTTCCTTTTTCCTGGCTATAATCCTTTATAATTTGGGTAAATCTTCACGCAAGCATAAATCCGGAGAGAGTCACAAGAGTGTTTGTGTGTGTGAGACGGAAAGACGCTAAAAGCCCCCAGACCTTTAATACCAGCTGTGACATGCTCATCCTAGACTGCCTAACCTTTTGTAAAGCCTGCATACGTTTTTTTTATTATTATTCTTGCACAATATCTAAACTTATACTTGCTTTAATCTCAGCCACACAATTGGGGTTGATGTGGAAGTGATTGTGTGTGTTTGGGGGGATGGGGGGGTGTATGTGTCCACATGTTGTGGCTAGTGTGGTCTATACTGTGGTGTAATGATGACCTCAGGCAAGCAGGGCTGGACTGGTAGGCACTTTACTGCAGTCTAACGTACAGCCTACCCAGAGAATGACCCACACACACACACACACTTACAGTTATACAGGCAGGCAGCTGAGCTAGAGAGTTGATGTGTTCGCTGAAGAGAGTTATTTCTTTCTCCTGCAGGGACGGTGCAGGCATGGACCCTAACATGGAGTATGTCAAGGTAAGGCTTCACATTTTACCTTTATCAGTTTGAATGATCGCTCTATTATGGTAAAAAGCTGGTGGCAATGCATGATGGTATGGCGGGTGAGGGTTGTAGAAGACAGGGGTGATCTTAGGGCAACCCTTAACCCTTTAAGATATTCAATACTATTCAGCTCAAAGAGTTTAGAAAGTTGTTAGAAAGTTAGAAAAAGAAAGTTGTTAGAAAGTGTAAAAGTGGGACAGGAATGTCAGCTATGCTGAAAGTTGAGGATATGAAAGATTGTAGTTTATTGACAGTGAGTTGGGTAAATATACATAATACATCACATAGGCTACTTGGATTTGCATCAGAGATAAATGTGTGCGTCAGTGTGAGTGATTCTCGTTGTTATATAAACATTTGCACTTCCTGACGTTTTGTATCTCATGTGCCAGTTGATGATGATTAGAGTTAAGCGGATTGCAAAAACAATACTTTCGTCGCATTTCTCAATGTTATAACTTGCACCATGGATTTTTATTAAATATTAGCTCTCTCTTTGACCTGTCTAGGTAGTTGACAGAATTTCTGCCAGGAATACATCAGACCTCAAACGTGTATAACTTTAAGCCTGAGCTGTTCATAAAACACAGGAAACTCCACAGCCAACATTTTCGATAAAGATCAGACAATTTCTGCGTTCCCTACTGTGCGAGAGGCCCCTAGACACATCCTCAATTAAAATGGCACAATTATGAGGAGGAAATGAGCTGGTGATGTTTCAAGGGTCTGCAAGCAGCATATGTAGTTTAAATTATAGTATCAAGTTAGGAACAAATGAAAAATGTCCCTTAGTTTCCAGCAAAGGCAGAATTGGTCCCTGGCTTTATTTTGACCTGAGGCATCTAGCCGTTATGAAAGCTCTTCATCTCACAACACGACTGTATTATAACACCCATGACTCAGATCTGATGAGAGAGATATGGTGTGACATATATCTTAGGGGTGTCTCATTCAGTTAGCATTGACTGAATGAGATTTTCCACTGTGATCATCACCTGCAGCCTTGAGTGTGCTGACACCACACAGCCACCTCTGTCAGCCTGCTGAGAAACCATCCGTCACTCTCTCTGTCCTCCTCATACTCAGTAGCTGTGTGGTTTGCCTCATCTCAGGCGCTAGCAACTCTCTGCGAAGAACAAACGTCTCTTAGCCTTACCTCACACAAACAACAAACCAAACCAAACAGCACAAACACACACAGTCAATACTAGCAACTACATTATAGCATGAATATACAGTCATACAGTTACCGTAATGAAATACAATCATGATCTTGACCGGCTGTAAGATTCATCTTTTAAAAAATCGTGTCATATTTCACCCCAAATTATATAATTGACAAGCCAGTTGTTTATTCCATTATATTAAACACATTGTACTCTTCATGTGTGTTTAATATATATAATAAATTAAAGGTATTTATATTAAATTAATTTACTATTGAAATTGATACTAATAAATATTGTATTAAATAAATTAGGAGAGAGAAATGACTAAATGTTAAGATTTTAACTTATTTAACTTATTTTATTATTTTTTATTTCCAATTTCTTTAATTAAAATATTGCTATTAAAGTGTTAGGTCACCCAAAAATGAAAATTTTGTCAGTATTTACTCACCCTTATTATGATCCAACCCAGTAAGAATTTTGTTCCTCTTTGGAACACAAATTAAGCTATTTTTGTGGATCACTCCTCCATACTTGTCCATAGGCTAAGGACTTGAAACTTTCTGGCCCAGAAAAGTTATTAAAGACATTGTTAAAATAGTCCAAGTGGCTTCAGTGGCTCAATCTTAAGGTTATCAAGCAATGAGAATACTTTTTGTGTGCAAAAACAAACGAAAATAACTCTCTGTGGGGGTCGAGTGAGTTCATGTAGTTGTACTTGCTTCTTGTGAGTAATTACTGACAGAATTTCCATTTTTAGATGAACTATCCCTTTATGATTTTTATTAAAAGTAATTTATGTGTCCATATAAAACAATTTTCATTACAGTAAAGAAAATCACCAATGAGAATAATGAAATGGGGGAATGTGCTGGTTTTCATGAAAATAAATGAAGTATGATCCAGACATTCAGATCCAGAGATGCACCCTCCAATCAGAGAGGCCTTGATAGGAGATGACATAATATATCCTCAGGGGAATAACATAGCCATTAAATGTTTCAATCAGATGAATTGCACACACTGGCTCTTTATACTCTATATTATGAAGTTCCTAGAACTGTCTGCCTGTTTAATGTGTGGCCATCTGTAAGCATCAATAGCTGTCATGTGAAGACAACCATTTTTCTGTTTACAACCTTAAAAACTCAGCTGAAAACAACTATCTCTAGACATTGACAATCTACCCTGGACACATCTGTGTGTTTGTGTCAAGGTTTGTAATGGTCAAAGGATCACATCTTCAGTAAATCATCCCCTTCCTCTCCCTCTGAATGAATAAAGGTGGACCTCACCTTGCCCTCTTCAGGTGGTGTTGAGTTTCCAGCGTTGTGTTTAGCGAACACCTGGATCTGTACATGTTCCCATTTAGATCTGTGCACAAGTTTAATACATCAGTCAGAAAAGCACAGATGGGTTCGGCATGAACTCGCTCTGAAGTTCATTTAGTAGAATATACAAAAATTATGATATTACAAGAACCCTCAATCAAGTCTCCTTTTATTTATATAACACTTTATTCAATACAGATTGTTTCAAAGCAATTGTTCAAATTAATTCTGCTGTAAATCAGCTCTAGTAGGACAAAAGTGTCATTGTTCAGTTGAAATCAGTTCAATGTTGATTCAGTTCGGTTCAAAATGTAATCAATTATGGAATGAGATCAATTCATCTATAAAGCAGCTCTTTAAAACAGTGATGTCATCATCCAGCTCAGTTCAGTTCTCATCTGATAGTGTCAGTGCAGTTACATCAATAATATCGGCAACTATTAAGTGTCCCTAAGCCAAAAGGCGACAGTGGCAAGGAAATCTACAGACCTAGTATAGTCTGTGAAGACACTTTTAGTTTGAAATGAAAATGAGATTGTTTGGAAAGTAATACTTTTCTCTGTCACCATTACCTTGATGTTAATTGTTGAACCATGAAACAGTGAAAACGTGGGGAAAACATGGATTATTTTTTGTTATCTAGGACCTTAAAACAATACTTCTGTCTCTCACGGTCTTGTTTGTTATGTATGTTTGTATTAACTACTCTCAAGGTCTACAATCAATACATAAGGTTTAATCCATGTCTCTCTTCATTTGACTGGCTACTTTTCAACTCAATTATGTTGGTTTTACAGTCTTGACCTATTTTTTTGACAACCTGTTAGTTGAGGAATGTTTTCTTCAAAGTTAACAGGAAGCCAGCCATCAAAAATATGGGATAATTAACTTCCAAGACCTCATATGCTGATCTCACTTCCTGAAGTCAGATGACTTGAGTTTTAGCATTAGTGAAAACTGTTTGTTTTTAGATGATATCAGATCAGGTCATGTAGTGGTTTCCATCATGGTTTCTATCTGTAACCCCAGGACTTTTCTGAAAAAAGGGGGAGAACAACCCCTACAATATGTTATAAGGAACTGAGGGCAAATCATCTATCTGTATTTATTGTGAAGCATTCAATATCAAGCCTTCATTCTTCTCTGTCTCTCTCCTTGCGTGTAAAGCAGAGATTGGCAACAACGTGGTGCGAAATTGGAGCTTTTATCATCAAATGATGATCTGGAGGGTGGAAATTGTTTGGATGACTTGATGTTTAAAAACAATTTTTGGGTGGGAGTTAAATCTCTCTCATAAGGGATCAGCGGATATGATGCATGGATCACAGACTTCTTGTTTTGAATCATAGATGGGAACGATTGGGATGGTGTCAGAGAGACATCAATGCCACATTTGGTTTAGTGTATGTGTCCATTATATGACCTTTCGGTCTCATTTGTTTTAACTCCACACTCTTTAACAAGGATATTAACGAATATTGAAAATTGGGAATGGATGAAAAAAATTGATCGGTTAAAAAAAGGACATTAAAAACTCTTACAAACTAGAAACATTATCTGATCTGAAAAGCTAATAGTATACGATCAAGAACTTTTTTAATCTCCAAAGAACCATATAAAAATATCTAAGATTAGGAACATGAACGTCCAACAGTCGTAATATTTTAAGGAAAAAGTCAAAATTACGAGAACAAATGAAAATTCACAAAATATTACGACTACAATCTTTTATATTTAGCAATAAAATATGTAATCTCGTAATCATAGATTTTTATATACTTTCTTTTTGTAATATTACAACTTTGTCAATTTTATACTTTTTCTAAAAAAAAATATTACAACTTCAATGTCATTTTGCTATGAAAATTTATTCTAGTGGTTTTATTTATTTATTTAATTTTATTTTTACACATTTTGCACTAAAACACTGTTGCCAACCCTATTTAGCAAGAAAATAGTATGGTTTCTTTTCTTGTGTCTCTCATACAAACATGCACCTGTACGTACTCATATCTTTCTGTTCTTGATGGCCTGACTGTGAACACATATACTGTTGCTCAGTAAGCTGTTAAGCACTCATGAAAGGGCTTTACAGGAACAATGAGGCACTGTTCCCTCTGTGGGATCTGCTGCCCTGCGAGCCCACAGAAAGACCTCTTTAGCCGGTTTGAACCCTCTCTGAACACACACAGACACAAGTACAGGAAGACTGGTCTAGAACACAGAACATAGACTGACCCAAAGAGTTTCCGGCTCTTAAACGATGAGAAAGACTGGAAGCATGAAGACTTGTATTGTTAGATTAAACCATATCATCATTGCTTGATATTTTATAAGGATATTGACAAGAATGTGAGTAATGGCTGTGAAAGGTAGGAATTACTTTAGGTCGGCTTGGCCATTGACACGTTACGATGTCTTTAATTAACAAACATATAATGCCCAAAAGATCGCTAATTGTGTTCATTTAAATTTATACATGAAAATATTACATGCATGATATTTCTGTACACTGACTGAACATTAAAGACTGGTTAAGTATTACA
Organism: Cyprinella venusta; assembly: GCA_038021265.1. Classification (NCBI taxonomy): domain Eukaryota; kingdom Metazoa; phylum Chordata; class Actinopteri; order Cypriniformes; family Leuciscidae; genus Cyprinella; species Cyprinella venusta. Next base: position 7,685,551 of record CM075872.1, on the reverse strand, counting down.
TGTAATAATGCTTGAAGGGTTAGTTCACCCAAAAAATATATATATATTCTATAAAAAAAATATAATTGACTTTTGAAGCCTAAAAAACAGATCCATCCATCTAAAGTAATCCACACGACTCCAGGGGGTTAATAAAGGCCTTCTGGAGCGAAGTGATGCGTTTTTTAAAAAAAAAAATATCCATATTTGGGCCATTCTACACATTTTCGGGCAGACTCATCACGAAGACTTACAAGTAGCCTAGACTTGTTGTTTAACTACTGCGCTGTTACCGGCAGGCGTGGGCTCTTAGGCCAGCGAAGCAAGTGCATTCTGGGCGTTGTTGTCTTTCACCCACATAAGCCAAAATTACATTTTCTGGCTTTTCTCAGTCTAGAAAGCTCCAAATTCAAAAAATAATTTCACATTACTTCTACATAAATGACCTATTTTAAATAACACATCCATCTTTTCAGAAGTGAAGTATCCCTTTAAATATAAAATAAATGTGTGTGTTTTTTTTACCAAAAACATATTTTTAAAAACAATAATGGAAAAAAAAAATTTAAAAGTTGAAATTAAGGGTTTTGGGTTCGGGACAGCCAACTCCCAATTGAAAGTACCCAATATGATTTTATATATATTAAGCTTACTTATATTTTAAATATGTGTTTTAGGGTTAGGGTTAGGTTAGAAGCCAGGGCTGCTCTCTAGATAGATTGGAAGCCAGTCATTATAGTTTATAAAGTTATAAATATGGATATTTTTCTTACAAAAAATGCATCACTTCACTTCAGACGGACTTCCATTATAAAGCTTGGAAGAGCCAGGATATTTTTTTAATATAACTCTGATGGAGTTCGACTGAAAGAACAAAGTCATATACACCAAGTCATATACACCAGTGAGTAAATTATAGGATAATTTTCATATTTGGGGTGAACTATCCCTTAAAGAAAGTTAATATAAAGTTTAACAGATATAACTCAACAGATTAAACCTAAGAAAAGCTATGCTTTCATCTGCATAATCTGACATATGTGTTGTCGTATATCCAGGTTTTTCATTAAATCTAAATAAAAAAGAAATAGCATGTGGCACACTCCCTGCAGTTAAAGCCTCCAGTTTTTTTTTTTTTTTTTAATAATATAATGTTTTGGCTTGAGTTCCAGATCTTAATGCGGTGATATTAAAGGCAGTATTTTTAGATTTTTACCTCGGGAGACACTTTAGATTGTTGTAAAATCTTGTATGCAGGAATCACTTGATGGTGTTGATGATTGTTGATCACGCTTTGTGGCCTCATGGTGGAGGATTGCACTGACTTGATATACACGAACCTGGAACAAAACTAATAAAACAAAACAAACAAAAAAAAACATACATTACTGAAACAAGGCTAAATGTAAATGACCATTATAGTGCAAATTGAAGAGATAAAGAGATGTCATATCTTTTAGGTGCCAAACTAAACAAAGTGAAAGATCATCGGTGCATCTCTAGAGGTTTACCTGAATACAGTATTAGTGTGGATCTCCATGGAGAACTAAGAGGAAAGCCATCCATCTGTTTAACCGCAGCTGCCACTAAAGCTGGCAGTGATTATTACCGCCGCACACACACAGAGGCACATCGCCCCCTAGTGTTCATGTATGCGCACTGCAACACACTGTGAAATAAGATTACAGCTTGTTTTCATTTACATGTCACATCACAATTTACTAAGAGCCTCAAAAATCTTTTGAGGCGGCAAAAGTCTATTGATTTGAGTGAAAACACAGTTTCTGCAGCATAAAGTAATAAATTATTATTAAAATATACAATAATAGATGTAATA